>JAODKF010000051.1:12395364-12431153 GCA_026779585.1 Mormyrus proboscirostris
GTCGCTACAACCTTGCGACATCGCATGAAAATGTGCCACACTGTTCCTGCGATCCCCTCGGGCTGTACGCACAGATGTTGACTTCTGTGTTGCAAAAACGAACTTCTGTCAAAATTAAACGCAATGCTGAGAACTGTACTTAACTTAAGTTAGATTCCCACTGCATCGCCGCAGCTCATAAGCAGCGATCTAAATAGAAAGCAGAACAGCCCCTGGGGAGATCAGATCCCTGAAGACCAGGACTACTGCCAAGGAGGTGACATCATGCACCTCTTTCATCATCTGCAGTGGGTCAGGTCCTGGCTGGGGTAGGTTCATGGCAGGTCCAAAGCGCAGAGCTTGTGTGTAGCTGGGGAATCCACTGATAAGGAGTTTGACTAAATGGCCTGCAGTTTTCAGTTTCCCTGACACTTGGGCCGGGGAGTTTCCCAGGTCTCCTCACTTGACCATTAGCTATCTGCTCTGGAAGGAGACCAGATTAGGATTTGGACTATGCTGGGATGTGTGATTGTCTTGTCTGTCTTTTTGACTGTGGCTGGAAGCACAGGCCTGGGAGGACCTGGTCTGCATGTGCTTTTAATGAAAAATGAGCTGTCATCTGAACTATCTATAAATAGAACCGACGTTTCCTTGATGTATCTTTTACGGATTCGTGACGTAGCTCGGGCGGAGTGTTTTTGGGCAGCTGCCAACATTTCCTTTGTTTTCCCCTCTCTCTTTCTCTCTGTGTCTCCTTGCCATTTTTTCTTCCTTGAGGGGAGTGGCTATGTATGTAGCTAGTTTATAGTTTATGTCTTTAGATGGGAGGCTTTGCTGCCCTCTTCTGTTGAATGTTTGCTACTATAGTGTCAATATGCTGGAATTTTTAGGGTGATTTTCTGTAAGGGCAGCATGACGACCTTACAGCCCATAGAGCAGTGTTTCCTCACCCGGTCCTTTTGGACCCCCAGACAGCCCCAGTAGGGAGCTGGGAGGGATAAAATGTGGACCGCCTAGGGTTTCCTGAGGACCAGACTGAGAAATACCGCCTTAGAGTATCTCAAATGTTCTCCTGCAGTCCTACAAGGTGTACTTGTGTTTTATGACCTACAGTTCCTGGCAAAGGCTCTCTGTGACTCTATCCAGGATAACTGATTTGAAGTTGCATGACATTTTCATAGAAATTTTGAGGCCTAATTTATATTGCCTTCTGAGATGAGTTAGCGCCCCATCCAGGATTATTCCCTGCTTTGCACCCCTAGCTTCCAGGATAGGACCTGGACCCGCATGACCCTGAACAGTACAAGTGGTATAAAAAATGAACGATGTACAACACAACCTTAAAATCTTTAATTCATATCTAATGAATTTTGTGTTATGTGGTAAAACATCCAGCAACCTCTCTGGCAACTGTGGTTTTATATGCACTCTGTTCTTGTTCCATGTGGACAAAAAACCCATGTGACACCTGTCCCCTTCTGCCTGCAGCCATCTTGGGAATGTACACGCTGATGAGCAACAAGCAATATTACGATGCCCTCGGCCTTGAAGGGAGAATTGCTAACACAGAAGGCATAAACAGTAAGTGCAGCGCATATGCATATCCGTATCTAAAATGAATAACCCAAATGGAGTTCTCGCCCAGTCAACAAACTCTGTTGTGTAGTACAGTACTCAAGGGAACATGGACACGGGGATATGGGGGTTATTCCTGTCCCCTTTATTGTTGAGCCTCTTCATCTCATCAAGTAGATGGACCAAATTGTTCGTGGCACGTTTCGACTGACATGCAAAGTCTGCACTGTCATGAGTGTAGCAACAAGACTTCCATTACCTTCCACATGCTGAGATGTTGATGAAGCTAATTCTCCACACCACTAGGTGTGGTGAAGCCGGACACGTACAAAATCTATCCGGATGAGCCACCCAACCCAACTAACGTTGAGGAAACCCTTCGCAAGATCAGCAAAAACGAAAGCAGCTTGAGTGACGTCAACTTCAACAACATCAAGGTAACCAATTATGGACCATTATTTTTGTTTGACACCCGGCAGATCTAAATTTCCAGTCCTTTGAGTAACATTATTGGGGTTCTAGGTTTATGAATGTAATAAATGAGCCCATCAGTCGGTCACCTTAGGAAAAAGACTTGAGGTGCATTTGTCATCATAAAGATGGTACAAACCATCAAAAACAATGTTTGCTTAGGTTGCCATGGGTACAAAGTAACTTGGGTCACACTACATCTCCACAATTAGTCAAACATAAGAATATGCGGCCACTGTGTTTCCCAGGTTGCATGGGTCATTCCAATTAGTTCATTTATTTCATCACCTTCCCTGAACAAGAACAGAGAGGCATGCAGTTTACAAGCCCTACTTGACCAATAAAAGCACAGGAATGCTGACCTAACCTTATACCTTTCAACAGCTATTATATTCATGACATTCCTTATCCTCCCTGTAGGACATTCCCATCCCCAAACTAAAGGAAATTTTTCATGCCATGAAATCCAATACCAAGGTGAAATCACTGAGCATCGCCGCCACCCGTAGCAACGACCCTGTTGCCTTGGTGAGTGGAGCGCTGCCCTTCTGTGGTGACATGTGCCTGGTGTGTCCGTGGCATCCATCTGATTCTGTTCTGGATTCTGACCACTTTGACTGCTTGTGATGTTCTCTGCAGGCCATCGCTGAGATGCTGGCATCCAACAAAACCCTTCAAAGTCTTAACATTGAGTCCAACTTCATTACCGCAGAAGGCATGATGGCTATCATCAAAGCCCTGGGCCAGAACACCACGCTGAAGGAGATTAAGATTGACAACCAGGTCAGAACTATAAATGGATTCCCATGAAAAGCAGAGCACATCATAAAAGCATATTTGCTGATGAAATCAAAGTTCATTATTACTACAAATAAAAATAACCAGAAAAAGGACCAAAGATCTAAGAAAAGAATTCAATTCCAGTATGATGATGAAGGTGATTTACTATTGAACATAGTACATAAAATAAGATAAACAAAGGACCAGCTATGGAAGGTTTTCTATCCAGGTATATAATAGTTTGTTGTGGTACAGTAGCTTACTTGCTGGAATCTTCTTTAACATCCCCCACTTTGCCTTTCTCCCAAACATGGGCTATTACTGTAAAGTCACATGAGACATCAGAATTGCTCAGGAACATTCAAGCTGTTGTTGATCAGTTGTCCTTGAAATATCTGCCCCCCCCCCCATTCTCAGTGAGGAACCTGTGAAATTCAGCGGGCTCAAATGAGCAGTCATAAATACAAAACTATGTCCTGCAGTTTTGCTCAGCCAATATAAGTTGCCCAGAACATAGTGCCATAATGCCTTTTATACAACAATAAATCAGAGATGCTATTAACACTCAACACGAAGTGGTCTCTAAAAACAGATGACCTCTTCGCAATGACACCATTGTTTATTTCCCAGGGGTAACCTGATGCTAACTCTATCGCCATGCACTGACACTCCAGGGCTCACCAAATCCCTGTGTTACCTATGTATCCTGGGTCCAGTCCTCCAAACATCTAGCACAACAAAGAACGGGAGCTAGTTATGGCCAAAGGAAGCTTCATAAAGCATTGGTTCATAAAGCTTCATTTGGCCATCACTAATGGGAGCTAATGTTGCTCTCTTCTCTGTCCACAGAGACAGCAGCTGGGAGACTCAGTGGAGATGGAGATTGCCAAAATGCTAGAGAAAAACCCTTCCATCCTCAAAATTGGGTACCATTTCAATCAGCAGGGTCCACGCGCCCGCGCTTCCATAGCGATCACCCGAAACAACGACGTCTGTAAGTGCACATCCACTCAAGGCTTCTTATGTCAATATGACTCTTCATGGAGATTTTAATATGGCCCTTGGCAAGAATCTCCGTTATTGCCAATTAGGTGTTAATGTATTAAATTATCTAGGGCTTAAGACTGTATTCCTTGTAATGGTATATGCTTTTCTATTGGAAATCATTCTTTTATTGAAAGGATTTGACAGGCTGGTGTCAAACAGTTCTCCTTCAAGGTACCTATTATAATGGTCCTTACTCTTTAGCTTATAACAGTTATGGTTTTGTTTCTTACAGTCCGCAAGAAGAGAGTAAAATGAAAAGGGGTGTCCAAGCCTGATAGGTTTGCCCGCTCACCTACAAAAGTCACCCTGTTCAACTACCATAACAAAAGCCCACTAACCCCCCAGCGCTGGATTATATGTATTGTGCCGTAATGCCTTAAAGCTCCTCCCCCTTCAGTGTTACTCTGTCTCCATCCTGTCAGCCATCCATCGAAAAATGTATAAAGTCTACCATCCCGTCGTCTGAGTTATGCAACCCCTCTGCATCCGCGTGTGAGTGAGTCATTCATCTGGGTGGAAGACCTCTTTCTGACATCCAGAGTTCCCGTGCGGCTCCCGTCGTAAATCTTACAGAGCGGCCACGCCTAAAGAAAGGGCAGAGCTGCGTGATGGTGACACTGCCGATGTGTGATCAGCATAGAAGCTTTGAGACAAGCGCTCCACCTCAGACTGGTGCTATGGGGCAAAATGACAAAATATCCTATTCTGTAAATAATATGAATAAAGGTTAAATTCTCTACGCTGTTTGTGTCATTTTGCTTACAGTTGTGGGTTTTACCTGGAGGAATGTAGACATATATAAAAAAGTATAGAACATGATATATATTTTAAACAAATATAGAACAAGTGTAGAACAAATATATATATATATTTTTTTTTTATTGGCAAATCAAAATTAGCAATGATACTTTGGTGTTCAGCAAATGACTTGTTCTATATATATCAGCAGGAAAAATGTATATAAATAGTTTGAGTGGAATCCTTTGAGTTAACAAGGTTGTTATTAACTTGTTCATGATGAATGATTTCAAACTAGGTATTCTGGTCAATGCAACTGAAGGATTAGCTGAAGTGAGCTGATATATACTGTACACCGTAGATGACATGGTTACTGACCACCTCCAACACAGCAATAGATCTGGAGAAACCAAGCCTCGGTCATGTAGGGGAAGCCATTAGATTTCACTTCTTCTATTCCAAATGTTAAATACATTTAGATTTTCTTAACTCCTGCTGAGGGTATTTTAAGTTGTGTAATATATAAAATTCAGCTAAGCAGAACTGCAGATAATAAATATTTGACATAGAGCAAGATATATGAAATTCGATAAGCAAACTCCCTTGGCCTCATTCAGCTCCTCTTTGTAAAGGTGCTGAAATAAAAAGCATCAAGATATATGAATTAGTTAAATATATCACTGCAATTAGAATGTTGCACCAACCCGAGGGTTGCATGTTTAGTCCTGGGCCCTTAACCCCCAACTCCAGGGGGTGCCACACGCTGGCTGACCCTGTGCTGTGACCCCCAAGCTATGGAGAGGGAGATGGGCAGGCAAAGAGGCGAATTCCAGTACACCTGTACTTGTGCTTGTGCAAATGGCAAATAAAGAATTTATTATCATTTATCATTGAAGGTAAAAGAGGCAACGGATTACAGAAAACAGCCATTGATTTAGGAATATGATAACCATTCACAAATGGTGTGTGAGTGTGCCCTGCGATGGGTTGGTGCCCCATCCTGGGTCGTTCCCTGCCTTGTGCCAGTAGCCTCTGGGATAGGCTCCGGACCCCCCCCACAACCCTGAACAGGACCAATTGGAATTAACAATAATTGTGTCAACAGCTGCATGAATGACTAAGACTGGTCAACGGTGATGCCGATTACAGGAGTGTGCCCATGGTGAAGGTCTGACTTGGCGATCATGATGGCCTTTGCCCACCTGAACAAAGTGCCACCCAGAAAGGACCCAGCAGAATCCTTGCGCACCTAAACCTATGTATACCGGAGGCCTACAAGGCTGCAGGAGGGGTCTATTAAGGCAATGAAAAAAGCCTCTGTGTCAAGTTACGAAGTGCTTAAAATAAAATATCTTTTTATGGGGCTGAAGGCAGCTCCCATGAAGACGAAGTCAGATTTATTTCCTGCGCAAACGAACAGCTGCTAACCTCTTGAGAATTTCTCGATCTAGAGGAAAGCTTGACGTTGTAGCTGCCTGCAAACCTTTCCACTTCAACATTTTATTCGTTTTTTTTTTTCTCTCCCCATAATGTCATGGTTGAGTTGCTCGTCAGGCTGGGCTGGCTTGTTCTACTCTGTTCTTCTGTGATTTGTGTGTGGTAGAATACTGAGACGTTTGCAAAACATGGGTTAAATTTGGGTGATTGGATATAGGAGCTGGACTTGAACATGATATGTGGTGGGTGTGAACGTGTGTGTATGTGTGTGTGGGGGGGTGCCGGCTTATAAGCCTGTGAACGACACACCAAACAAGCTACTCAGATTGTTGCGGTTCTGCAAAAAACACGTCATCTTTCTGCTGCTGCAAAGCACTATGCAGACTTATCCATGATGCATCTGTAGATATTCAGTTCACGTTTTCTGTCGAATTTAGCTGAAGTGCACGCTTAGTTTTTCTTTTTTATGAGACATGAAACTCCTTTTCTGCAGTTCAACCACGAGGAAATGAGTACAGCTTGAGTGTACGATGGAGGATCACAGGAAGATTTACTCTGAAGCCTTTGGCTCAAGTCTGTCAGGCGGTGCCCAGATTTGTGACATTATTTGCCTACCTGTTGCTGATTTGGAGCATTCCACTTGGGGCTTATTCTTAATAAATCAAATCAAACCGACTCACTCTTAAAAGGGGGACTGACACTGCATTTGCCACACCTTTCCTGTCTAGATGGTGAATCATCCTTCATTGTGTTAATTCTTTGATTCTGGCTGTCAAACACAGAGACGGGCTTGAGTGTGTGGGGTGGGGGGAAGCATTCGAAAAGGTTTGCCACATGTCTCTTAATGTTTGTTACAGTGACACCAAGTGGGGAAATGTGTTTTTTCGGTGTCTGAGGACATCAATCCCAAAAAGATAAGCATATGAGGAAGACAACATGGAATTACCTTTTGGTGTGACACTTTGGCGTGTGCAGAAGGCGCTCCGGGCAGAAGGCCTTCCACCCATCCGTCTGACAAAGCGCCACACCTGGGCTGCTCAAGCTGAATCAGCACTGGAACGTGGCAATTAAATCCTGGGTGGCAAGATCCGAGAACACTTACGTAGTTCTGCCTGGAAGCTGAAAGTGCTTTGGGCTGGTGTTTATTTTTGGTTAAGGTTTTGGTAGAGGGAAAAGAATGTTCTTTTGGGCATTTTTGGTGACTTTTACATGAAATTACATTTGTTTCAATCTAGCAAACCCATGTTTGTACATCCACCAAACAGACCACGCTCGAATGGGCACACTTATCCTTTTATAATCCCATATATTAATATATAATTTAATATAAAGCGTAAACAAATGACACATTGTTGTGACAGGAGCATTTTTTATTAAAAAGTCATACAAAAAGGAAAATATGTTGTTGCAATAATAGGGAACAGTTAAGATTATATTCAGTATTCAGTTCCCATTTGGTGAATGGGTTCACAGCAAATCTCAAGTTGTCATGTTCTGTCACCGTGCTAATATTCAAATGATGAATTTTACGCTGGGAGGGGGAAAACGATGAGCGACGTTCATCCTGTGTTACCCAATTTAAACACTAGATGGAGCACCTGAATTTGCGGTCTCCAACATCTACATGTGGTTAGCCCAAGGTACAATTCACAGCTCTGGAAATAACTAAGAGAACACTCTATATTTTTAAACAAATCTGCACTTTAAAATTCTGCTTTAATCCTGGTTCTGCTGGCAGAAGGCTACAATGAGCAGCAGGCGGCTTCCAAGATCAGAGTTTCTATGACAACGGTACAGAAGAAGGTGAAGCAGGAGACACAGGGAACGAGCAGAAACCAGGCAGGTAGAGGGTGCGAGCGGCTTCCTAATGGCAGAGATGACCGGTAACTTATCCGACAGTTTCTCATGAATGGAAGGATGACATCATGTGACCTTCAAAAGGAATGGGAAACAATAAGTGCAGGTGTGAGGTGCACCGTTAGGACAGTATCAGGCTCCTGGAAGCAGGACTGAGGTCCCATAAAGCAAGGAAGAAGTCCTTCATTAATGAGAAACAGGCAAGAACCAGGCTATATATATAATTCACAGACGCACACCCATAAATTGATAAACGAGTGAAACAAAAAAATCGTACTGTGGCCTCTTAATGTTTTCCAGAGCTGTATGTATGCTTTCTGACCTGTCTTTTCCTCCTCATGTTAAAGCACTCTTCCCACTCACTGATGTACACAGATAAAACATATAGGGACATATAGAGCATTTAAAACAGGACAAAGACTCAGTGATTGCATGTAACACTTTTGGCAATTGGAAAATACATATCTACACTGAACAAATAAATTAAAATGCTCCCCAAACTATTATAAAAAAAACAAAAAAAAAAAACAGTGGTCAACAATATTGCTACATCCGTGGGAATCACCTGACAACGACCACCCAGGAGGAGCGTTATTCTCATTTATGGGTTAAGGTTTCATACAATGCAGCCTGGTTATTAAAAATTCGATGGACGGGATAACATTGTTGCCTGAATGGACAGATGTAGTCTCTGGTTTGTTAACAAAACCACTCACCAAATTGTGCGACTCTTTTTTATGCCATCAGGCCCTTCTATCCAAGGCTTACAATTATATACTTCGATTCATTATTAAGGCCATATATTTTCCAAGGAATTTATTCTTAAGTGCCTTTTTGAAAGTACAACAGCGATTCCTTTTCTGGAATTGATATTTAAATGACACATTCAGTTCTTTTACCGACTGTTCGTGGGTAAAGACTAGATTGCAGTCCCTCCTTTGTGTGACGACTTTGCACCTCCCCCGTTGAGGTCTAACCCAGTCCCTCCCAAAGTTCTTCAACCTCATAGTTTCCCATCCTCCACCAACTTATCAAGACCAGCACAAATTTTGGTCAGATGGGGCCAGAGTTTCCCTTTGGGATTGTAGAGATTTTCCAGCAGATCCTGGTCTGCGTAATGGTTGAAGACATTCGTGATGCGGCCAAGGGACTTTGGTGTGAGGTGCTTTTCTACCAGCTTGAGAAGCATGTCCCGGGACCCTGTTAAGATGTCAGCCATCACTGCTTTGTCGAAGGAAAACTCCACCTGAAGGGTAAATGGCAAGAGAACAAATATATATCTGCCTGGTCCTTACACCCGTGGGTATTTACATCACCTATACTTCGTTACATCTATATATAAATCTTTGATTTTAGGAAAGTTATAATTTAAAACATTACCTCATGGAAGCTTATGGCCGTCATAGCTCCTGTGTGAAGCTTCTTCTTAAACTCCTCCGCCAGTCCAAGCTCCTCCGGGCTGAACTGGTTGTGGCGAAAGAGCACGCCGATCTTCACCGCCACCTTGATGAGGTCCTTCACCACCTTCTGGGCCTTATTCCGGTTGCCGGAGTGTTCCTTAGACACCCGGTAGAGCTCATCCAAGATCTCGCTGCTAGTGTCGTCGATGAACATATTCACCATTGTCTTGCTGGCCATGTGGCTGAGGATTTTCTTCTGGGCCTTCATGGCCATGTCTTTGGAACTGAAGGTCTCCATCGTGGCTTTTGGAAGACTGTAAGGAAACGGATGCTAATCAATAACAGGATCAAAAAAAAAAATCGGTGTTTAAGATCTTTCCATTCACCATTCAAGAAATTGTTGAAGCATTCAGCACTAGTATTTTTTCACAATAACACAAACACTTGCAAATGATTAGATGTAAACCTGGGGGTTCCTCCACAAAGAACGATTTCTCAGTTAGCTGGATTACTTAAGCTAGAAGTCATGCTCATCCAATAAGAGTTTAGGTAAGGAGCATTCCTATTGGGCAATCATGACTTAAGTTAAGCTTAAGTTTAGCCTGGCTGAGAAATCCTGCTTTGTGGAGCACCCTCCTGGCTAACTGGGTATTAAATTAACTAAATTAAGGAGAAAAGGCACAAAAATATGCCACGGCTACTCTAACTCAACAATTAGGACATTGCGCTAACAACACAACGCACTTGGAATCACAGGGAGCGCACCTAAGCTGTAACCCTTTGAAATACTTTAGGTCACTTAGGATGAAAGTGTTGAACCAATGATATGAATAAAAACATCCATCTAACTTCAATCCAGATTCACAGGGAGCTGGTTCATCACAGGACACATAAACGCAATCTATGGGAAACTTAAAAATACCAATCAAACTACCTGCATGTCTTTGAAGCACGGGAGGGAAGCCAGAAGGGACACACAGAACAAAGGCGGGACTCAAACACCCAACCTACTGAGCCGCCCTGCTGCATCACAAAGACACACGAATAAAGGAAGACAAAACCTAGCCCACATTTTCACTTCTATACGCACTACAGAGTTTATAATAATATTTCTGGTTAAGCAGATTTCCCATTGCCAATATAAAACATCACATCACATTTCTATTTGCCGTTTAACGTTTGCTCTACATGATTAGCTTCAACTGAATTGGGAAAATTGCTTTTAGGGATTCTGAATAACTGAGGACGGAATTTGTGACTTCAAAAATTAACATGCCATGCAATTGTACGTTAATAAAAACACTGTTCGATTATTTCTCCTGAGAGTCACCTAATTCTGGCAGTCAGCCCAATCACCCATTAAAAGCAAACATTTTTACAAAGATTTGATATGTTGTTGTTTGGCACTTAATAATCACTCAGCAGATGTAGCAAACCTCCCGACTCGCTGCGCCAGACAGCAAAGTTGGCCAAGTTCACGCCTGAAAACTCTCATCGTTATGGAAAAACTACCATTGGGCAACTTCGTCATTCTCAAGGTGTGTCATGTTTTAAATGGCTTTTGAGGAGCAAAATCTGCATGCATTAAAGTACAAATGTCATGGAGAATCATTAGTCATTATGGGCACTGAAGGGCTTGTGGACAGGCCCATTTGTTGTATATGGGTTTGGCAATAAAAGGCTGTAATATGGCAACACACACACACACACACACACACACACACACACACACACACGCACGTCAGGTATACCTATACTTATGGGGCCTTCTCTTTCACTTCAACGGGAACCATGACAACCTTAACCCCCACCCTGCCCTAACCATAACCATAAGTAACCAAACAAAATACAAGAGTTTTTGCATTTTTAGCTTTTTCATAGCAGTCACCGATTTTTATAAAATAGAGTTTTCCCTTATGGTGACCAGGACACACACACATATGGCAGTTGCTGTGCGGGGATGAGCGAGGTTCACGTCGGACAGTACATCCCTGTTAGCTGCCTTCTCAGCACCTCCTACGAGTTTAACAACCTCTGGTGAGGCTGTTGGCTCACTGCTTTGACAGTGCTGGTCCATTAGTCAGCAGCCCTCCTTTGTTACAATGATTTGTCATTCACAATAGGCAACGTGGTGTCAACACATGCGTATTGAATTGCCCATACGTATCGGATGCTGTGAATGGTATTGAGACGGAACCCAATGAAAGTTAGACTAGCGCTTGTTGTACAATGTTCATCCCTCAATCTTCTGTCAAAAGGGATGTTATTAGTAGAAGATGAAGCTACGTTCACACATTCACAATCATCTACTTGCAATAACAGATGATAATGAAAATTATATCAATTAGCTCGTCTGCACATTCACACCTGTCACCTTGGCTATGCACTGCTGCACCTATTCCAGGATTTAATTGTTAGACTTAAGTTGAGCTTGTAAATCTGCAGTTCTCATGACAGATTTCTCGTTTGCTTTTAGTTTATGATACAGCAACAGCGACCGAGATAATAACTGTTAACGACGCTGTTGTATAAAAGGTATAAATGAAGTCGTTGTGGTAATTAATCAGTCATTATTCATACTGCTTATTTTTAAAAATGTATAGTTTATTGCGATAGGTGATTGGCGGTTTTCGGATTAAAGCACCAAAAGTCTAGCACTTATGTGATGTGTCTGCTCACATTAAGCCGTCTCACTTCCTGTCTGTTCAGGAAGTCAGTGTGGTAATGCTACTGTAGGTATCGCCGCAGTGAGCTGGGCATCCGTTGTCAGGTAACTCCTGTGTTTTTCTTTTGAAAGAAACCTGTCTCATTAATGTCCTTCCAGTCTGCGCATAACCACTACTGGTGAACTCGGCATTGCTGTCAGAAACGGCAGGGAGGAGCTATACTGCGTGTTACGTTCACTTGGCGACACTACCATTGTTCACACCGTCTGTGATTTTATTCAGTCACAGAGCAGATTCACAAACAAATAAGGCCATAAATCAGTAGGGCGAAGTCTCTGCGTATGTTTGTGTGGACCGGACAATGAGCTGCCTTATTGGGTGTGTCCAGCCATCTGGGACTTTCCAGTGGACAAATGCATAAGGGGGGAGGGTCAAAATGGGGAAAATGTGCCTGCACACAGGAGGCTGCCGCTGGCCCTTTTTCCTGCTACATGGCTTGATGATCTCGCTTAGAGGCCTTTATACAGATAACTTACAAATTCACAGAATTTCAAATTCCCCCGGTTTTGCCTCTTGGATTGATTGACTTTGACGGTCGACATCAAGTCCAGAAGCTGCGGAAACAAGCCGTCTGTTCCTGGCCCTGGAATGTCTGCCGAACGCTTGTCAATACTGGGATTCCGCTCTTGCTATGACCATCTCTTGGGAAAAAAAAACATAAATAAAAAGAATTATGTAAGCAACTTTAAAAAAAAAAAAAAGAATTATCCAGGCAATAATAAATCAATTTGCAATTTTAGTTTTGTCTAAGCTGACATAATTAAAACTCATTAACGAAATGAACTGCCGGCCCTATGAGTCACATCCTGGCGTTTCCATAGACACCGCTGCCAAGCCCGTATCTGTGAATCAATCTTAAGTGTGTTTAGATAAAGGAAGCACAGCGCAAACATTTTTATGCAAACATGCTGCCACTACGATGTTTGAACAACCATTGCATATTTGCATTGATTTTTATCAAAAAATAAAATCTTTGCAAAGGTTGTCACAATATCAACACATGCTAAGTGGAACTACTTCAAATTCTATGGAGTCACGTCAAAAAGTTTACACTGGTAGGTTGAATGTAGTAATCGTCATATAAAATATTATTCATCCAACATTTTCTGCATATATGCCATTTACTCCTATGATTTTAATCAAATTCTCTCTACATGGTGGGTCACTGTGGCACCTGTGCTTAGTAATTGGTTTTTCACCATCTGCCAAAAATAACTTAATCGTGTCAGACACATTATGGAGATATAATTAAGGACACGTTCTGGGAAATATCATCGAAAAGGCTAAAATTAACTTTAGTTAATATCCGGTGAATGTTGTTTAATATTCAGCTAAAAACGCATGATAATGGACAGAGAGCTAGATCACATTGTATGCCAACGCGTCTCAATTTTGACCTTGGTTAGGATTCATGCCAAGGGCTGAAATTTGGCACTGGTGTTACCAAGAGGGCATGGTGGCATTGCCATGGGTGAGGTACTCAGCCCTAAGCTCGTTCACCTGCCCTAGGAACAATCTGCTGCCCTGTGGGCCTCTTGCTTTCTAATAGGAAATTTGCAACTGAGGTCACCTTCTCTCATGGTTTAAGTTACTCCAAAGGAATAAAACGAAAAGGCTGCAGACGGCATATTCTAAAGGATTTCCCTAAGATTGAGGTTCCATCATCATAAAATGGAGATACATCTTGTTTTGAGAATCCTAGAAACTGATGAATGAAATTCTTGATACAGGGAAGCAAGCATATTATCAATGTTAGCGAAAATAAACTCTGCTGAAATTTATATTCTTATAAACATTTAATTCACTCTGGAGGTGTGCATTTTAAGAACAAAAACAGGCAGCATCTATAGTGTTCCATTCTACTATTATCATTGTGCAATTGTGGTTATTCTTTTTCTTTGTTTGTTTTATGCTGATAAATCCATATTCCAGACAGCCGTGACACAGCTGGGATTTCGGGGTGTATCGTGCCAAACCCTGGCTGTGGTTTATCAGCACGGTGCGTGAAGCGTTACGGAGGGACAGCGTCCACGGCGTGTGAGTCACTGACTCTTGCCGCACCCCAGCGTGTTCTGTGCTCATACAAGGGCGACGCCCGAATCATACATTTAATTTCCATTGTATGGCTAGATTCACCCCTGTGTGATTTAATGAAAATATTAACTTGAATTATGCAGCCTTAAACGCTTCGTCCACAGAATTTATTCCATTTACTTCCATAAGACTAGCAGATGGGGGGGTGGTGTTAATGTTCAAATAATCAGGCAGAAATCTTTCAGGGCACTGTTAGCTGATGTCTGCTGCAGGTTGTGTCCTCAGATAAACTCCATTTTGTGTCCTCATCAACAGGGATAAACCCAGTAACCACAGTTACATATTACACCCAATGTAGAGAGATCTTCATCAGGCCCCTAATATGTGAGAATTCTTTAAAAGGGATGCTTTATTAGCATGCACTGAAAATTTTACAGCACCAAACTCAATATCGTTTTTTTTTTATATAGTTTTTCTTCTCTTTCAACTTTCAAAAAAAAACTTGTGGTCTAAATTTTGAAAAAGTATTTTTCAAAATATTTAGAATATAAAGCATATTAAACACTTGACTTTCAAGTATTAAAAACAATGAGTTTACCCCTAAAATTACAATTATTGAATATATACATATTTTTTTTAACCTGGCCACAGCTACACCTGAATTTCCGCCTGGTATATTTCTCTCTCTCTTGATCTCTGCGCTCAGCTTAGCCTGCTCAGCATATTTAGTCACGTGGGCACAGATACAGCTTAGCAATTTCAAAAAATTGTTTTGCTTCAAAAAGATGTAGAAACTTGTTTACCCTTTCATTGGTGCTCTTTTGAGGAAGTGCCTGACTTCCTGTGTGCAGCGGTGGAGAGGGAGGGGGGGGGGAAGACAGAGAAAGAGAGAGAGAGAGAGAGAGAGAGAGAATGAAAAGGAAGGCGGAAAAAAACCAAATCTACTGCAAGCTTAGACATGCACAAGGGTGTGTTTCAGTTCTCTTGCAACACCATCTCACTAGAGAGCCGGCCTCTGGGCCCAAGGCATGGCTCTGCATTTACGCCGCACAGCCCAGCTGACGCGTTTTACTGAAACTCCTGACCTGACCTGCCATCATGGAGCCTTGGATTTGCTGCACTCTCCACACCTGCCAGCTGCCATTGGTCCATTTTAAGCACCGGACGTTTGTACTGAGAGGAGGCCTCACAAGTGGGCCTGCTATATACTGTACATACCCGCTAGCCGCTGGAACGTACAGACTGGGCTTCCCGCCCCTCCTCAACAGAATTATAAGTGGCAGGGGGGCAGTTTTTCCAAGACCAATTTTAGGGGGCAGGGGACCCTAGGCTGAAGCCAGTAAAGTAAATGTTGGGGGCTGTACCTACAGCATAATATACTGCTGTAACAGCTAGAAAAAAAATGCTGCCCCCCCCCCCCCCTACAACTAGGGGTCCTGGGCTGCAGAGGTAAGCTTGTGCATAAGTCTGGCCTTAAGTGTATCAAAAATACACCAGTTAAAATAACAGCCCAGTAAATATGCTGTCTGACTTCAATAGACAGTCTGCCTGGATGGATCTCTAAGCAAATATTTACGTGAATATTTAAGTATTTAAGCACGCAGACTGTATCACAGATTGAATAGTTTTGAATCGGTGCTAAAAGCTCCTTTCATCATTAAAATGTCGCTTTGATAACGCCATAAATCAAGATGGAGACTTCTGCACGTTAGCGTGATAAAAGACTCAGAAATCATTCATTTTCTTAGTAAGAGTGACACTTGGTGAGTACTTCCCCAAAATGTAACACTGTGACTTATGAATTTACCTTAAATATACCACCCCTCCCCCCCCCCCCCACACATAACACACATGGTCATCTCAAATAAACTGATTCAGTTGAGGTTCTGTGCCCTTGATGTGGCCTTGACCAAAACAGCTACTGGCTTCGATTTCCCCTCGTCCCCTGCTGCCACTTCATTCCCGTACCTGGTTCGCATTGCTCTGGTGAAAAAGTGAAGCTATATACATGGAAACTGTAGGTTTTGGGAAATGACTCTTGAGCATGTTTTGACTGTGAGTTGCAACGGCCACCTGGCCTGATCCTGGTTTGCAGCCTTCAGGAGGCCGGGCCCGAGCGTGTTGTTTACGCCCACCCGGCTTCCGAGCTGCGTGCGGAGCCTCCTCAGGTGCCCTGCGGGCAATGTTTTGAGCCCCGTGTCGGATCTGTCCTTTGTGGAAGTGCATCAGTTTCCCCACACAAGTCATATGAATTTCTTAAAACATAATTAATACATAGGTGTGCATTTTTTCAGGTCGGGGCATGACAACACAGGTTTTGGGGGTTTTTTAAGCAGCCTCTAATCCCACCCCCGGGGGCTCTTGTTTCAGTCTATTGTCAAGATGAACACCTTTGAAATCGCTGTTCCTTTTTCAGTCTGGTTTCACTGGCGTTGCTTATAAACTATCACAAAGACAACAAGGGTGTTCACACACCTTTACACATATAATTGTCTCATCATTTGGACCGGAAAAAACAAAAGACCCTGACCAGAAATAGGAAAAAAAAACGACCAGGGGATAAAAGCAAGTTTCATTTGTAACATAAACAAAGCGGTAGAGAACCAACAGGTATCGGTCTGAATGATGCCAGTGCTTAATATATCTGCAGACGACGCATGCCATGTTCGTGAACTGTCAATCCAGTCACTCCGCTCCACTCAAAAATGAGCAGAAGGCTGGTTCTTGGTTTCACGCACACTATATCTGCATGTCATCTTAAGAAAAAAAAAGTCATCCCCCCCAGCTTGTCACAGCAGGAAAAAGTAGTGATGCAATCCTGTGAATTCTCAGAACCCGAGGACAAGTACAGGCATATAAAAAGGGGCAGACACGAACAGAAATGCATCGTAGAAATGCGAGAGCTGCTTCTCACAAAGAGACGCAACGATTTTGTTTTCATAAATGGTGCCCATAAAAAAAAAAAAAAAAAAAACTTGTGGGTGAGAATAGCTAACTGGCAAAGGACGCGAGAAGCTGCCTCCCCCGGTATTTTGTAATGGCCGCGTCTTTGGCGACCTTAGGAAGGACATGAGCATGTCTAATTGTGAACCGGGGGAAAAACCGTGACTGTGTATTAGTCGGGAGGCCGCGCCACTGGAAAGATGGGGGGTGTTTCTTCGTATGCATGAGCACATGAGCAGTTCATCAGTCCGCAAGGGTGACGGGATGTCCCGGTCTGAGATGACAGGGGAACGACGCTGTCTTTGAAGAGCCGCTTGCGGCTGATAGGTCTTACAGATAGAATCAGTAGTGATGAAGTTTGGGGTGCCCTGTACAGCCCCGAGCTGGTCCATGTGACCCTGGCGATGGATGGCCTGGGGATGCGACTCTCAAAGACCACAGAAAGTGGTCTAGTCCAGAAACTCAAATAACCTTTTGGGAGGGTTGGGGGAGACAGTCACTTATGAGGTCTGCAGCTGAAGTGGGCTACTTCAGTTTGAGTTTTATTTGAGAGATTAAAAAAAAGCTATATAAAAAATTATATTGAGCTTGGCGCTGGCATTTCAGGTCCAGCAAGTACAAATTCAGACCAGGAGTTTGCTTCTACCGACCAGTTGAGTTCTCTGTGACTGTGACTCTTTATACTCAACTAGGTGGTAGAAACAAAATCTTGGTCCGCATTTGTATTTGCACCACTGATTAGCAAACTGACGTTATGTTGCTTTTCAATTGATTAGCCAGTCACATTTAACAATGATTAATAAACAGGCTGCAGGTTGGACAGAACCATCTTGCGGGTCGGATCTGGTACTTGGACCGGTACTTGACATCCCTGATCAGACTCTCATCTACACAGTAACAGTTCAATTCTCTCTCTCCCTAGAACCTGGGATAAGAATTTGATGGCCAATTGATTGCTCTACCATATATATAAAAAGCAAGGTCAAATCTCAAGTTAACGGACTGAGCTAATTCTGTATGCAAAAACTGTCCGGCGACTGTCAGAACACATGACCCTCGTGACGACTATGAAACGGATTGTTGAAGTCCGTCAAGTAGATGACCTGAACAATACACAGGGCTGCGAGCTGCTGTGGTCATCAATTGGCAAGTTTTGCGAAACTGGGGGAAAAAAAAGCCATGTGTGTTTGCTCAGAAAGGAAGTCGCACTATGGGTACGTTTGGCAAATTCACGGATGCTGAAAATGGCTGTCACAGAAAAGCACTCTGGGGTACAGCAGGCACCAAGCATTCCACAGGAGCGTGTCTTCGGGCAGATTCACCTCAGCTACAGCTTCTGGTTTCCAAACATTTCCAACCGATTGGGCACCAGCAAAAAAACTCTCTCTTTATCAATCATTCTTCCTGACAGTAGCATGCCCGTTATTACGCGCCACCAAGTCTGAACGGGGACACATGATTCAGGATGTGTTGCAAAACCTGCAACTTACAACCTGCCTCTCCATGTTTTCATTGTGTCCTCACATGCCTATTTACTCAGAAACCCCTTTTATCCAAAACAACATACATGCTCCACTCACAAATGAGCTGTTTAAACAGATGGACAGTGGCTACAGAGGTACGATGCCAAACAACAGTTTCCTTCCTGGAAAAGAGACCCAGTATCACCAAATGAAATGTTACCCTCATTGTCCGCCGCTCCGAAGCAGCTAGTACTGGCAGCACTGGCAGCAAACAACATGGAAAAAGTGGACGGATAGCTAAACAAACGTTGGTCGAAAGAAATGAATCCTTGCATCGTTACAAAAGTGCTCTTGCAACATACTGCAAGTGAGAGAGGAAGTGAGGCCAAGAAGTTCATGCAGCAGCAGACAGAGAGACCCACCATGTCCCCTGACTCATACGCACATGCACAGCGAAGTTCAGGTGGAACGCACTTACCAATGCCTTTCTTGGCGGCTTCTTCCTCCGCCCGCAATTCCCCACAACAATGCTGTGTTCTCCACTCAGTTCTGAAGAGTTTTCAGTTTAAAAACCCCGCCCCCCTCCGCTATGATGACAGAAATGGCCCCTGAGCCCCTGTGCAGCTACTCTTCTGCTCCGTCTGCCAGCAAACACTCTTGCTCAAGACTATTTGAGCTAGACTTCCTTGAGGAACTAATTGTAGAAGACACACCCCTAGAGCGTCTCTCTCTCTCTCTCTCTATCGTGTTCTTGCTTGACCTTTCTCTTGTCTACTCTGTGACGTTGTTTGCTACATCTGCCCGTCCCGATGGCTACACCTTTCCAAAAGGAAACGGCCCAGGTCCTCCTGCAAGCCTCTTAGCTCAGGAATGCGCTCTCTGTCTTTTGGCTTTCTGCTCTCCATCTGCTAACACTGTGCCCAAATCCAGTCACTGGATTATAGGCAGGAAATGAACCTGTAATCACTCACTTTGGATACAATAATAATAATAAAAGCACCACTGGGCAGTGATATCCAGGGTTGATTTTGAGAGTCATTTCCTCAGTAACTATAGCACCAAGTTTCCACAATGGCTGTTTGATCAAAGAGTTCCTACAACCGTTCAGTGTCATTTTTACACAATATGGACAACTTTTTAACACAGCCAGACAGCCTTGCCCCTTGTTGCCACGGAAACGGCCATTTGACTTCTTCCTTTTTTCTGATATAATTGGACTGGGTCTTCGCCAGAGCAGTGCACCATGCAAGGGCATGGGGGTTTTGGTGTCAAGGAAGTGTCACAGATCACATGACCAACGTCCATTTAAGGGATCCCAAAAGTATTAAAGGCTAAACAATACAACATGGGATGTAGGATCTATAACCTTGTGAATGTCGAGCAATACAGAGTCTGCATGTCGTGCACTATTAATCACCCAGGCTGTGATATTGGGCTCCTATGATCCAGGAACTGTAGGCCACGATTTCGCAATACAAGGCAGCAGAAACTGCTCATGTGAGGTTATGTGAGCCATGGCAAGATGGTCCCTTCAGTAACTTCTGACTTCTGCCAGTGAAGAAACAAATAACAGGAGCTGAAAAGTGTACCCAGAGTGTACCTCAGAGTGTACCTCAGGGTGAACCCCAGGGTGTACCCCAGAGTGTAAATCAGGGTGTACCTCAGGTTGTAACTTAGAGTGAACGCCAAAGTGTATCTCAGAGTGTACCTTAGAGTGTGCCCCAGGGTGTACCTTAGAGTGAACCCCAGGGTGTACCTCAGAGTGTACCTCAGGGTGAACCCCAGGGTGTACCTCAGAGTGTACCTCAGGGTGAACCCCAGGGTGTACCTCAGGGTGCACTTCAGAGTGAACCCAACAGTGTATCTCAGAATGTACCTTAGAGTGAACCCCAGAGTCAAGAGGAAACTACGACTGTCAGGAGAATGAGGCAAAAGAGCTATGCGAAGAGTCATCGAGTCAGTGAGGCGGTGGAGTGAGACTGGGCCCCTGTACGCCAACCATCAGTAAACCTGCCCAATGCAACTGCAGTCCCAGCAACACGGAGATGGAGGATGATGCCAGGGACTCATCATGATGCTGCTAAAGAGGCTGATGTCTGGATTCACTGTCACTCTTGTTCTCTCACTCATTTGTTCCTTTGCCTCTTGCTGTGACGCTGTCTGCCTTCAGGGATGGGGGCCACTATTGAATGAGGTGCCACGCAGACAGACTGCTTCCTCTCCACTCAGGGAGGTCTCTTTGATATCTCCCAGATGGGAAACCAGAAACGAGAGAGGAAACTGGCATGTTGGCCTGACCGTTTGCTTTCTGGGCAGCTCCCAGTATCCCCGAGAGGCTTGCTGGGATGCCTTTTCCATCCCAGTGGCAGGGAATCTGCAATTCAGGAACCAGGATTGGAACTTGAAGGGGAACCAGAGACACATAAATAAGGTAAGAGGTTATATGTCCGGGAAGGGGGGTGATGATGGTAAAAACTGTGGACCAGAGTGTACCAAGGGTAAAATGTGATTGGGGGGGGCGGGTTGAGGCCCTTCTTTCCCTGGAATACATATTATTAGTCTAGTAAACAGCTTTGGCAAGTATTCACCATGAATATCAGCATGTATTGTATTGACACTCTTCAGCACAGTCAATATGCTAAAGAATATAAATGGGAGACTAATTTATTTTTTGTGTAACAAGAATCCATTTGTTTGAAGCAATAAAAACACTGGAAAAATATTCAGCCCATTTCCATGTGATGTGAATGGAAATTTTCCTTTGTCAGTTCAATTGTAGAAGAAATGTACAATAATGACCTTGTTATGATTGTCATAGACATCTTCATACAATAATACAAGGCACAGGTCTATGAAAGGGCATCAAAAAGTTGTTTTAATAGTCACGTTTATTGCCAAGTAATGATTTCAACGTGGAAGAACCAAGATTTTACAGAAGCCCATTTTCTCAAATCTGACCATCACTATAAGAAGACAGTTCAAACCGAGTTGTATACGAGGATCTAGAAATTACCTTGACAGAGTGACCGTGTTGCAGAACTTAAGAGACAAGAATCTCTTCAGAGCTACAGAGGTGTATCCTTCCCACATTCCGTTCCATGCAAAGCAGTCCTGGGGACTAGCAGAGAGACTGCAGTCCGGCAGAGCTTGTGATGATTTGGCGAAAGATTCTTTGGTTTGATAAGGATAACAACCTCTTTAGCTGTAGGTCCGAGATGAACGAACGCAGTGTTTTTGGCATGTTTCTCAGCAGTAGGGACCAGGGGCACTTCCTGTGGTAGAGGGAATAAAGTAGGAGAAGTAACTTACTTAACTAGTCAACTGAAAATCCATGGAAGGTTGCATATATTAAAGTTCGGCAACCTTCCCGATCCGAAAAATGCAAGGCAGAAATTCCAGAATCTCTGCATCTCAGTGGCTTATGTAGAAGTACTGAGGAATATGGTGGCAAATGCATAGTGAGTCCATGCAATTTTGATTAAAGAGGCTTAAATTAAATTAAGGTATTGTGCAGGGCACAAGGCTGGGGTTCACCCAGGATGGGATACCATTTCTTCAATTAGCACACTAGGGGTAAATAAGAGTCAGCGGCTGTTTACACAGGGTACATTCATATCTTTGTGGGGACTGCCCATTCATTTCTATGGGAAAACCCTAAACTCAAAATATTGACCTTAACCCCTACCCAGCCCTAACTGCATCTGTAAATAACTAAACAAAATACAAGTGTTTCGGCATTTTTAGTTTTTTGATCGCAGTTGAAGATTTTTATAAAATCGACTTTCCCCTTGTGGGTACCAAAGAACAGTTCCTACAAGTCAAAATTAAAGTTTTTTTATCACATAGTGGGGACATTTGGTCCTCACAATGTAAGACATAGATAACACACGCACACACACACACACATACACACACACATACTGGGGGCACAATTTTAAGCACCAACCAGGGGGGCTCTGAGTCACCGCACCAGTCCTTCAAAATGAGTGCATTGCATAAAAGAGTGTAAAATATTGCGCTGCATTTTAAAATCACGTATAGAAAACAATGACGTTTCTGGTCTGAGTGCATGTTAACAGAATGGGTTTTTAGTATAAGTGTTGTCTCGTGGACTTCCCATAAGCATGTGACTAAATTCAAGTATCACAATGCGTTGAGGCCTGTTGTCACGGTAACAGACAGGAAGTGCAGTGTGACTGGTTTCCTGATTGTCTTATCATCTAATGGCATCGCAAATGGAAATTGCTATATGGACACATGGGGTGTGGGGCTGGCTGCCTTAAGCAAAGCTGCATATTGATGTGACACTGCAGGCCGCATGTGCCATCATCACTGGGGAATTTTCTGCAGCGCCATATGCCACACCAGTGACTAAGTACTCATATGATTTTGCGTTGTCCATTTCCCAAAAGTCACTTCACTGTGAACCACTCTAAAGGAAAATTTTATACTGAAAAATCTCCAAAGTGAAGACTGGCCATCTGATTTTATACTTAGCAAAGACTATTTCGTTTTTTTTTTTTTTTAAAGTTTGAATACTTTTTACCAAAAATGGAGAAGTAAACAGACTGAAACGAAAAAAGATAATCAGCCACATAAGCAAGAGCTGAGATTTTTCACTGAGATATCTTGTTACAGACAGTTTGAAGAAAAAGCTTCTGAGGTCGTGTAGCTGTTCAGGAAATGGCCCCAATGACTTGCTCTTTTTTACTTTAAAATTTTCATGAGTTTTTTTCCCTCGACTGCTTATCTCCGTGAGAGCTTCCTCCGCCGTTACCTTATTTTATCTGAAAGCATTCATTCCAGTGTCACTTACTTCTTACTCAGCATTCAAATTTCATGCATTGCACTTTGGACAAAACAGACTGCAGTACGTTAAGTCAGTTTCAGGCTACTGCGTTCTTCCATATTTTGAAAATTTTCCACAAGTTAAAATCATTAGAATTAGGAAGTTTTGTATGGTTGATTCTTCTCTTGCCACACCACTGATGACGGTCCAATCTACCTCCTTTTTAGCAGACTTGGTGGTGCCCACTGAATTTACTGCAGACCTGGCCTGCAAATTTAAATTCACCAGCAGGGGGAGCATGGTCCTTTCTTTTTCAAATATTTCTCCATTTTTCCATATAAATCAGGGGTGGGGAACCTGTTCCACGGAGGGTTTTTGGGATGACCTCTCAATCAGCCAATAATAAAAAAGTGGCTCTCAACTCCAGTCCTGGGGACCCACTGTGATTGGCTGATTGAGAGGCCGTCCCAGAAACCGGCACCCACACCAGCCCTCCATGGATCAGGTTCTCCACCCCTGGTACAAATCATCAGATTCCGCATTAATGTTAAAAAAGTTAAAAAGCCATCATTAGGAACAGGCAATTCCCTCTGGCAGTTTTCATTTACGATGCATTACACCAGTTCTCACATTGGTCCAGAGCAGTATACGAAATTATGAAAACGCTGGAGTCTTCTATGAAGGGGTATTGACTTTTGGACTTCCAAAAAACTCATTTATGGGGCTTTGATTGCTAATTCATTTAATCTTTTAGTCTGTTTACCTAGAACTTACGCGAGCAGCATGCTTTCCTTATAATCTTTAATAAATCTCCTGGATATCTGCAGCCGAGTAAGCTCCTTGGAAAAACCAGCTCTGCTCACAAGACCATAAAAAAAGGACTTTGACATTGTGCTGTCTAACGGTGGGGAACAGTGCCATTGTTGAGGAATCGTCCACATAATTTGTGTCAAGAAGGAGGGAATGAGTCTGCTGTCCACAGTCATTCAAGCATGCAGGCAGTGCAGCTGTGCACAGCTTGAATAGACATTGTGAAGTATAGACACACTGAGATTCCGACACACACCTGCAGGGGCCAACGGTTGCCTTTCAGGTGTATAGCAGCAATTGCTTCCTCGTGCTGGGCACAAAAACTGCCAGTGAGGAATGGTAACTGGGTGTGGCTGGCAGGTGTGAATTGCCCCAGCCAGTGGGTGGGATGGTCAACCCCAACACAGCTTGAAGCCCATAACGGGGAGAAGGCCAAAGAGGACAAAAAGGGTGGGAAAGCTTGTAAATAGCTGGGAGGAAGGCTGGCTTGAGGGGGCTGCCACCTTCTGATAGTCTCCGTCGCTGGTGGAGGTCCTCTGTTGGCCTGTTTGGAGGAAAAGGAGCTGGCAACACAGAACCTTGAGGAGTCTGAAGTGCTGAGTGGGTACTTATATGAGATGCACAAGTACTGAGTGAGTACTTACAGGAGATGCACAGGTACTGAGTGGGTACTTACAGGAGATGCACAAGTACTGAGTGAGTACTTACAGGAGATGCACATATTGAGTGAATATGGTGCTATCCAAACGGCAAGTGGCACCAGATGTGTTGTTACAAAACCAAAAATCAAACATTGACGAAAGATTAGTTTTCAGAATCTTGATGTAACCAGCATATGTCTCTTAAAAAGAACATTGGATCCACACACTAGCCTGTGACAATAATCACAAAAGCAATGCACATTTTAAGTGAAAAACCAAATAACCACAAATGCTAGATAATGAGTTGACAGTGCTGTTGAGAGGAGTGTGACGGCATGTTAACACAGGCTAGTGCTTTTTAATTATAATTTGCTCAAAAGAATAACAACAACATCTGTGATTCTGTTTTGTTCCTGTGTTCCAGCTTGGAACTGTGAACCCAGTTTAACATTTAACCAAACTGCAAATCCAGTCTGTCTGTTCTTTTGCCTGTCCGTCTTTTATCGTTTGGAATGTTGCACCTTTAGTTCTGGAGGTAGATAAACCAGCTAACTGTAATGTCTCTGGTCATGTGATCGGGGGGGGGGACCTAGAAATTTTCAGGGTATCCAAGTCCCTCCAACACCACCAGAGTGGACACACCACTAGCGTACAATATGGAGGCTGAAATCCTGAGCTGTCTCCCTAGTAATGATGTCATCAGAAGTGGGCAGGGGGGTGCTTGTGCATTGACTACAGCGCAGCATTAATTAGCTCAAGATCTGTGTGCTGAAACAGCTCGTGAGAGTTTCACTTACACAAAAAAATGTTCTGAGGGCAGAACAAAAAACGATTGGTTATCTCTCTGAACTAATCAGATTGTAAAGGAGGTGGGTACAAGCAAATAGAGGGGCAGGACCAACACCAACATTGGTTGGTCCTGCCTCCTCTGGTTGCTTGGATTCAACTCCTCTACAATTGGATTGGTTGTCTCTCTGAACCAGTCATTTTTCTTTCTGCCCTCAGAACATTCTTGTGTAAGTAAAATGCCCATGAGCGACTCAAACAAGCCTTTATTGCTCAGCTCCGATGCTCAATAAACCTGGAGTAATGATCCCCACAATGTAATATAACCTAATCCACACACATACACACACACTAAGGGGCACACTCAACAAACACAACAGGCCCACAGGCGAGTTAAAATACATAAATCCACAAAAGTCACACAAGTTCCACCAACCACAGTGTTCACAGGAATCTAATCTGATGTTATTTAAACAAAAAAAAAAAAGTGAAAGACTCCAGCTCAGATACTGAAAGTAAATCCAGGGCAAAAATAGAGGGAAGGTTTCACACACACTTTCACAGATACCCTTTAGACTGGAACATCTATAGTGAAGGGCAGCCCAGGGAAAAGACAACTGCAATTCATGTGTCAAAACACCTTTGAAACATGGTTATACATAGGAAGGAACAAGGCGTTGAACCAGCTTGATCCCAACGCTCCAACCGTAACCCTGCGAATGTGAGCCATTTCATTTCAGTTCATCTCAGTTATATACTATACTGCATCATGCCCATTTTTGCAGTGGGATACTTAATAAGCTTTTGCTATATTATATTAATCACTGCGCAATCTATGTTGTACTTGTGTTACGCGCCTCTGCACGTAAGCGTAACTGTACCAGTATCCAAAACGGTAAAGATTCAAGGGAGTTCAGTGGGTCTGTGTGCGTCATTACTCATATTCGTGCAATGAGACTGAGAAATTGGCATTTTTTTTTAGGCACAGCATCAATGCAGGTCATTTTCTGCTTGATTGCCCCCCCCCCCCCATGTGACCGTGTTGTTGACATGCCCACAGCACCGAGGTCCATCTCCAAGGCAACAGCCATCGAACACAGTTGCGTTGGGACAGACGAGCGAAAGTCTGTACGGCACAGTGCCCTCCGTGGGTGTGAACAATGTAGTGTCAGTGACTGATAGAAGTTACTGTGTGGCAGCCCTGAATTTCTAGTCTGCATTGTCTAATTGCAGCAAAGTTTATACTTAATTAGTTTATTGATTAAATTAATATGGCTATTAGGGTACTGTTTGACAAGACCTAAAATAAGTCATCCAGATTGATATTATGGGGCATTTATAACGGCAGTAACATTAACTAGCCCCTAGGCTAACTGCTTATCCCATTCCTGGTTGCAGGGGGTCTGGAGCCTATCCTGGAGACTGTGGGTGCGAGGCAGGGAACATCCCAGGATTGGGCGCCAACCACTGTTTAAATATAAATGCATTTTCTCATGTACAATTCATGCTCATTTAACCAGTCACTTTATTTTTAAATGCTGCATATTCCTTTCTGTATCAGTTTTAATGCATGTTTCATATACTGACTACTTCATTTTCTTCACTGTTACTTTCTATGTGTGGTAGATATGTATATTTTACATGCATCTATTATGCTACGGCTTTCCTTTATTTTTTGCAGCATCTCAAGTGAACAAAGTAATTTCTTTGTACATGTCCTGCTCCCCTGGTGGGAACGCCTGGTTATCTGCACCTATCCGCTCCTTTTAAAACCCAGATCGCCTTCACACTCACTGCGACATTTTATTTATGTCATATTCCCACCTGGTGCAGCTTACTGTAACTGTGTCTTTTTGTCTGGCCCCGGTCCATCGGTCCTGCCCGCATGCTGCCTTTCCTGTTCCGATCCCTTGGGACCTTCCCGGTGTACCTGCCCCCCCTCAGCTTCTGAACCTTCTGCTCCGATACTCCAACCAAGAGCCCGCTTGTCTACCTGGATCAGAATAAACACCCCGGGCTCTGAATTTGGGTCCCCTTTGCCACCATAACAGCAGAAATTTTATATATTCAGATGATACAGTCGCTTGCCGGCTTTCTGCAGCAGGGTGGATGTGTGGGGTGTCCATGTCAGGTCCAGGTACCTGTACCCTGATCCTCTCCACCAAAGTTGGGATCTGTACTTCCTCTCCTGCTCCTTCCTGAAATCTATGACAATCTCCGAGGTCTTACAGGCTTTCAGACAAAAAATTGTTAGCCTGATGCCACACAGACATCTCCTCCACTTCATCCAGGCATGTGCCTAATCCACGCTGGAGATCAGACTTAACACCTCCGGCTCATCCGCAAATTTCAGTGGTGCTGGAGCTGTTTTTCAGTAGCATGACCAGAGGAAACACCTTTTAGGGCTTCCATTGCCACATTTATACAACTTTAAATTCGTCGGGACAGAGGGGGAAGGGGTGTTGGATGCTGTGTGAAGGCACTGGGAAACAAAACAAAGAAATACATGATAGATAGATAGATAGATAGATAGATAGATAGAGTGCTTAGTAGAATGCTAGTGGATACATTTCTTATAGTTTGGCATGTTTGTAAGAATAGCAGTAAGTTTGGAATTTCAGCAGATATATTGCTTATGTAGTTCTGAATAAAAATGTTATTTAAAGATTTTTAAATAGTTGTTTAAAGAGTTGTTTCTGTCCCTGGAACCTGGAAAATTTCTTTGTTGGTTCAGAATGTGATTCTCATTATGACTATGTTTTGAGTACCCTGCCCTGAATCACTGTAAAGCCTTTTCTCCACCTGACTCACTTGGTTTGCTTCTCAGTTACACTCATTCAGCTGTACCTTTACTGAAGTGAATTAGGTTAAATATCAGACTATTACTGCTCCTCATTTGTGACATGTAACCACGTCCTTGTCCTCCATAATGTTTTCTAATTGTTCACTAAAACATAAGCTATCCTCCAGAGAGAAATTCGAATATATTCTACTACAGAGTCTCCTCCACTTAAGTATGAGATACGTTCTGAACAGCCGTTCATAACTTGAAAAGATCGTAAGTCGTTATTCAACATCATTTTAAGGGTATATGCAAGTACAAAGAACTGTGATGCTGAGAGTACGCACGCTACGCTGCGCGGCGGGAGTAGCGGCCAGAAGTCGTACTAGGCGGAATTGGCGCGCAGAAAAAAAAAATGTTGCGTACAGGAGCCCAAGAAGCACAATTTGGACTTACAGTCCTCTTCGTTCGTATGTCTTTCGTAAATTGAAAGTTAGTAAGTAGAGGAGCGTCTGTGTTTTATTTTTGTTCATATATAAGGTAGAACGTTTTGTTATCCTTTTTGTCATTTTCTTAATTAGAAGACGAAATAAAACTAATGAAAACAGTCTGTCAATTTCTGGCACATGACAACATCACATCCAGTGCCAATGTAAAAAATAATTATAATTTATGTCGGCTTTGTTTTATTTTTATTTAATTTTAATTCGATTTTAAAAAACTTTCATAAGTTAATTAAATGTTCAGCCGTTTTGCATAGTTGATTACATTTCCACTGGTACTGGGAAACTTTTTACGTTTCATGACAAGTGCAATGCTTCCACCAGGTGGCACTAGTTACCCTAGTACCTGAGTTTGCTTAAACCTTTTTTTATCATTGAGTCTAAGTTTGTTATATCTACAAAAGCCAAGGGCATTGAATTTTGATTTTACTATAGGAGAGTGTTGTTATTTTAGCTTTTTACTGTATTTAGATTTGTATTTTATATAATATTGGAAACAGAATTCTGTGATGTAACTTGTATCACTAGAGGGCACTGTTGTTCTATTTCTACTGAATGCCAATTCAAGCATATCAGTCGGAGAGGAGCTTCCTAAGCAAATGGTACATCAATATTTTTTGCTAATGATTCGTTGATATACATTGTGTAGCTTCTTTGTCTGTTTGATTATGAAATTACTGATGCAGTGCATAATGATGCTTGGAAAAACGTTTGAACAGAGAATAATTTCAGAACGGCAGTTTGTATGTAAAAATGGAACATATCAGGCAGGACATCTGCATACGCTGGTCACAAAAAAGGCTGTGAAGGGGCTTTTAATTTGTCAATAAAATGTCCAAGCTCCAAAATAGCTGTTACGTTAGAGACCTAATTATTTGAATAAATTTCGGGCTGCATAAAATGCAAAGATGTGCAAACCGCTTTGGAAGGGAGTATCTGCCAGGCAATTGTAAGGATAATAACGATAATAATTGCTGTTTTGCAAACAACAGTGACAGGCTGCGCCACGTGAAGGTACGTATGCAGCCAGAAGCCCGTGGCGGCCAAACCATGTGCGCTGGGCGACGCAGGAGCTGCCACGTACAGCAGTTCTGGTTCAAAAATAAGAAGCAGCTGATCCATGTAGCGGCTTGGGGACTTGGGGTGGGGCTGGGAGCCCAGTTTTTGGAGGGGGGGAGGTGGTGCATAGGGGGATGCAGCTGAGATACAGATGTGCGCTCCTCTGACAGCTGGCATCGGGGTTTCTTGGGAAGATTGCCTGAAGAGAGCAGAGCCAAATGAGAACTGAGCGAGGGAGTGTGTGCATTTGTCTCTCTCTCTTTTTGTGTCTGTGTATGTGATTGTCTCTTTCTCTCGTTGCCTCTGTGTGTTTGGGTAACCACCTCACTCTCTTTGTCTCAGTGCATGTACATGTGTTGTTGTCTCTCTCCCCGTCTCACTTTGTGTGACTCACTCTCCTCCTGTCTCACTTTGTGTGACTGTCACTTTCTCCCCATCTCACTTTCTGTGTGTCACTGTCACTCCCTCCCTGTCTCATTTTGTTACTGTCACTCTCCCCCATCTCACTTTGTCACTGTCACTCTCTCCCCGTCTCACTCTGTGTGTGTTACTATCACCCTCTCCCCATCCTACTTTGTGTGTGTCACTGTCACTCTCCCCCATCTCACTTTGTTACTGTCACTCTCTCCTCGTCTCACTTTGTGTGTGTTACTGTCACCCTCTCCCCATCCTACTTTGTGTGTGTCACTGTTACTCTCTCCTTGTCTCACTTTGTGTGTATCACTGTCACTCTCTCCCCGTCTCACTTTGTGTGTGTGACTGTCACTCTCTCCCCTTCTCACTTTGTGTGTGTTACTGTCACTTTCTCCACATCTCACATTGTGTGTTACTGTCACTCTCTCCCAGTCTCACTTTGTGTGTGTTACTGTCACTCTCTCCCAATCTCACTTTGTGTGACTCACTCTCTCCCTGTCTCTCACTCTGTGTCACTGTCACTCTCTCCCCATCTCACTTTGTATGTGTCACTGTCACTCTCTCCCCATCTCACTTTGTATGTGTCACTGTCACTCTCTCCCTGTCTCACTCTGTGTCACTGTCACTCTCTCCCCATCTCACTTTGTATGTGTCACTGTCACTCTCCCCCCATCTCACTTTGTATGTGTCACTGTCACTCTCTCCCCGTCTAACTTTGTGATTGTTACTGTCACTCTCTCCCCATCTAACTTTGTGTGTCACTCTCACTCTACCCCATCTCACTTTGTGTGTGTTACTGTCACTCTCTCCCATCTCACTTTGTGTGACTCACTCTCTTCCCGTCTCACTTTGTGTGTTACTGTCACTCTCTCCCCATCTCACTTTGTATGACTCACTCTCTCTCCATCTCACTTTGTGTGACTGTCACTCTCTCCCCATCTCAGTTTGTGTGTGTGACTGTCACTCTCTCTTCGTCTCAGTTTGTGTGTGTGACTGTCACTCTCTCTTCGTCTCAGTTTGTGTGTGTCACTGTCACTCTCTCCCCATCTCACTTTGTGTGTGTGACTGTCACTCTCTCCTCATCTCACTTTGTGTGTGTGACTGTCACCCTCTCCCTGTCTCACTTTGTGTGTTACTGTCACTTGCTCCCTCGCTCACTTTGTGTGTGGGTCCCCCAAAAGCCCATTTTGTGTGTGCTCATGTGTTTCTGCCCTTGTTTGTGTGTTAAGTGTTGGTGTCTCCGTGCGTGTGTATGAGTGTATGAGTGATGTTCATGTGAGCCCATCACATAGGCAGTTGGTATGTCATGTGTGTTTTATTTATATGTTTACTCACACATGGGTGGCCCAGGAGATGTGGCATGGAGACAGGAGGCTGTCCGCTCTTATCTGTGTAGGATGTTGCTGCTGTTGTGGCCTACAGCGGGCTCTGGGGCTACAGTTAGTGCTCCCCCCGCCCAGCTCTCCTGAGCAGATGAAAACAGAACCTGAGACGCTGGGAGGTTTTTTTATAGGTCTCTGGAGTTCCGCTGGGCTGTGAGCTAAAGGCTCAGCCCAGCTCACTTTAATGAAACCTCTGCTTGATTACCACCCTGGACTCCTGCTGTTCGGGGAAACCAAGGCTGCAGATGAGGTTGCGTCTGCATCTTCGGGTGCAGGTGCCCAGACTGAAATAGAGCCCCATCTCGCCTTGACTTGCAGATCACGTATTAGGTGTGAAAAAGACCCGTAGTTATATTAAACCGAAGTTCTTCCCCATGTTTCCCAAATGCGGCGACACGGGCGACAGAATGTTCTAGAATGTCCCGCACCTCTCTCAGGAGTGTGTATCATCTCTATCCCTGATATACCAGTGAGGGCCATTTCCCGAGGATGAGGTGGCCCCTTCTGATATCATGTGAATGCAGCTGGATCCTAGAATCGGTGACCTTCAAGTATCCTCACCCCCCACCACCCATTTTCCTTGGATTTCGGAAGGCCTTCTGGTGGGGCAGGGTGTGTCGGACCTCTGAAAAGGCTGACTGGACCTTAGCTTATCCAGCCAAGGAGCTTATCTGTCCAAAAACCTCCTGGTAGAAAGTGGCATAGCAAAATCCCGGGCAGTATGTCAGGCATCGCACATAAAGCCTATTTCAGAGGAGAAAAAAATCTGTTGTTTTGACATAAACCTTTTGTTTTTATTGTCAAATTCTGGCAGATTCCTGGAGCCCGGTTTTCTTAGAGGTAAGGGATGGAGTCTCACACATCTGAGTGTTGAGAACTCCCTTTATTAAACCACCTATAAGAATATTGTTAGGCATGCAACCTGATGTCTGTGCTCCTGGATCGTTTGGGAATTAGGCCAACTTGGGTTCATCAAGGACGACAGGAATAATTAATGAATGATGAGACAAATGAGTCCATCAGGTGACTGCAGGGGAGTCTAGCGTTAACAGAGCCAAGGGAGATTAAGGGAGGGGCCATTTCAGCACTGCCAGTCAGGAGGCAGGGTGATGTAAGGCCTTTCTCTTCTTTCTTCTCAGCCAACCTGTCTCGGGGCAGAGCGGCTGGAGCTGCCTCCTCTGCGTTTCCCTTCACTCTACATCCACGGACAGACTAAGACGGAGCCTCCTCACGGCACCTACAGGAACTGTTTGGAAAGCTGTGAGACAGTCATGTCGCGAAGGCCGGAGACTTATGTTTCAAAAACACTGCATAAATAGCCGGGAAAATACACAAATGTTAATGTGTTTATATGCGGGGTGACTTGGTGGCTATCACTGCTGTCTCACATCTCCGGCGCTGAGGGCTCAAAATCTGGCTGTGAGAGTAGTGTTTCCATCATCTCCCGCTGTACCTGTCAGCTGAAGGTTCCTGGTTCAAATCCCATGGCTGGTAGAGTGATGTCACTATTCACCCTTGAGCAAGGCCCTTAACCCAAAATTGTTCTAGGGACTGTCTGACCCTCCTCCCTCTATTGCAAATATACAGGCTCCTTTAGATACTTCGCCTTCCTCCTAAGATATACAGTCAGGTGACTCTAAATTGACTATGATGTGCTTCTGTGTGTCCTCTGATGGACTGGAACCCAGTCCAGCGTGTCTCCTGTCCCACATCATGTCCTGACTGGGATAAGCTCCAGAACTGCTGCATCCCTGAACTGGATAACGGAAAGGAACATAGATGGATCTTCACATGGCGAAATGCGTGATAGGGCTCTCATTGTTATCGCATCTCTACTTTCACTGCAGCTGGTCATAATTGTCTGGCTCTTATCTGCATCTACGTTGATCACAGAGATGTTTGTTAACACTGGAAGACGCAAGAAAAGCATTGTGAGGAACCTCTCCTTTCTCAGCCTCTGCGTGTTGCACGTCAGAAATGAGATTACACCCGGCACGGCGGCCCTTTGATGAGACATAGTCACTGCAGCCCGGGATTTCTGGGCTGCACTGCTCGGAACGGGGGGCGGCAGAGGCGAAGGATAGGCTCTGGATCCCAGCAACCCTACATAGGACAAGCAGGTATGAAAAATGGATGGATGGATGGATGGATGGATGGGGGCCCACAGGCCCATTGCTGTAGTATCTGGTGGGGGAGTCACAGCTGAAACTATACAAATAGGGAATTTGCTCATCGGGTCATTTTGGCATTCGGGCAAAACGGCAGGCCGCCGGTGGAGCTCCTCAGCCCTGGCCATGCCCAGGCCTGCCCAGCAGAAGCGAAATCAGAATCAGTCTCTGCAGACATCCCTGGAACTGTGAGGCCGTCCTTAGCCCAACATGGCAGGCAATCCCGTCGCCATGCCGACCCAGTTCAAGTGAGAGAGACACAGAGAGAGAGACACAGAGGGTGAGGCAGAAAGTGCGGTACAGTTTCTGTTGACTGCAGCGTCAAAGCATCGTAGCCGGGGGCTGCAGGAGGCCAGGGGGTTGTCGCCGTGGGGACAATTCATGGCTCCTCACAGTCTTTCATACAGGGCCAATCTACCCCCTCCCCCCCCCCCGGCTCTGCCGCCATAACCTGTTGTTCCACATGGACAATTGGTTTGGGTGATGGGCCTTTTCAAAAACTGCCTCCTTTGATGGAAACGGTTCAGGGCAGCTGATTTTTCTCCTGCTCAGCCTGCCTGTTTCCTATTCACAGGTCCCTCTTCCCTTCCACCTCACCCCCTCGCTCTGGTCCTGTCATTTATTTATTTGTTTTCGTTCAGGGGGCACCCCAAGGGAACGACCTGGAAGGCTCGTGTCACATCCTCCCATTCTTTTCCCAGCATCCTCTGTCCTGTTTGCTTTCCTCTCTTGTTTTTCTTCAGCAGGACCTGCACCATTATATATGTGAGCCTCAAATAAGTACTAACTATCCCCCACAGCCCCAGGAAAGCGGAAACCATGTGTATCTTATAATAAAAAATTGATAGTATTTTCACATCTGAGAGAACTAATAAGCCACCAAAACATACAGTCTCACACACACACAGGTTTGTAATTATATCTTTGTGGGGACTCTCCATTCATTTCTATGGGGAAAACTCTAATCCCAACATGACGACCTAAACTCCTACCCAGCCCTAACCTTAACCACAAGTAACCAAACAAAATACGAGACTTTTAGCGTTTTTACTTTTTTGACTGCATTCACAGACATTTTGCAATGACCAGGAAGTAATTGCAAGCGGACGCATGCAGTATTACGTAGGTGTTTCCACGACTTGGAGGGTTTGTTTGTGCTTAGTGGGTCGGACCAAAGAACGGGAGAGAAATTCTGGAAAGCAAGTGAAGTATCTGCCTCACACATGTCGCCTGCAGCTTGCAGATCTGGCTCCCGCCTTCTCCTTCTCGTCCCTCTCACCTTCTCCCGCGAGCAGTCTGGGACGCTTCTCCTCTTTCCCATCCTGATGATAACACCCTTCCTGGGAAAGCCAGCAGCACAGGTGCTACGTGCTAACAGCGGCGTGGTGGCTTCACCTGTCATGTGACATGCAGGGGCACCAATGTTTTTCTTTCCCTCTCCCCCCTCGACTGGCTCCGCCGTGCTGTGTGACATGATTCATTTTGCATTTCCCCTCAATTTGTAAGCAGCACCAGCGCAGCGACGTTAATGATCCCGGCGGAGAGCCGGCTTACTCCTCACCCACATACCTCCATCTGTACAGGGGACCCCCGACACGGGGAGACCGGCCAATCCCGGGCCAGACTGAAGCAGCACCGCATGCCTGCCGAGTTACGCTACAGAAAACTGAGCTGCGGAAGAGTAGTCTGCCACAGCAGGACACTCAACCCAGCAAACGTCATATAAATATTCAATAAACGTCGCGCTACACAGAGGAGCGTCTGCTGAGTCATTTTCAAAAGTAAAATTACAGTGAGGGGGAAAATATTGCATTTTGCGCTCTTCTAATTTGCCTTCTGCATTTTCAGCCATTCCTCTTATCATGGCAGACACTAATTCCCTTCTGGAGCTGCTTATGACAGGTCTAATATTGTCCCACATACTGACGCCCTCCGCAAACCCCTTCCCCCCACCCCCCCCCACCCCAGGCTCTCTCGCCCACCATCCTGGCTGCATAACACATCA
>JAODKF010000051.1:12431253-12446192 GCA_026779585.1 Mormyrus proboscirostris
GGCTGCATAGCACATCAGCAACTCTTGCCAGAGGGGGCAATTTCACACCTTCCTGCCTGCGTCTGTCCGCCAGCCCTGCAGCGGTCCCAATGCCCCCAGCTGCCCTTCGTTTCCCCCAGTGCGGGGGCCCGGGGGCGCTGGTGGGGGTCCTGTTTGCACTTCTGCCTTGCTTGCATTTGACGCGGGTTGTCCTCTATGATTGGCTTTAACATCGAGGTGTTTTGCTGCCTCACTTGCACAGTTCCAGAGCTGTGAAGTGCCCATGACTCTAAATCCCTTGTATAATGAATGATCTTTGATATTCTATAGTTATGGGTGAAAATACACCAGTATGAGGTGCAGAGTTCAATGTAAGGTAACTAGAAGCAAATTAGGCGTGTGCTCATATATTGTCCGCAAATGTAAAAATGTTGCTTGCAGAGTGAATATTAAAATAAGCACTTTCACAAGGTCACCAAGTTACACTATATGGACAAAAGAATTATTAGCTCTTAGATAGTTAAATATTGCAATCAAGCCAAAGCAGAACTGTACAAACTACTCCGTAGCACTGACTTCTGAATACATAACATACAGTATATGGACAAACGTATCGGGAGTTTTGGCTATTACACCCACAGTAACTTTATCAATTGTCCAAAATGTGTGCCAAGACATTTTGAACAATTATATGATTCCAGCATTGTGGGATCAGTTTGAGGAAGGAAGGCCATTTTCAGTTCCAGCATGACTATGCTCTGGTGCACAAAACAAAGTCCATAAAGATATGGTTGGGTGAGTTTGGTGTTTTTAGAACTTGACTGGCCCACAAAGAGCCCTGACCTCAACCCCATCTATCACCTTTGGGATGAACTAGAACGGAGACTGTGAGACAGGCCTTCACATCCTCACAAATGCTCTTCTGGATGAATGGGCAAAATTTCTCACAGACACACTCCAAAATCTTATGGAAAGCCTTCCCAGAAGAGAGGCAGCAGTTATAGCTGCCAACAGGGGGAACAACTCCATATTGATGCCTATGGATTTAGAATGGGATGTCATAAAATTTGTAAATGTTATGGTCAGGTGTCCCAATACTTTCTCCATATAGTGTATGTTATGTACTCAGCAGTCAGTGCTAGCGAGGAGTTTGTACAGCCCTGCTTGTGCCTTGATTGTGATATTAAACTATTTAAGTGCTAATTAAGTTACATGTGCACGAACACCTGTTTCAGGTCAACGATGTAATAATAACAGTAATTGGACTTTGTTAAAGTTATTTTGTTTCTCAGTCATGCCCAGCAGAGGTCAGAGCAGCTGGTCCTCCCTCTCTCCATCAAAATATTTGTTTAATTTTGTTTGGTTATGCCAGGCACGTCATTTGATGACAATCAGGGGGAAAAGGGACAAAAGTCATAAATCAAATTGTAGCCAGATGAAAAACAGGGAAGCAAAATGACCCTCCTTGCTCTCTTGGCTGAACTGAACTATGTTTGTGTGCTGTTGTGTTCTCGCGTGATGTTCCTAAACGAAACCTCCATTACTGTCAAGAATTTCAGTAGTAACCAGGTTTTGCTGACAAGTATTCACTAACAATCACGAAGGGGCCATTCCGATTGCTTGATTCTTTCTGGCGATGCCATTATACTAGCTAGGGTATTTCAGAGTTTCATTTCTCAATTCGAGTTTCACTCTGAGTGCTATAGTGGGGTTTATGGTTACTTTGTGTATTACGCTTTCTTGTTTTGCTGGACTACAGTTCTGGATCTCCTGTGAGATTTTGCTGCAACAGATTGACCTATTTCCATTTCAGACTTTGATTTGATTTGAAATTCTTACTTTGACAATAAACTGTTTGGATGTCCACCCATGGAGTTTCTCTGAATCATTGCAAAAGACTTCGCCATGGAAACGGAAGCAACGGAGCTTCTTTGCGATGCTACACAGCATTTTGCAATTTCTTAAGAATGTACCTTAGATGGGGCATACAAGTACCCTAATCACCATTTCACAATCTCTTTAGGTGGCCCCAGATATATCACTATTACCGAGAAGTAAACAAAGACTATGGTGAACCCACGGAGTTCACTAATCGGCCGGCTGATTTTTGTGTTGATTTGGATGAGGATCGCATTTATGAATTCACAGTTCACAGACAGGGATTTACTGTGGGCAACAACCGTCTGGTCTAAAAAAAGGTCCTGTAATCGGGCCCCTATCTCCATTCATCAAACATTTTTCAGAAGTATTTCAGCATGCTGCAGACAGCATAAGTGCTGAGGAGCGTCTGCTAAATTTGCAGCAGTGGATTAAATCAACTATACAACTACGCTTTATAGTTTTGGACTCCAGCACCTAGAATGATAGTGTCTTCATTGCCTAATCCCTACCACTACTCCAAGCTAGTTTGCAGAAATTACTCATTGGGACTAGAGGCTATTTGCCTTGATCTGGATCTTAAAAAGCAGAAGAGTATCCCTCTTCCTTATGTACTTGCCTGGAACCCTCTCCTATCTACAAAAAGTAATTCTGATGGAGATGGAGGTTCACCCATGCAGGTTGGTGACACGCATCTATCTATGGATAAGTACTACTCTAGAGTGGAACAACATTTGTGGCTATACATGTGGCCACTTTGAGCACAATATTGCTAGCTGTAACTTCCAAAACAACACGCTTTACTAAATCCAGGGTATGAAGTATATGTCCTGTCACATTGATATTGAAAATACATATCTATGTTCAATTATTATGGTGCAATCACTCTGTTTCTGCTGCATCAGTGATTGACTTGGCTAGTAATTTTGCAAGTGAGATCATGGTGAAACATTTGAGCATCCCGTTCTATCCTTGTCAGTCATCTATAGCTGTGAGAGCCATTAACGGTGGATTGGATCTGGTTATGTTTCCCATAACGTTACAGGTGGGTTTTCTCCATTGTGAATCCATCACACGGTTATTGATTCTCCTGATTTTGTGGTAGAGCTCAGCCTCCTACAATCCTGTTATCTGCTACTCCAACAAGGAGTTGGTTGGTTGGTGAATGAACTGTTTCCTACATTGTCTTACCCTACCTGTGCATTCTAGAAGTGTGGAGAATCTGATGTTCTTTGGTTTAGAGATCTTCATTAAACTGAAAACCATTTATTTGCCAACCCGCTGACCATGGAACTGTGCTATCAATGTGTGACTTGGAATCACTCCCCCTCATGATCATGTCTATCCTTTGTCAAACCCTGAATTTAAAGCCATGGAACAATACATACAGAAAGCTTCAAGGGAAGTAATAACTTTACTCATTAACTTTACCCAAAGAAGCTGGCACTTTAATAGGGAAGAAGGAGGGTAGTCTCTGACTATACATTGACTATATCACCATCTGAATTAAGTGATTGTGAAGTACCATTACCCTATAACTCTGTGCCCTGCAGCTCTGGAGCAATTAAGGGAAGCTAATTATTCTACTAAGATGTGCTTGTAAAGTGCATACAGTTTAATTTGGATACACAAAGGGAATGAATGCAAGACGACATTTCACACTCATGTTGGACACTGTGAGTATTTGGTAATGCTATATGGCCTCGTCAATGCACCCTCTGTGTTTCAGGTTTTTGTTAATGAAATTCCACCTGAGTACTTAAAGCATTTGTTATTGTGTATATGATAATATGCTGATGTATTCCACTGATTACCAAAGCCACACAGAATATGTATAGCTTGTTTAGCAGAAGCTCTTAGTCGATAACCTTTTGGGAAAATTGGAGATAAATCTGAAAGCTGGTTACTTGGCAACGTGATCAGTGCTCAGGATGTACAAGAAGACCCGTGGAAGGCAAAAACACAGAGAGGGTGGCCTAACTCATAGACTATAAAGAATGTGCAGAGGTTTTTAGGATTCACCAATTTCTATTGCCATTATATAAGCTCTGCTGTGGAACCACTTACAACCTTGTTTAAAGAAAGGGGTTCCCTCAAATTCAAGTGGACTAAAGAAGCTGACCTTACTTTTGAGGAATTGAGGACCCAAATTGCCACTGCTTGAATTTCAAAAGATGCAGAGCCTTTCATCCCATTGATTTTAGAGGTAAATGGCGTCAAAGCGGGCATAGGGGCAGTTCTTTCCCAAGGACAAGGAGAACCACTCATGTTTCACCCCTGTACCTTCTTTTCAAGGAAGCTCTGTCGCACAAAGGAAATGCAACATCAAGAATTAGAAACGGCTAGCTCTTTAGCTAACCTAAGAGAAGTGGAGACAGTGGCGTGAAGGAACATCGTTTCCTCATACTCACCAATCATTACACCTACAATACAACAGAAGAGTTAAGAAACGGATCTGGCACCAGGCTCATTGGTCCTTTTTCTTCAGCTCCGTTTTTCAGTCATTTTATTTTTACTCTGGTCTATCCTGCTGTGGAAGACAATATACAATTTAGTGAGGAATTGCAGCAATATATAGTGTATGATTGCAGCAAACTATTAAATGACAGAAATACTTTACGGATCAACCACCATACCAGCCCAATTAAGAGGTCTCCCTTTCCATCCAGGGAATATGCCTCCAGATTCCTTTGAGAGAGTCCATAGTTCAATTGTACTTTTCTGATCATTAAGCAAGTTAACTTGGAATCTTATTGGTTCTGTTACAGCTAAAGGTCACTGGCTGGTTGTTTTATAATGCAGTGAACATCTAGACAGTAATAAAAATAGATTTTTTATTAAAAAGCCTGTACTGTATGAAAATTCAGAAGCACACCAAAGCAGCAACAGTGTACAAAAACAAAAAATAACAAACAAAATATTTTGAGTAGAAAAAATGGCTGTACCTAAAATAGCAATATGCTGTTACATTCACTGGGTGACCCATTTTAACACACTTCTAGCAAATGACCTCCCAAGCTGTTCATTTGTGCAGTATCTTGATTTTTTTCCTCATTAAAGTATTTCAGAATAGACTAGTTATTATTCAAATCATTATTCCACACCTTTCTGTATTCATTTCAACAATAGTATTTCTAGGAAATGTGAGAGAACAACTTTGCTTTCATCTTTGTGAAATATTCTTTCTTGAAAGTCCTTAACCTAGAATTCCCCGTCTTTTTCATACAGACGGAAATGTTGCCATTGTGTACTTCCTTTATAACATATTTGCTTTTTTGTAAGTCTTCCCCATGTACCAATAAGGGTTGCACTTGAGTGTCTAAAGATAATATAGTGAGACACATTGATAGATTTTCACGGCTTAGAGCGCAGAAATGAGGCAGTTTTTTCAGTGAGTCAGACCTCTAATGTTCTGCCGAATGCCAAACACCTGCCACGGTCGATGTCCCATGATTCCCTACACATGGATTAGGCTCAGTCTGCTGTAAGGATTGCCTCAATAAATTCAGACAATGGGACGGAGTTCCGGACTAAATGGTCGTTTAGGCTAAATGGCTGGCTGTGTGTTTGATTAGCAGCTAGATGGCCCTGTTCGTTACGTCTCAGTGTGCATGGGTCACTTATGAGCCTTTAAGCCCCATAAAGCTCTGTGCAAAACACCACATTCTCAAAATTCCCTTTTTCTGTGCTGATGGATTCGTCGTGAGATGAAGCCATGATGCCTTCAGACAATGTTGGGCTTGACCATCTCCTGAATTTATTTATTGAGCCTCACAACCATTTAACAATCCAGCCTTATGATATATTAGACAAGTCCATCTAATGTAATTGACTTTTTTGCATGTTGTGTGCCGGAATAATTATTCACCTGCCGATTAACATTAACATTTAGTGATTCTTTGAAATCTTGGAGACGTCTCTCAACTGCTTGAAGGTTTCTTTAATTTATGCATATCTGTATACACACATATATATATCTTAGGGGTGTAATGGTATAGAGACCGATTGTCTGAGGCCGGGAAAACAAGACCTGAAAGACAAAAACAAGACCATCAACGGGGCACTGGAAACAGGATGGAAACACAGAACAGACACAAGGGCAAAAGCTAAGACAAGACCTGACACAGAACGGGAAACACAGACAGACAAACCAAGAAGGGAGACACAGAGGGAATAGAGAACGGAGGAACAAAAGGACTAGGGACACAGGGATGAGGAGCAAACACAAGAGGCCAAACGGGAACAAAGGGAAGCAAGAGGGAGTCAAGGCGGGTGACGGGCGGCGGCCGGAGGGGCTGCAGGCGACCGGGAGGCGGGAGGGGACCACAAAGGGGAAAGGAATACAGGGCCAGAGACCTGCGAGGAGGACAAGGTGGGAGTCAGAGGGGGCACCAGGGGAGGCAACGAGGAAGCAGGAGGGGACACCGGCGAAGGCAAGGAGGAGGGGGAAGCTGCAGCAGGCAATGGGGCACCCAGAGCCGGGGAAGGCGCTGTCCGATGATGCGCCAGAGCGGGGAGACCCGCAGGCGGCCGAGGAGCCGAAGCGGGGGATCCCGCAGGCGACCGATGCAGCGTCAGAGGCAGGACCAAAGCCAGATGACGAGGTGCTAAAGGGGGACCCGCAGGCTACCGCCAACCAGGAGCCGCAGGACACGCCAACTCTTGGCCAGCACACAGGCATAGCTGCACGCAGGGGCGGGGCTGCAGGCAGGACTGCAGCAGGAACCTCAGGCGCGCACCCAGCAGGCAGGGCAGACGAGACCGACGAGGACCGCAGAAGTAGCAGCTTCAGTAGGCGTGGGCGTAGCCGGCAATGGCATATCAGGAATGATGGGTGAGCCGGGCTGGACAGGCAAGACGGGCGTTGTGGGCAAAGCAGAGGCTGGTGTGGGTGCTGCGGGCAAAGCAGCAGCTGGTGAGGGAGCAGCAGCAGGCACCGCTGATTCATGGCCAGCAGGGGGAGTCGCAGTAGGCACCTCAGGCGGAGCCACAGGAAGCACCGGTTCTGGACCAGCAGGGGGCGCCAACGCCGGAGCTCTGTTGGGTGGCGCAGCAGCCACCGGGACATGCAGATCAGGCATCGACAAGTAAGGTGGGATAGGCAGGTCACTGATGGGCGCTAGAGTCGGGGTCTTACGTGTTGGTGTTGCCCCTTTAAGAACACGCGGGATAGCATCCCTTACCGCGTTAGAAGTCGCCTCTAATGGCGGCCGCTCAACGGCTACTGTGGGGGCTTTGGATACTTGCCGGGGTGCAGCAGCAATGATATCCACGGTGATCGGGGAGCCCTCCCAATTACTGGTAAGGAAAGAAGCCGGGGAGGGAGAGGCGGCTCCCATGGTAGATTGTTGGGATGTCCTCTGGGATTCTCTCCTTCTGCTTCTTTTTTTTTCTTCTCCAGACGGTTGTTGTTGGCGGGGACTGGGCTGAATCGAAGAGGACGGACGATGCGACCAGCTGGGTCCTCACCTCCGTTATCCTCCTCATCAGCCGCCGGAGATTCTCGCGTACTTCGCGAAGAGGATACGCGCTTCCGGGCGGGGATACCTCACTCAGCTCCGGCTTGTTAAATCTCATGCCACGGGGTCGCTCTGGACTTGTATTCACATTAACAGCTTCCAGCTTCGCATTAGGACGTGCATGCGTATGCGTAGTGTCACGGCTTCATCCGCACCTTTCGGAATGCTGCTTGGGGGAAACACACAAACACACGAAGGATCCGCATTTGCTGCATTTGTTCGGTACATATGCATACCGAACCATAAGAACCGTACCAAAAATTGGTATGAATATGTGTACCATTATAGAGGAAGTCCTTGGGTTACGACACAGTCCCGTTCCTACTGTATGTGTCACGTCCCGACCAAGCCCCTGCCGGGCGGGCCACACCTCCTAATCTGCAAAACCGGACTCACCTGTGTTAGCGGCATTATAAGGAGTCACTTCACTCTCCTCGGCGCGAGGTATTGTTGATTCCATGCGACTTACTGAGCGTTTCTGTTATGGTCCTGTCTGCAGCCCTAGTCCCGTCCCCTCATGTCGACTCCGTGAGGCCCCGCAACCTCTGTCCGTCCATCCTACATCCTGTGCTTCCCATCGGTTTCACGTCCCCGGCTTCTTTGACCTCTTGCACCGCACGTCTTCTGATCGCCCCATTCAATTTCGTTTGCCCGATCTCACAATAAAGCCCATCCACGGACATCTTGTCCTCCCATGTGTTCTGTGCGTCATGACAGTATGACAGTGACGTAACCCGAATTTTGGTGTAAGGCGAAACACACCCTTTTTCTGATCTCTAATTTCACTTCCATTGTGATGGCTTTCCTCACTCACATGCCGCGTTACTGCGTATTCTTCCGCCACGTGCTACCAAACTAGTTCACCCACGTAGTCCGTAAGTATGACGCTAACAGTGTAAGCTGAAACACTCACTTCTCAATTTCTCAAGTTTTTATGGGAGTAAACTTGAAACGTCGTATGTCGAGAGGTCATAACCTGAGGACCCCCTGTATATATATCTATTGAGCTGGGCAGCCTTGAGTTGACAGACAGCATGGATGACAGGCAGGGAGCAGCATGGGTGACAGGCAGTGGACAGCAGGGTTGACAGGCAGGGGACAGCATGGATGACAGGCAGGGGACAGCAGGGCTGACAGGCAGGGGACAGCATGGGTGTCTCACAGGGTTTGAGGGGCAAGAACAACTACAAATCTGTCCTATAACTGGCCTGGCTTTGTATCATCTATTAGGTTTGGGTGAGAGCAGCAGACAACAGGGCTCTCAGTGGCTTTGTGGTCAAACCCCGGAATCACAAAGGCTTGGCAAAATCATCCAGGCACATCAACCCTCTATTTGATCTAATCTGACTTGAAGCATAGGGACTTGGAAACGGAAGCATTGCTTGGCCATTCTGGGCTTGGAGAGCCAAGTAGAAGCAAAGACCCTCTGTTTTAAGGGCTTTTTTGAGACACAGTTTTTCACTCTTAGAAAAGTTTTGAGAGAGTAGATCCAGGCTTTGTTTGTATAAAGGAGATCATTGTGACAGACCGAAAACCGAGGGGAGACGCTGAAAGATTTTGACATCTATATTTTAGAATTCCATGCCGATTTTACTGACACAATAAAACCGAATCCCAATTTTCACTGCTTGTCAAAGTATTCAATTTCTGTAAATGTTTTTATTTACAAATCTGTATATTTTTGTATTTGTAAAGGGGTGAAAACGCAGCGCTTTATGTCACTCAGATTAACGTGTTTATCTTGTCCTGACCTTTCGTATTTAGGCCAAGTTGCTGCCAGAATATTTTTATTTGCTGCTGATTATCTTTTTGTGGAATTTGACACACTGTTGTTATGTGAAGCACCCGTTATAGGGGGAGCGTGCTGATATTCCCAACCTCACTGACTCGTTCTTTCATGTTAGGAAACAGCATTGACAAAAATGAGGCAGAGTGGTATTTACATTTTTCAAAAAAAGCAGTTGCTGGGCAGAATCTATGTCAAGTTTAAGTTACTTGATGTACAACAAAACTTTTTTTCACCCTGTGAAAGAGGGGCAGCACTTTATCGTGTACATTTTTCAAACCCACAAGCAAAGCGTTCTCTTGAGTGATTTCACTTCGCATGAGGGGATCAGAAATGTAAGGGCATGGAATATTCAATCCAAAACAGTTCTCATCAATATTTAATAACCCCTCATAAGTGCATTTACATTAGCCCTTTACTCTTTCTCTTTGACTCAAAAAAGCACTTAAAACTATATTATTATCTTTGCTAAACCAGCCATAATTAGGGGTCTTCTTTATGTTCCTAAATAATTGGCGACCCTTGCTGGAAAGACTCCTGATTACATCTCTGCCCTATTAATACACTACATGGTTTGTTGTGATGATATTTATGCATAGTTTCTCCCCAGTTAAATAGTCTCTTACCATTTGTTTTTTGTGCAAACGATGTCGGTAAACCTCCTACTCAGTTTCTATGATGTTATAATTTAGTGCTACACAGAGCATCCTCTGCACCAAAACTATTTCTTGTGATGCCTTTTGTAACTCAACAAATAGAGCACTGTGCTAATAATATAAGAGTTGAAGGTGTGAATCTCAGACTGTGTATCTGTATTGTAACCCAGCTGGATAAAAGCATCAGCTTAATAAATAAATGTAAATGAGACGTATGTACGTACTTTCAAACCTTTGGAAAAGGTGACCGGTAACTAAACAGTAATATTTGCATCTGTGGAAACTAAGCAGATAAAAAGACCATCATGTTACTTTATGTTCAGAGTAACACTGCTTGAAAGTAGCTCCTACTGTATGTATAAATTCAAAGAGCAGTAATATGAGTGCGGGTTTTGCTGACAGGCTAAGAGCTTTTCCCTTTGCCAGTGATGGGTTTTATTGCTAAGCTAAATAAGGGAGTCCGTGTGCATGCAGCAACTTCATTCAGGAGCGTTAGCGACTATTCTGTCCCTTTACATAGTGCTGTGTACGACTGTTAAAAAAATGCAAGTGAATATTGCAGCCCATTACAAGCCCTGCAGTTTTGTCAGGTCCCCAACAGGCTGTTATGGCATGGGGGCCTGTTCCTGCATGCTGAGCTGTGGGGGCCGGGGCCGTTCTGGGTGGCAGCTTGTCTCCTGGACCCGCTTCTGGGCCTGCTCTCTCCTCAATGGGCTGATGACTCCATCCACTCCAGCTGTCGACTCTGCCTCCGGCTGCAGTTGCCCGCAGCCTATTCCTCTTTTGAGCCTAATTCCCTTAACTTCCCCCCCCCAGCCCTCTCCACCTGCTGCTTTAATGACCTGCCTGGCTCAGTACACCTTCCCATATCGCCCTCCCCCCCAACGCCGACAGTGTCGCAGCCAATAATGGCTTTTAATCAGGATCCCAACTGCAAATGGCTGATCAGGCTTGCTACTTAACACCATTTGTAGCGGGAATGAAGTCGTGTGATCTGACAACATCACATCGAGTTCCGGTAAACTTCCCCTCGATGGTTCCGTGGCAAGCCACTGGGGGTGGGGGGGCAAGGCCACAAGGCCACGAGTAGCTAGCGATCTCCCAAGAAGGCCTGACAGGACGGAGTCGCACTGAGAGGTTAAAGCAGACTGAAAAAACACTGACCCCGCCTTCCGCTGCCGATGTCGAAATCCCAAGATTGGCAGGGATGTTCCGTATTGCCGCAGCTCTGTGCCGAATCAAACATGTATTAATATTATCGGAACTGTTTGTTTGTGAAGATGTTAACGTACAAAAAATGCATATGCGGCGGGTACTACAACAAGCTGAAATACTAGAATGCCAGAATTCTTTTGGGAAATAGGATTCTGTCTCATTCGTTTGCCGCATATTTATATATCAGTGCATGTACGCCCTGCTAATTGGGCTGGCATCAAAGCCAACCTTTTAAGGAGGGAGGAGGCGTGCGAGTGCGCTCTTCCAGATGTTTTCCTGCATGCGCGTTACCTCGCCAGCGTCTGCGTTCTTGACCCTCAGAGAAGGTGGAATCGAGTTCATTAGCATGCCACTATAATGACTCGAACGAAAGCGCGTTTTCAGAACGGGCGCCGCCGCTGTCCTAGATTTACATGAAAGAGACGGTACACAAAAATAGTCAGATCTCTTTTGAAAACGAAAACGATGGGAAAAAAAAGTAGGTTCACCGCTTGTGTGAAATTATCACCATTCGTCAAAGCTCAGATGTTGCTGCCTCTAAAATAATGTGATAATAACAATGTGAACGACTCTATGAATGAACCGTGTCTCTGTTTAGGTAGGATTTCTAAGGCGAGGAAGATACATAAAACCTTCGGCTGAATAAAAGACGTCAGAAGGGGTTCGGAAGTGACACGGGCCCTTGAAGTTTGCATGAGGGCCCAGCATCAGCTTGCCTGTGATTGTGTGGTGTTGGGGGCATACTGGTCTATAAAGAGACAGCCTGCCTGAGAAGCGGGAAGGGAGCTGCCAGCCAGCCGAGCCTCAGAACCCCCCTTAACACCCTCCACCACCCTCCTCCACAGCTCATCTTGTGGTTCGATTTCAGCTTTCTTTTCCTCTCAGCCCAGCAGCTGAGGAGGTAAACAAAGAAGGAGGTGCCGCTGGGACGCTGTAGGAGCTCTTCCCACTAACCTCCGCTGTACACTTCGGCTGTTCCCAGAAGCGGAGGGTGCAGATCCAGCTCAACACTTCTGGGGTGAAGCTAGAGTAGGGGGCGCTTGAGAACAGCAGGGCGTCACTAAAGACTTATGACAAGAAGGGCCAAGTCTTTACTGGGGGGGGGGGGTCAAATTTTACTGAAAATGTATTGGAACACACTATTTAAACTAATTAGTGGCCATTTATTTGTGGGCATTAAAGAGCATTTAGCATTTAGTCTCACTAAAACTGCCCTTGTGCTTTGGTGTGGGGGTCATAGGTTCTACGTCATTTGATGCTTGTGGGAGTTTTACTTGCACAGAAATGTTGTTTTGACCAATGGGATTGTAGAAGAGGTGGATCTGAGCAACTGACCCACCTCCTCTGCAATTTTATTGGTTATATCTCTGAACCTATCATTTTTCGTTCTGCCCACAGAACATATTTGTAGTAAAACTCCCATGAGCTCATCTGATCCCATAAATGTGTAGTATTTAAATATTCTTGTGATTCAAGATGAACAATACAAACCAAATTAGAAGCAATGTTTGGCCAGTATGACCGTGGGAAGGAAGATATAGATTACAGATGTTACAGAGTGATGTGGCAGAAAGAAATCACCGAACGCCAATGTTTTCCTCAAAGAAGAAGCTGATTGATTGGAAAAGGACCATCGAATGGATCTCAAAAACAACAAAACCTTCAGAGAGTTCGGCAGTAAGGAATTTAGTCAGGAAGCCCAATAAACTCAGGTTATAGATATAAACAATGGCACCTGAAACAGAGCCAGAATCGAGCGATGATGTGTGACAGCACCACTGGTAATAATATGAAATTGACTCTTTGCCCTTCATTAAATCATCGCTTTATTGCTGGAGTGACCTGGATAGAATTACCGGGTCACCGGAGTCAAAATATCAGAGTCCTCATGGATCATTTCAGAGCGAGCCCAGGTTCACTAACGGTCCGTGTTTCACAGACTTGGATTTGCAATTCATAGCCGCCTATGAGCCGGAGAGCATTTCCTCATGCCTGTTTAATGCGCGTTCCGTGCCAAAACAACGGCAAAACGAGGATCACATAATCCTTCACAAATCACCACTGATTAATTCATTTGCACTTAATTCCCCAGTTAAATCCGTGGCAGGTTCCAGAAACGGAATCCAGTGACTGTGTGAGTGCGGGGCGGAGCAGAGCAGCTGTCAGCTGCGGGGCTGCGAATATCCAGTGCTGACGCTTGTTGGAGGGGGTCAGGCGGGGCTCTTGGATCAAAGGGTGCAATTAAGACACCTCTGGTTCATCATCCCCGCAAAATGGAGTCATTCTGGACTGTGGGCTCAGTCGCTGAAGCCAAATAAGACTTTCTCTGCTGGCAGCAATTCTAAGTCGTATTTAAATATTTACTTTTTTTTTGGTGGGGTGGAGAGAGACTCAGTGGGTTATGCCTCTCTGCCTCTGATCAGAAGGGTCGAGTCTTATTCCTGGCTGAATTGCCCCATGTCAGTTGAGCTCTTGAGCAAGGCCCTTAAACCACTGAATTGCCCCAGGGGCACCAAATAAATGGCTGACCCTGCGCTCATACCCCAGGCTTCTTGCACCGTATATATTTTTGTCATTGTCTCGAAGCAGAGCATGATGGGATATGTGAAAAGAAGCAAACCTGTACTTGTGCGATTGGTAAATAAACCATCTTTTCATAGCTTCTTATGCAGAAGCTGCTTCTCAGTCATCCCCTCTCTTGGTCACTTGCCGTCTGTCCACACCTCTGGCTGCTTTAATCTACGAAGGGTGTGGAAAGGGGAACTTCATCTTTCTTTCTGGGGGGGGTGCCGCAAACCCCTGGCACTGCTGAGAGCATGGGAACACCTCAGATTCCCCCCTGCCTGATGTGATTTGGGTTTGGCGAAATACACAATGACTTTTGCCTGATTTTTTTTTTCCACAGGCTTATATTACGCTTTCCCAGAGTTATTTCTCAATATGGTTATAAAGCAATTGTGAGATGAGAATAGTGTGCTGCCTTTTAGAGCCATGTTATTGGAACTCTGAAATTTCTACGGCGCCACTTTCTGGCAAACCTCACATTTATCACTGACTGAAACACACGTCACTAATATCCATGGTGCTGCTTTGAGAATTACATGGAATTTGTTTATCTAAGATTATTTTTGTGTTTCCTTTATCCCGCTGCTACTATCATCAGGGTCTTACTTTATATTGAGCCTGGCATGAGGAGTGGATCCACACAGCCCCTTATTATGTGCTATTTAACCACCTACATACAACAAATGTTGCATGAAAATGTTTGTGTTTGGAGATCTTCTTTCCCTGGACATCGTGGGACCTCAGATGAATTAAGCTTCTGTTTTTTTTTGCTGCTCAGGTAGAACCTTATATAGGCCTATGGGGTGGGGTGGGGTTGTTATTTGACATGTACCACGTACCACGGAATGAAATGCAGAATGGTGTTCTGTGCTTGAAAAAGCAGCCGTGCTGTATTCAGTTAGGTCTGCTTTTTGGGTGATGTGTTAAGCGGAGCTCTTGTCTTCACGTCCCACACTGGGGGGGGGTCTTGGTAAATTTTACAGTGCACCCCCTGCCGTGATGTGCCTGGGGGCGGATGTCGCTCCATTGCTGTGCCATGCCATCTGGAGCACAGTTATTCACCTGGAGTTCCACCGGGCCGGTTCCCTGGCAGGATCCTTCCCGGCCCTTCTGGTGCACCCGATGACATCAGCCGAAGGCCGCTATTCCCCCGGCGCCGCTGCCAGTTATGGGGGTGTGCGTTCTTCCTGAATGGAGAGGGCGGGGGACGGCAGGAACACCATCCGTGCCGAATAGCGGGAAGTTCCGAGGCGAATGTGAATGCGGCAATGGCTATGTGACCTCCTTTCCGGCAGCTCTGTGTGGGTCAGCACTGGGGGGAGGGGGGCGTCTCTGCGTGGG
>JAODKF010000051.1:12453986-12473496 GCA_026779585.1 Mormyrus proboscirostris
CCGTCTACCCCTGTTTGCCCTGATTAAACCCCGTCTTCACCGTCTGTCTGGCTCCATTCGCCTGCTTAACCGCTCGCTCGCCCGCCGGACGTGACAATAGGATACTTCAATGACTGGCTGGAGGTACCTCCCCACCAGTAACTGCATATCTGATGCGGTGCTTAGCGGCACGAGGCACCCCCAGGGCGACCCTGTCGTTCCCCTTTGCTGTTTACATCACAGACTTCAAGTTCAACTCTAGCTCATATCATATTCAGAAGTTCCCTGACGATTCTGCAATTTTGGATTGTCGTGGAAGACGCTGGCCGCGGATGTACGCATAGCAGCGTAAAAAAAAAAAAGGCCAGTGCTTTCAGATCACCACACAGACCATTAACGTAGAAGAAAATCGCGACATCTGCCAAAAGACGACCGTCTGTGCTTATCGGATCCTGACTGACGTTTCTTGGCGGAATATTACAGCGCCTTCACCGCAACGACACAGAGGTGACCCCTGAACTACCAGTACACTTCTATTATTCTTGCAAATGAAAAAAGAATCTCTCTTCATTTCCGCAAGGAGGCCGGGTGAGATCGGCCCGCACCTCCACACATCACTTTAATTCCATTATAGTCTCCTGGTCTGCAGTCAGTATTTCTGTGATATGGATCCTGAATTGGGAATAACAATTCATTAGGAAAGAGGGAGTGAAATAGCTTAACATTGACGGTGAAAATTAAACATTAAGCGAGATGAGCTTAACGTATTTGCGGACTGCGAGCCCGGGCTCAGTGTAATGACATGTTGAAGGAATTTATCACCATCATTTAGGAAATAAATGTCATGCTTTTCTGAATCCTGGATAAATGTCACTAGGGGAAGCTTCATTGTGATACAGCCAAACTTAAGGGTTATATTACAGAAATCCGAGCCCATATACAGACCAATTAGAGCTGAAGGGAGACCTGTGTGTGCAGCGGGAATTGGCAATATTTTGTAGGGGAGTTTATCGAAGTCTTGGATTTAAATTAAGACTATCAGCAGATAGTCAACAGTCACAATTAATGATAAAATAATAAAAAAAACCCATATATTTAGCCCAATATGGTGCTTAAATCATTTCCAGGAGGATGAATTAATGTGCTTTACCCTGGGGTACTGTTACACGAGAAAGCCTGACAAGATGGTTTAATTGTAAGTCTAGATGTACTTTGATTAAATGTGCTGCTGCAATTTTAATGTAAACTATTAAAGAATGATTGTCATTCATTGCGGGCCCTTCCCCTAATTATGCTTTGTTTCGCCTTTTGCTGCACATGGTGACAAACACTCGATGGCGCGGTTTGGAAGGAAATCTTTGCAGCTGCCTGCAGCTGCCAGTCACTCTCTGAGCAGCAGGGGGCATTGTGGTTAAGGGGCTGCATTTGGGCCAATCAGTTTCAAGTTCTCAAAAAATTAGAATGGCAAGCTTTGCTAGCCAGAAGATAATAATTAGCATAATCTAGTCATTACAAGGATGCAGTTGACTAATGCCAGAAATTGTGCAATCAAAACTCTTCTTCATTACTATTCCAGCTTTGTGTACCCCTTCAAGAGACCAGGAATTATATTCAATCAGGAAAATTAGTTGAATTGCGTGGTTCAGTGTCCAGCTCGTCAAAAACCCTTCTGAACTGGGCTGTAATTGAAAACCCCCGAGGGATGTTGTTCTCGTGGATGGGTGACCCTGACAACACACTCACACTACACGAGAGTGAAGAATTTTTCTGCTCTCATAATGATAAAAATTGGATGTTTCATTTCCATCGGTTCGGAGTCCAGGGGCTGGATTTGTGTCCACAGTAGGGGTTGTTGGCTGCTAAAAATAAGCATGTTCCATCTTGACAGGAAACATAAAGCACTGGAGATTACAGTTAGTCAGTGACTGCTCAGACCCCATGTCCTTTTGAGGTGTATGTGTGCTTACACGTGCGCATGTGTGTGTGTGTGTGTAATGTGTGTCTGGATGGGAGAAGTTTGAGTGCTTCAGTCGATGGTGTGATTGCTTTCAACTTTCCCACGAGTTCCCACATGGTCACATGAGTGTGGCGATCAATGTTCCTCACTGAAAACCTTACCGTTTGGCCTGTACTATGCCCCAGGCTCTCCAGTTCATGTTTTTAGTTAGTCTGCAGAAGTAAACAGAAGATTTAGGAAACCTTCGTATTTACAACCAGCCAATCAATTTACACAGTCCGTGGTAATGAAAAGCAGACCACAATCGGTCGTCATTTGTAGGCTCCCAAATGTAAACAACTAAAAAATAAAAAAGAAACAGCTATACAACATGATAAATATACAGTAAAGGATAAATGAGCTGAACATTCTGACCTTTGACCTCTAGTTGAATCTCATGTGCTTTTAAAATCCAGTCTGGGAGCCTGGAATGGTGTTGCGACATTGAGTGAAATGAAGAGATAAGCAGGCATGCTCATCGGTTAGCAGGCCCGCAGCGGCACGCGGTCCCACGTGTGGAGTCGCGGAGCATAGCTTGGTGTAATTCACGTAGCTCAGCAGTGCGCTGTCGGAAAGTGGGCGTGGTCATATATTTGCCTGTAGGCCCCTGCATTTAGCTATGTGTTCAATGAGCAGCTAGTTATGCGTATCGGTCTTCTTCCCTGGACAGCATACAGCACACGAAAGGGTCTTTACTAAAGGCCTTAGATTAAGCACAATAACAAACCGGAAAACATTCAGATCAACCAGCCTTATCTGAATGCCACGCAGTACAAATAGCACTCAAAGAACTCCACAGTGTCATTTATATGAAAATAAGAAAGTTTGCCCTTTTGTATTGCACGTTGCACTCTTTCAATTTCAGGTAACAATGCAATGCCGTGTTTTGAAGCACATGACTCGTTCCTTAAAGTCACACGAACAATAATACGGTCTAAAGCACTAATACAATGTAAAAGATGCCGTCCCGTCTGCAATTATGTGATGACTGGATACTGCGGATTTTTATTGCCCATTTTTCTCACGGCCCCTCTCATCAGACCCAAAAGGGCACGTTAAGTGGTGAAGCCATCTGCGATATTGTTTTCACCTGCGAGTGCGACCGGCAGCCAGGGAGACAGTGTTGGTCCTCGTTTTCGCATCAGAATCGATCCGGCTCCAGTCGATTCGGATTTCATCGCTCCGCCGCTCACGCCGGGTCTCCTGGCAACCCCTCACGCCTTCACGGTTAGCGATCTCGGTAAGTGGATCAACATCTGCCATCCCCTGCCTCTCCTACCTTTGCCCCCACACCAGGCACTATACCAGTGGACACCCAGCATGCCATTCCCACACTTTCCATACAACTATACATACTGTTTACTAGTCTGAGGACACCAATCACTTTATGCTGCATTTCTTTTTCCAGGCCGGATTTACATGTATATATATATATATATTCATGTATAATTTATTTACTGAGCCAGCCAGATTATGCTGTACATTCCAGCTAAAATCCATATGTATATTTTACATTTTTTTATGTATGTTTATGTATATTTATGTTTGTGTGAATATTTTACATAAATAATGACTTCTATTTTTTTCTTCACTTATTTTTTTAATCTAATCAGTAGATATATTTATTATATATGTATGCTACATTTTATATATATTAATATTATAGTATATTTTATATGCTATCTGCTGTGCTATTCATTTCGATTTACTTTTATATAGCGCCTTTCACAATATACTTTCCCCAAGGTGCTATGGTTTTCTGTTTTCTTTTCTTTTTTTCTGCATCTGGGGTGAACAAAACATTAATTTCATCGTATACCATAATCACCCCTGCTTCTTGTAGACCATTGCTTTCCCCGCCACGTCCTCACTCTCCCACCCTCCCCGCCTGCGGGGGCGCCGTCCCCAGTGTCAGTCCGATCTTCCATGAGTGTTCTGGCATCTCCATCTTTGCGGTGTGGATCAGATCAAAATCAGTCTGCATGGTACTTTGTTTTTAGACTTCAACTTAACATTGTTCATCTATTTGTTTTTCATTTTAATCCCCCCCCCCGTGCTGCTGCCCCCTTACTTCTTGTTTACATGCTTACACATATACATGCATATGAACCCCTGTGTCCAGCCCCCCTGTTTTTTTTGCACTGTCCCATCTGTTTTTGCACTTTAAGTTTTGTGAAATCCTTCCCCTTGTCACTGCTGTTATATGTTGCACTACGGGAACGTTATTTCATACCACCATATACCTGCATATGTTTGGTATGACAATAAAGCCTACTCGACTTGACGCGTCTTGGCTTGACTTTGGAGCCATTACTATCACATTACTTTCTTATTAATTATCACCCCCTACCATCCTTGGATTAAACGTACGCATCATGATGGTGTGAAGGAAGAAACCTTCGGAGAAACCAAGACTCAAAGGGGGAGCCCATCCTCCAGCGACCGGCAGAGGAAGTCAGACCTTTACAATGCAGTACAAAGCATCCTTAATGGTTATACTGACCATTAAACTGCATTATAAAACTATCTATGGTGCAATATAGATGAGAGCGTCATAAAGCATTCATAATGCATAATAAACATGGTTATAATGTGTTATACCTTTTGATAAATATTTATAACCATGTTTATAATGCTTTACAAATGCATTATTATTTGTTATGAATGCGTGTATAAACTACTAAAAACATGGCTTTACTATAAGTGTTACTGCCATGTTTATAAGAATCTGACAACATTATAATGCATATATAAACCATTATAAACATGGCTATAGATATTTATAAAAAGGCATAATACATTATAGCTATGTGGGCTATGCGTTATGAATACTTTATGAAGCTCTCATCTAAAATCCACTATAGATACCTTTATAAAGCATCCTTCCTTCTTACACCTATCATTATAATGCGTTATGAAGGTATCTGTAGAGTATTATAGATGAGATCTTCGTTGGAGCTTATGACGAATTCTAATCAACACTATTACGCCTCATGAATGTCAATAGAACATACTGTAATGCTTTATTAATTCTTATACCAACCATTATAACGCATTATGAAGGTATCTATAGGGAATTATGAATGGGAGCTTTTTGCTTAATTACACCAAAACTCAGATCCTTATTAAAACTTTGTCAGGTTAACTGTCTTTCAATTTTCAGTGCACGATTTTTTTTTTCCTTAATGCACATATCAGTTTCGGTGGTCAGTCACTTCAGAGAAAAAATCTGGGCAGATAAATAAATATATGTAAAGTAATATATGTAAATGACGTCTTTCAAGGCTGATTTTGCTCTGGCAATTGTACCGCGCCTGTGATTGGTGGAGGATTTGCTACAGACACAGGAATCGAGGGCCTCAGAAAACCAGTCTTGCTGCTTTTCCAATCACACTCACCAAGCGGCCATGCTTTGGGAAACGAGTTTCCGCTCCAGCTAAAAGGTGTCCGTGCTGAATCCGTAACCAACGCTGTGAGGAGATTTGGATAGTTGTTCGCATGACAGAGAAAGCAAACTCATATCATTCGAAAAACAACGTAAAAAGAGTCTATTCATTATCTCTCATCAGTACTGTAGATTTCAGGTGATTTCAGTAAGTCTTTCTGATGATGTAACACCAGCATTATAAGGCCCAGTACTGCTGGAGTTCTGGAGTGGACCATTTGGCCCAGTAAGGACCATAATGCACCTGTGGTACTCATGAAAATGATTGCCTGAAAAGCATTAAAGGCCACGCCCGCCTCTTGTATCCATGCATCTCAGGGGAAGGCTGGCCACACCAACCACTGGGCTTCTACTTTCCCTCTGCGTTTCCAGAATTTTCCAGCGAATATTCTAAAGAGCCGATATCAGGCTGCACATCTATTATGCATCATACTGTTATTTCAACCCCCCCACCCCTACCAAAACAAGTGAGGGAGATGGCAGGCGTCCATCCTGGGCTCTTCGCTTTCCAGGCAGTGGCTGGTGCATAAATATAATGATGTGGAGGATAATAAAAGCCATCGCAGTTTGCCCCAGCGGGCTTCAACTAGAAAAAAAGAAAACATATTAAAAATCCTGGAATGAGTCACAGCCATTCGGTACAGTAGTGTTTATTTTATTTACCTCATTTGTATTCACAGCCATTTGCAAACATAGCCCCTTTCACGGCTCTCTCGTATCCTAGGAAAAACCTGCGTTACTTTATTAGCCAGCCCATAATAGCCGTAATAAAACATTATGATTGAAATTAGGCTCTGCAGTCTTTCCCTGTGGCGGCTTGTCTTAGAATAGAGGGATTGTTTCTCAGCTCGCAGCATTGTCACGGAGACGCGGTGAAACCCGGAGCGAGGCACAGGAACCGGAGGCTTGCTGCGTATATGGGGACGAGGGGTGTGGTTTGGGCGCGGGTGGCTCCGCGCTGAGGACGGGCTGAGGGAGGCTGGAAGGCCGCGGTTTGAATGCCGATGGCTCCACGCTGAGGACGGGCTGAGGGAGGCTGGAAGGCCGCGGTTTGAACGCTGATGGCTCCGCGCTGAGGACGGGCTGAGGGAGGCCGGAGGGCCGCTTTTGGCGGTTCTCCTCTGAGAAGTTTCTCTGCGGTTTGGGAGCCGCAGCAGCTCGGAGGCTCTGCTCCACACACTGCTGGGAAATTACCAAAGTAATCAAAAGGGGAGGGTGACCTAAGAAAACAATTTGTCCAGTTCATAGAAAGGGGTATTATTCCTAAGATATTTTATTTTCTGCTTAAAGACAACAAAGTAAAAGTTTTTTTTTTTTTTTTTTAAATTTCAAATTTTTAATTACTAAAATTGTTTTCCTGGTTTCTGGCACCAAGAGATTAGGTTACTGTTTATTCTTCATCTCATAATATGTGGTACTGTATAACTGGAGTAAGCTATCATACATAAAGACAGGGATTACATTAGGCAGATGCTCTGAGCTTGCGTCTGACCCTACAGGATCTTACAAGACATGTTGCATGTGATGCTTTAATTAAAGTTCCTGGTTAATGGTAAATAATAAATAAATGTTACTGGAATAAATGGTGTCCCATCCAGGGTGTTGCTTATATCCGGTGATTCCTGGAAAAGGTTTCAGGCTCACAGTGACCCGAACTGGGTAAGCAGTAATGGGAGATGGATTGACCAGCAGACCAGTTCAGAAAGCATCTAACACTCAATTTGTCATTATTTCAGTGTAATGTAATAGGCTTGTCTAGAAGATTTTTCTGGATTTTTCTTGATCGTCATGTTTCATCAAAGAGATTGCAATATGATTTACATCATTTTTTTTTTTGGAAATTTACAATGACATGATCAGTAGATATCTCCTTGTATCATCCATCCATCCATCCATTTTCCATCCCCGCTTGTCCTGTGCAGGATGATGGGGGTCTGAAGTCTATCCCAGAAGCTCTAAGTGCAAAGCAGGAAATAACCCAGGATGAGGCACTAGACAAAACTTAAAAACAAAATTCTATCCTTTAGAGTTCTACATAACCAACCAATAAGTGTAATATAAGGTCAGCAGGAGGCCTCACTGACTGACTATGATTAGGTACACTCACAGTTTCCTTTAATCTAACCGAAGGTTATCCGTTTGCCTGATTATTGTTGCTAAGTATTTAACCTGAAGCTGAATAAATGCCCAGAATTTTATGTTGGTCATTTCATTTGAAAGAATCTGTTGGCCAGGTAAACAGTGTAATGTTTTCTTCTGTTTTATTTTGATCGATATCTATTTAATTTTAACACCCATAGCCGTGAACACATTTTGAGTAAAGATAGGGGAAATGTATTCGCTGGAAGAGTTGCTTAAAAAAAAAAAAAAAAACAGTGGTAGTCTTTGCCCTAAGGCTGGCGTTTAACGAAGCCGTTTTGCCGTATCTCAGCTGGGCTTTTACCCTTGGTTGCCGGCGGTGGAGAAATCGAGGTCACAAGGCCATTATTGCAATGTAATGAAGAGCGTAACTGTATTTTTTTACACCTTACAAGTGCACATGCAGCACCGAACAGCAGTAACGGATAGCAGCTACATCTTAATAAGTGGGGACAAGCTGGGGGCAGCAGGGACCAGCTCCAACTCGGATTTGAGGAATTCCCAGGACAGTCAGTGGAGTGAAACATCCTGCCATAGAATTAGATTTTCTTTCTGTACATTTAGCATAATATAAACATCCCATGGGCAGACACACTAAAGTACTTCAATATCAAAATCCTTCGATAAGTACCATAATTTGGGTAACATATCTTCTGTTTAGTGTAAGTACTAACACTAATAAAGAAGCAGTCTCTTTATTTAAGTGGTTCCAAAAGGATTTCAGAAACTATTTTGCAGAATGTGTTCACATTGCTATCTTTCTGGAGTACAAAAATTACCATAGTACTGGCCAAAGGCCTCAACCTTGGGCCAGTAATGCGATGGAGTGTTTTTTTTTTTTTTGTTTTGTTTTAAAGTATAAAGTATTTATGTAATGCACTGTGCACCGGAGGAGGAAATAGGGTAAGAATGAACAATGCAGGGGCCGATGCGTGTGGGTAACCTTTCCGCAAGTGACCTTTCCAGGTGACCTTAATGACCCACCGATGTTGGCATTAGATCGATAGCACAGCCGTGGCAGGGCAAGTTCTCAGCTGAGAAAGTCCCAGATCAGCTGCCTGTGACCTTTGGAAATGGTCCGAGCTTCTTTTAAAGCCCCTGCAGCCTCCCCCCCCAGCCTTATTTTTTCACGACATTGTACAATAATGTCATCTTGACAAGATGGAGAGCCAGTACATTGCTGGCTATAGTTTAGAGACCTGACTTCTGCTCTTGCAATAAAGTGTTGGCATTAATACTTTAAGAGACACTGACGCAGTCTATATTTCAGGGCAGAGATGACTTAATCCATACTTGACAGAATGCTTAGACAAAAGTTTATGTATACAAATGGAGGCTGTATTAATATGGATACGGTGTTAATATAGACGTTAATAAATCTGACCATATTGCTAGTCTTTTAGAGTAAGCAGGACAATATGTATTGAGAAATATGAATTTAAAGCAAGATCTCATCTGTAGAATGCTCACACCTTGACTTGACTGCTATATTTTGCTTGCAGCCTTTTTAAACTTGCAGCTCAGTTTTATTATTATTGTTTTTTTATTCTGACACGAATCACTATGAATTTCTTGTCCACTTAGGGTCCGTGTCTTTTGTGCTTGACCATCCATCACCGGTAATGCATGACTGTGTTTCCGCAGCGCTGGCCTGGCTCAGCTCTGCAGTCACCCACTCTGGCTGTAGAAGATCATCAGCTCTGCATATTAGAAAGGTTTGCCATTACAGTGTTAAAACGGCCTGCCCAGTCTCCTTGCTACCTAAGTACATTACGGCGTTGGGCAGAATTTGATTCCCTGACCCTAGAGGCAGGTAAAAACCTGGTGAATCGTAATACAGAGAGTGAGAGAGAGAATGGGGTGGTGAGTGTGATTGGTATAAACAGGGAAATGGAAAAAGCATGTGAGTAGAAACCATGATCCATCCACATCCAAGCTAAGGCCAATCAGAGGTGTCATTCATCTCCTATGCCAGTGTCTCCCATTCTGGTCCTCGGGGAGCAGCAGCAAGTTTTTGCTACCTACTGGGAGCAGGGAGGGAGCAGAAATGTGGACTGTCAGGCAGGGAACTGGGAGCAGGGGCGCCGTAAAGTGGGGGAAAGTTAGGGCGATTCCAAGAGTCCCTGAATAAAACTTTTAATTGATCTGGGTTGGGGGGCCCAATATAAAATGTTTTCATTATCAAAATCTTTAGTGGCCCCCTAGCTGGGAGGGAGCAAAAACATGGAGCATCTGTGAAGCCCACTGGGGCAAGCTGCCGCAACTTTTATTATCCACCACATCATTGTATTTATGCACCAGCCACTGCCTGGAAAGCGAAGAGCCCAGGATGGACGCCTGCCATCTCCCTCGCTTGATTTGGCAGGGGTGGTGTGGGGCTGGGGGGGGGGGGGGTTGGAATAAGAGTATGATGCATAGTAGATGTGCAGCCTGAAATATGCTGTTTAGAATATTTGCCGGAAAATTCTGGAAACACATAGGGGAAGTAGAAGCCCAGAGGTCTGTAGGCCCCGGGGCACTGGGATGGGAAGCTCTGTCCTGAGTGATGGAATGCCTTCTCTGCAGCTGACTGCCCCCAAGATTGATCCATCTGTGTGGTTTTAATCCTGGTCCAAATGAATAATCAGCCTTAAGGCAGGCAGGTTGCTTTGGTGGGTTGAAATTATTCAACAGAGAGGGTCACTCTTCAGTGTCGGCTTGATTTATCAACCGCTCAATCCGCAACGACGTTGACGCTGGATCGCAGGAAACCATGAGGGCTGAAGCTTTGGAAGGAAGCGGCCCAGCTCAGACTGACCAGTTGTTTGTTGGCTTTAACTTTCAAGCCCATTCAAGAGAGAAGAAACTTCTGGCCTAAGATCAAAATGGAACTGTGTTCTTCCATGAGCTGGAGCCTGGACAGCACTCAACTGTGATTGGCGATTTTGTTGACGCATGATATCTGCTGCAAATTTACATATTTGAGGCAAGAGTGTAAATTTATCCAGTAACTTTTTTATTTATCATGTAGGTTTTTCGTTTGGCTACAGATTTATGATGTTGCTGTGAGTGACTTTGTTAATGGTCACATTTATGCATGTTATAAAAAAGTTTTTAAAAATTTCAACCTGTGTTTACAACCCTACCCATATTCTGTTGTGAAATGCTATATCATTGTCTGTCAAAATGTCAAGATGTCCTTAAAAGTGCATTGAATATCAAAATGTATTTATTCTAAGCTAGGAAGCAGAAAGCAGTTGTCAGTAAAAAGAGACACAGATGTATTACATCATATATTATATATTAAAAAGTTAAGAACAGGATATCGGTGACAGCTAGTTTTTCACCTTTGTCAGTAAGGATGGACATGTATAGTTTAACCTTGCAAGGATCTTCGTGTTTTGTTTACACAGGGAGTCCTGCTGGGTCTGGTGGACCCATTGCATTTTGGGGCTTTTAATTCAACATATTCAAATCTTTTTTGTTAAAATTCTCAGCAGATGTTTACTTTATCCCATTTGCAAGTAATTATGAATAGAAATGCAACTAATTTTTGTTTGTTTTTTTTTATTAAAATATAACAAAATAAGGAAATGCATCATAAAACAGGCATAACTGGAAAATAATGAACAAATGTACAAATGAAGCAAGTTTTTTCAAAACTATAATGTATTATTTATTTGAATTTCATTAGAAATTTAACTTACTCTGGTTAGTTACATCTGTGTAGTTACATCACAACATCTGTCTGAGCAACACATTAGTCCCATTGAACATGGCTATTTTCCTGCCAGACTATACCACACATGAGGGGCAGAGTTTCATTTTGTGTGTATTCTTGCACTGGGTGCATGTATATTGTGTTTTTCTGTCCATCTTGGGTCCACACACTTCACGGAGCTTCTTTTTGTTGCCGGCCACAATCTTTGTGAAACGATAAGGATCTTTACTTACACTTTACTCCTCCTTTCTCAGAAACATAAATTATTATGCTGCACCGGCATCAAACACTAACCCCAGGGTCTGCAGATGATGGTTCTGTAATTTGGCAGGATGTGGCACCATCAGCTTCCTCCCGAATCCTCCTCACAATGGCTGCAGAGACTGGGGTTCTTGGAAGATGTCGCCTTCTTCCAATTCCAAGATATTTATAGTGTCAGGTCCCCAAGATTCGTTCCCACAAGACAGAGGGTGAACTGTGTGGGAATGTGGGTGCAGACAGTGTTCGGTGCTCCAATTCTGCAACAATGTTGCTACCTTGTGCGGGAACAGCACTGGCGGATCACACCTGGCTCCATTCACCTGCTTTATTTCTCCTTCTCTCTCTCTCACACACACACACACACACACACACACACACACACACACACACACACACACACACACACAGGCCCAGAGAGGAGGGAGGGAAAATGAGGATACACAGGACCTATGATTTCCACACTTTCACCTGTATGTAATACCAATGTGAAGGGGGGGGGGACACGGGGGGAGGTCAATGTGAATGTTTTCTGATTTATGTTCCTCACAGAAAATGAGCCAAGGCCAATGAATCTCAGTTTGAAAAAATAATTGTTTCTATAATTTTTTTAAGCAAAAAACAGGTTCCACAGACCCGAAGACCTTATAAGGGTTTTTACACTTCTTGCAACGGTCAAGAGGATCTGTGTAGACAGTCATACCTACGACGAATATCAGATGAAGAACCGTAAAGTAATACAGATTTGAGGAAAATGACTATGAGCAAACTGATGCAGATTTCAGATGACCTCAGATGAGTTTGCGGACAAGAGGCAGGTGGGAGAAGGACCTGAAAAGGTCTGTTAATTCCGTGTGGGCGAATGGCTCTTTATTCAAAAAGGGAAACACCAGACATGGTTGTGAACTGCTTCATTAAATGTAAAGCAGTGCATCGTGATTCAAAACTATATACATGACTTTAGATGAAGTCATTTGCAATAAAATTGAAAACTATGATAGGCACATAATAGGAGGTTTCTGTATTTCCAAGTCGGGCTTTTACTGTGTATAACAGACATGTAAATATTATCAGCATGATTGTGTAGATCTGAAGCTCAGGCATTCGTTTTTCATTTATTAAGCTAGGTTAACCTATTGGTGTGACTTTTGGGGTTTAGTTCTCTTAGTGTTTTGCACCATGTAGGGTTACCTAAGTTGTGCCAGTTCAGCCAAATAGACCTGTACCTGAAAACAGCAGCCATGCCACCTGCAGTTCAGTTTGATTCATCTGAAGTTAAGCAGGTTTGGGCATGACCAGTATTTGGATGGGTGACCAGCTAGGAAAGCTGGGTTACTGCTGGAAGAGGTATTGGTGTGGTCAATAGGTTAGCCCATCTAATGTTCTGCATGTAGCCCAATGCCCCAGTGCAGTGACGGGGTAGCCCGTCCTGTGGTCTCTGTGGATCCCAGTGCAGTGACGGGGTAGCCCGTCCTGTGGTCTCTATGGATTCTAGTGCAGTGATGGGGACACTAAGCTGTACAAATGGTGTTGTCTGCATCTTTGAAAGATTAAGGGAGGTACCCCAGTTGTCAAGGCTAAAATTGCCCACTGTGGCCCTTTCAAATCTGTCCTCCTAATCATGCCCCGTATCTAACTGCCCCCTCAGCACCTTAGTTACTGTGTGGTGAGCGTACTGGTGCAGAATGGCTGCCGTCGCATCATCCAGGTGGGGGCTACACTGGGGTGGTTGCAGTGGCTCCCCACTGGTTCGGTAAAACACTTTAGGTGTCTTGAAAAGTGCTATATAAATGTAACATTCATTCAAAAAAAGGTGAGAGGTAAGAAAAGTGACAACTTACTTTTGGTGTCCTCCAAGTTGTCATGGCCGAGGACAGGAACAGTGTGTAAATCATCTCCTGGGACCTGTTCAGTGATGTGTGGGTCAGCAGCATGACTTTGGACTTTGAAAGGAAACATGGGCGTGATTACACGACGTTCTGTCTGCTGCCCTTGCCCGCTTGATGACCGCGTAACAATGACAGTCACTAAACTCAGCATTTGACTGTTTCTTACTCTTGTCAGCTGGCTGTTACCCCTGGCAGCAATGCCTGCATGAAGCAGGATGTTTGCTCACTTGCTGTGAGGAAACCCAGACGAGCCGGATCGCTTTCCATGAGTAACAGCCTGCAGGTGTACCTGGGTTTACGGAACTTGGCATGCGACCAAAAAGGTTGCAGGTTCAAATCTCAGGCAAAGGGAGTTTTGTCCCCGAGAAAGGCATTGAACCAAGCTTTTGGGAAAATGTGATTCTGTGAAATCGTGTTTTGCTATGTATTGTTGTCTATTTTATTTTTTTTACATTGCTGCTTGGTTTTTTTATTTGTGTCTTTGTATGTTTTTTCTGCGTACTCCTTGTGCATCGTAGTGTTGCATGCGGTGAGTCTGTACAAACGTAATCGTCTCATGTTAAGCTGATGAAAAACATCGACGTCGACGATGAGACATGGTGTTCTGGGACTTACTCATGCCTCCGACCCATTTGCATCGTCAACCACTAAAAAGACTCTTAGTGACCGAATAGGAACAAACACCAGCAGATGCGGCTGTCCTGCCCACAGACAGTACATCGGTTTTTTCTGTGTGTGTCCTTGTGTGCCTGCGTCCTTTTTTTGGACAAACGCCAGCACTTAATCTGCACTTAATTAGACAAAAATTAACCTGACTGGACAAGCCCCTCTTAAATTAATGGGTTTATAAACTATCTTGTTTTGCTCTTACTCTGAAATAGTTAGCCCTCCAGGGTATTTTGCGGTCGCCATGGCTACAGTGGGGCCCCAGATTAAGTGGCAGTCAGACAAAGCCCAGGAATCGACACTCGATTGGCACAAATAACTTAACACGGACATTACGGGGTTGGGTACTACCTGGTCCACTGCCATTGACTTGAACCCCCAAGTTGTGCCAAACCTTTTATTTGCTTGCCAGAAGTCAGCAAGGCTTCTTCTTTGTACTCTCTCTCTCTCCCACACACTCTCACCCACCATCCGAACAGCTACCTTTGTTCTATTTAGAGGTCTGTTTTTTTTTTTTATGAGAGCTTTGTCTGTGGTTTGAAATCACACACTCTCGTGTAGCTGTGCTACTCAAGATCTTTAGCTGCAGGGGCCCTCCGCACAGTAAGAACGAACAACCTTTTGGACGTCAGTCTTGGTGTTTTGGCCACTGCACCGCCTACTCCGGCCGCCAATGGGATTCTGTTGCTTTTATCTGCCGCTGCCTGAGCAGCTGTCTGCCCCCAACACGTTCATGTATAAAGGGGTCATCGAGGGCTTCCTGACGTTCGCTGTAGTCCCGGTCCTAAAGAACGATGAGTTGAGGCGATCAAAACCTACCTCCTAGAGCTCCCTCTTCGGAGAACCTTCGCTCCTCTTATTCTCGGCCATTTATTATTTTATTTACTTGTGTTTTGCCATAATTACTCATTTGTATCCTGCACAGTAGTGGAAGTCTTGTAATTTATGGTAAATAATCTCTGTGGTGCATTTTAATAGAGTTGAGAATATCATCATGTGTGTTTATATATACTACTAAGTCAGGTTTAGTTGTAGTTTTGTTATGTCGGAGGTATTTTTAAATGAATTTATTCATGAATACAGGCTAATTAAGAAGTAAAGGACTGGATCTCATATACCGAGGCCCTTATGCTAGGTTTGGACGACTCTATCTTTACCGAAAGAAGAAAGAGTGTGAGAGAGAATTCAATCTCCATTCGCTAGAGGTGACAGTGTGTCTCGCCCAGCCTGAACCCTGGTTAATGAAGACCAGGGTGACTGGGTGTTTGTGCCTCTAATGGCTAAGGAGCAAACAATATCTGTCAGGGGCCTTTGGACGGGCAACACAGGCCACAAGTCCTCATTTGAAGAGGTGGGGACCAAACACCTCCTCAGGGGAAGCATGACCTAACCAAAGAACAGAGATTAATTCTGTAACACCTTCTATGAATGCCATGTCTGTAAGAATTTATGAACACACTCGTAACATATTATAACATATTCATAAAGTATTATAAACATGGCTATAAATATTTATAAAAAGGCCTAACACATTATAGCCATGTTTATTGCTATTGTTTATTATACATTATGACTGCCTTATGAAGCTCTCAGCTATAATGCACTATAGATACCTTCATAATCATTATTGTACATTTGAGATGAGAGCTTAATTTGGGCTAACGAAGTATTATAATCAGCACTATAATTCCTTATGACTGTCAAAAGATTATTGATTCTTACACTGACCATTATAATGCATTATGAAAGTATCTATAATGCATTGTAGATGACGGCTTTAAGTAAAATGCTACTGTTAATGCTTTTATAATCTAAGACTGGATGTGAAAACCTTGTTGTGTACGTGAGGACTTTCTGCAACACAGTGATTAACAATAGCTCACTTTTTATCTATGAATTTCCTTGAAAGTTCTAATCCTTTTTGTAAAAAATATTCATCTCAGCATCTATCATTTCTGACCCATAAAGCTGTAATTCAGATCAAAGTGTACGCGACACCATCCGTGTAGCCACAAAAACAGGCCCCTGTTCTCTTGCCTTCAGATGTTTTTTTTTTTCCTTTTTTATAGAAGCATCTTTTCATGATCTGATAGACGTGTAACAAACCAAGTGGGGAGCTAGGCTTAGATATTCTCTGTTCAGTGTTATATAAAAATTTGTATGAATGAGAGGCAAAAATCCACTGCCTGACTCAGAAATTACATCTGCAGACAAGTATTATCTCGGAATTATATGGCAGTATGTTCTCCATAGTCCCAGCCAGCAATGTTTAAGAAAAATATCCTTCATTACGTTTTCTTGCCTCCTTGGTCCATGTGTTCATTGACAGATTGGACATATCAGTAGTCCTGGAGCAGTGTGAGACAGGCCCATCCTGTAAGGTCAACCAGCTTTTACGATGACCTCCAAAGCAGCGTTACGCCCACTCCGTGTGACGAAAATGAGAAGATTTACATAGCTGTCATGTGGCTCTGCCTAGATCACTAGCGGCTGGCAAACCCAGGATCTTCTACATAAGTTTTTAAATAAATAAAAAATATATTCTGAGCAGATCCGAAACAGTAGAAGCAATATCAGACCTCCTCTGCTCCTCATTCATACTGCTGAGTCTGGATGGATTCTGTTTATATGAAATTGTGCTCTTTGCCACTGTACCAGTTTTGGACCCATGAACCATAAAAGCCAATTCAATTAAGTCTGTATCAATATCCAATTATGAGACTTGTACAATATAAATCAATTTAAGTAGCTTGACTTATATAGCGACATGTACTTACATAATTAATGATTCGATTTTATGATGATTTAACAATTACTGGACGCGTGTTCACATACAGCAGGGTCTGTGGGCGCGTATAAAAGGATGGGCGCGTATAAAAACAAGTAAACAAAAATGAGCTGACAGTGGAACTTAATCAATGTTAACAGGAAACAGCGAGATTATGTGTATGTGTATTAATGTCTGTTTATGAAAATCGTAACTAAAGAACTGGCATTTTCACAGCCTGACAACCTTGCATCGGTTCATCCCTAAAGTAATACTAGCTAACTGGACTGATTGAAAATTTTAAGGTGGGCAGTTTGTTTATTAAATCAGTGATATGCTGTAATGCAATGGTAAAGTTCTGTCTCAGGCAGCCTTGTTGAAACTTTCGAAGCGCTGAGTTCGGTGCTAAAGTTTCCAAGATTGATTGTTTTTTGCACAAATTACTTTTACAAGTTTCACATAAATGGAGCTCGTTTTGCCTGGGTGTTAGCCAGCAACAGAAAGCTAACTCCTCTAACCTAAATAGGATGCATATTTTACTTCCCCTCATGCAGAGTCATCCAATGCTGGTGCAGTCGTTGCTATAGTAATGTGAGAGTGGATTCTTGGTTATTTTATTAAGATTGTGATAATTCTTCCTCAATGCAATTCTCAGTGAGAAGTCGCTACCTCCACCAATCCCTTATTACAAAAACTTTGGCCTTACTAGCTTAGACGGTGTGTTATTGAATGTGTTCTATGTTCTGTATCTCTAGAAAATCAAGTTTATTTACAGTGGAAATGATGGTTTTGGCATTTTCGGATTCATTAAGATCAATGTCTTCTTATTTTAGATATAGCTATGTATTATATAATTATTGTTATGATAACCATATGTGTCTGAGGGAACCAATTTCTTTTTGGAATATCGGAAAGGCTAAATTATAAGCGTGCCAAGTTCCCATGGGAACGCCCCTTTAATAAACAGAATGCTTGCTCTCTCTCCAGGCCTGATTCTCACTGAGCCCCTTCCATTTGCGCCCAAAGTCGTGCTCAAACAGCAGCTGCATCGCTTGCCATGTGCCCTTCATTCTCACTGGTCGTCCTGGAAATAGAACTGGCGTTTCATTCGGGGAAAAAAAACACCAGTGACCAATGGGCTTTACCTAGGAGTCGAAGTGGGGTGGCGAATTGGTGCAGCAGCGAGTATCCAGTCTTACACATAGTGTAAATGCCATTTACGTGCTTCTGGTTGATTGAACCACCCCTGTCTGCTAATACCATAAAGTTCCTGCATTCAGACCTGAAACACAACCCACTGGTTCTTTAGGAAGGACCTACACCTTCTGATTCAGATCTGATTTTCCTTCACGCAGTTAAAAGCTGTGAAGAGGGTAACTGAGGTGACCAATCACTGCAGAGCACACGACCAATCACATTTTCAAAGATAGCACATTTTCAAAGGCTCACTCTACCTGGGATTAATAGGGTCAGCCCACGGCCCTCATTCCAGTGACTGAACTTCACAGAATTCCCTTATCTCAGCCCCTCCACGCAGTGGCTGCCCTTTGTCAAAGGCGGTGATGAACAGAATGTGACTGTCACAGTTTTGTTCTGTGACAAAATGGCTGCCAAATGTTCCACAGGTACGCATGTCTCTCCTCTTCCCCCTCATGCTGTTCCTTTAAAAGATCGCGTACCGCACTCAAGTGCAACAGTGTCTGTTTGTGTGATGGTGCGTTTTTGTTAGATATATCCTATGGCTACATAACATACTGAAAGCTTAAATAGAGATTCGTGAAAGAAGTCAATGAAAGGCTATATGCATGCTAAAGTTGTTCCAATCCTTGTTCTTGTTTTGCCAATTATTATTCTAATTGGAAATTATATATACAGTACACAAATGTTGCCATGAAGGGGTGTACTTGGTCTGCAGGTAAATGGAATGTATCTATCCACATGAACTCCAGAATCTTACACACACACACACACACACACACACACACACACACACAGGTTTGTAATTATATCTTTGTGGGGACTCTCCAGTAATTTCTTGGGGGAAAACTCTTATCACAACACAACGACCTCAACCTCTACCCAGCCCTAACCATAACCATAAGTATCCAAACAAAATACGAGACTTAAGGCGTTTTTACTTTTTTTGATTGTCTTCACAGACCTTACGCAGACCTGAAAACGATCCCCACAATGTCAAAATAACAGGTTTTTATTACATTGTGGGGGACATTTGGTCCCCGCCAAGTAATATAAACCTAACGCGCACACACACACACACACACACACACACGCGCACACACACGCCGATCAGCTATAATATTAAACCCACCACCAGGTGAAGTGATTTGTTATGCCCCCTGCCCTCTCGTTCTCTCCCTCGTGTGGCTCTAAGGAGCCACACCTGTTCCTTGTTTGGTCTTACCACTTGGTACTGCCCTTATGTGGATCACTCCAGGTGCCTCCTGTCTGCTCCCACACATGCCTAGTATAAAGCATCCCTCAGTCCTGTGCTCCCTAGCCCGCTCGCTGACGTCGCCCCAGTCCTGTGCTCCCTAGCCCGCTCTCTGACGTCGCCCCAGTCTGTGCTCCCTAGCCCGCTCGCTGACGTCGCCCCAGTCCTGTGCTCCCTAGCCCGCTCGCTGACGTCGCCCCAGTCTGTGCTCCCTAGCCC
>JAODKF010000051.1:12473596-12484491 GCA_026779585.1 Mormyrus proboscirostris
CTCCCTCGCCCGCTCCCTGACGGCGCCCCCGTCTGTGCTCCCTAGCCCGCTCGCTGACGTCGCCCCAGTCTGTGCTCCCTAGCCCGCTCGCTGACGTCGCCCTAGTCCTGTGCTCCCTAGCCCGCTCTCTGACGTCGCCCCAGTCTGTGCTCCCTAGCCCGCTCGCTGACGTCGCCCTAGTCCTGTGCTCCCTAGCCCGCTCACTGTCGTCGCCCCAGTCTGTGCTCTTGCACTTCCTACTGTTGTTCGCCCCGTCGAGTTGCGCTAATAAACCCCTCATTGTTTGCCTTCCTGCCAACGTCGTTTTTGGCTTGTGACACGAATAACATTGATTATAGGTACAGCAGCCAAAGGAAATTATGTTTAAAGCTACTTATCTGCACAGCACGTTTGTATTTGCTCAGAAAAAGCACATTTTAACATTATAATGTATATAAATAAGCAGTGGTGCGATCAAAAGTATAACAATTTGTTGTGTCGCCTAAATTGCCGTTGGATACTACTTTGATTCCAAGACCTCTCCTCTACATACAGGGTTTGTGGCCCCTTGCGCCCAATACATAGGAAAAAAAAGAAATATTTTTTCAATTTGTTCTTTATTAGTGGTGACAGAAAATATATTTGGAGGAAAATAATGCCAGGCCAAAGAGAAGCAAAGGACTGCTTCCAGGTGTCAAGGTCACGCCTGATTCTTAGTAATATAGAACGGAGGTAGGGTTGGGAAGGCCAAAAATAATTAGGTGTGACATAACACAGTATTGGCCTGCAGGGGGCATATTGGTTAGGAAGTTTCCTTTTATTAAATTGCGGGAATCTGTGCTAAACTGTAAAAATAAAAATCAATGAGTTCCGTATTGAGTCTGCCCAGGAAATGCCAGGAACTAGTAAGTTTAAGGGAAAAATCCTTGTGAGACAGCAGAAGGGCACACAGAGAGACAAAGGGCGCGCAGAGAAAACCACATTAAGGAAAGGCTCTGATTTTGAGCAGATGGACGCTTATTTACATCATGTCCCTGTCATATGCTTAGCATTTTCCCTTCTCCATTTTTTCACCAAGACCTGAATCTCATTATGTCGCCCTATTCATTAAATCCGAACAACAGAATCTCGAAAATGAATGTCACAGAAGTTGTAAAATGCCACTTCACATCTTCGGGGACAGTCATTTGAGAAGCAACAAATTGTGCCGCGGATGTTAAAAATAAAAGTCTAAAGAGGAGAATTTAGTTCCGATCCAGCCCTTTCCAACAAGAATCATGGCAAAGCCACGGAAGGTGTTGTTCTTTTTATAAAAAGGAATGGAACTATGCAAAACGTCTGGAACGAAGTGTGTGCCGTATAAATGAGCAGAAATGTGTTAACAAGAAAACAAAACACACATTGGGGAAAGTTTCCCCATGACGACAGTGATCTAAGAGTCTCTTTTTCCTAAGTGACATATTAAAATAGCTGTCACAGTCTGGAGGGAAATATTCATGGTTTTGTTATGTTACATCTATTCATTTCGTTGTAGGACGTGGGCCTCATCTTCGTCCTGTAGGCAGTGGGCTTCTCAACCTTCATATCTCAAGGTTTGTCGCCCTTGGCTTTTCTCCTCTGATTTGATTATTTATCTGCAGATGCTTCAAGCAAACGTCAATGCAGTCGCCCTACCTCTACAGCGGTCAATAAACACTCTCGTTCAATTATATCTTGAGGTCTGTTGCCTAAAGATAGGTGTAAAGAAACCCATGTAGCTGCTTCTGCTTTATTAGCCCTGTCTTACATCACTCCATTATTATTTAAGTCCATGTTTTTTTTTTGTGCTCGTTCTACCATTAATTACAGATCCGCGAGTGTGCCTTAAGGCACACAGCTCCCGTATATTCAAAGTGCACGAGAATCTGCATTCTAGGCATAACGGCACGGAATACGAAATATCTAGCTGACGACTACAACTTAAACTGTGAAATTGAATTGTTTTTTTTTTGATGCTACATGATGTTGCCTCATCGGGTATTGGTGCGGGATCCTTCGAAACGGCGTGGGAGAATTTGCAGGCCATCCGTAAAAGAATTACGTTTGGAGGCTGCAGTGGAGTGGAGTTCGCGGCTCTGCTACACGACATTTATAATGACCTCTTGCTGCCAGCTGTCACTCTGGTGTCAGGATGCAGTCTAACCTGAAACCAGAGCACAAATATTAACACTCCCCACCACTTCTGGTAGCCTGGGCCCTTGGATTCCCTTAATTGGATTCCCGACAAAAGGGGAGTAGGACTCTCCCTGGCATGTTATGGAAAAAAAAAATGCCAGCACTGTGTCTTTCTACTCCAGCTGAGAAGCAGAAGAATCCAATTTGACCTTTTGAGCTCAACTGCTGTTCAAAGGTCCCCTTAAAACAGTCCCATAACCCCCCCCCCCACAGCACTCCACAGCAGAAGACTCACTGGAGACATTCCCTTGGGTGGTAGGTGCACAAATCGCTAAGGAATTGGTCTTATAATTAAAAACATGTAGGCTCGTATCACAAATAGCTGACTGATTAAGGAACCAGTGTTATAATCAAACAATTGTTTGTTCACATCTCAGGTAATGCAGTTACCTGTTTGATCCTGGAGAAATCTATATGACCTCAACTGGTAAACCTCTACCTTTGTGGATATGTGAGCTTTGTGACTCACTTTGCTTATAAGCGTGCAATAAGCCCATAAATAACATTTTTTATAGCCTTTCAACCGATGCTCGCATGCCAGATTTTTAGAACAAATGCTTCAAAGTTGTTTTTGAGAAATGCCTTTCTCATTACAGCGATGTAGTCATGCATAATGTTTTTGTTCAAAAACACTGGAAGGGACGAGGCTGAAAAGCAGTTCAAGGGAAGACATTTTTTAGCTCTCCTAAAGTTTCCATTTCCTGTTGTATCTGGTTGGTGTATCCAGCAGTAGCCGCTAACACTCGTGACCACTCTTTTCCATTCAAATATTTTATCCTGTGCTGAATTGACTTACGACTGAATCACCACTGAGAGCAGGCGGCACACTAACTGCAGCCTGTGACTGTATCCTCTGGGGTTTATGTGCATAAACACATAAACACAGTTCAGCAGGACTTTGAAAACCATTCTCAGACAGTGTTGACTGGATTAGCTAAGGGTTCACTTACTTTTTATCTTTTGTTCTATATGCCCTCCCCCGCCCCCCCACCCCCTTACAGAGCTGCGCAGATTCGGCAGACAGCAGGGGAAGGTGACTTTTCCTCTTAGCTTGCTGACAGGGACATGAGCCTTGGCATGTTGGCAGGATCGTTGGCGTGGGGACGAGGGCCGTATTGAATAACCGCGCCCGCTGCGTGTGTTGTACTTTCCTCGCCAGCTGGTGACGGGCAGATGCACTCTTGGGGCTTCCTACGTGACTTTAACTTTGTCAGAGGGTTTGACAGCCGGAGGAGCGAGGAAGCAGTGTGGTTTCTGTATCCTGTCACCGGTACATGTGTGAAATGCCCGCAGCCATTCCCAGTCCTGACCCTCTTCCCCATGGAACCGGTCACTCCACAGTCGGGGGCTCAGATGCATGGGAAACTCTCTTCCAGTATCTTACTATACGGATGCTCCTCGCCTCACGGTGGTTTGATGTACGATATTTCGGCTTGGCGATGGTGCAATAACGATGCACATTCAGTAGTCACCTTTTTGATCTGTTCCCCAGCTACCGATATACCGTACGATACGTTCAACTCCAGGTGAAACCGCATCCACCCAGCCACGGTTCCGGTCTCTGCAGTGATTTGCGAGCATAAACATCTCATACAGTGTTTAATAACGTATTGTGCTGCATTTTTTTTTTCTGTGTTTAACCAAATAATTTTTTTAATTGTATGTATTCATTTACTTTTCCATTACTGGTATTTACAGTGATGATTTACTTATTCACTGTTATTTATTTACATATTTATTTATAATATCGTGTTCATATTCTAATTATGATATTTTCCATTTGCAATAGGTTCATTGGACCATAACCCGACCTTAAGCCCAGGAGTACCTGTACATACCATAATACTATTATCAGGAGCATCAGAAAGGAGGGGAAAGTTAGAAAAAAAAGGCCCACGGAGCATTTAGTTTGGTTACTAATGGTTAAGGTTGGGGCTGTGTAGGGTTTAAAGTTGTCATTATTGGAATGAGAGTTTTGGCCATTGAAATGAATGGACAGTCCCCCCAAAGATACGAGTACAGGTCTGTGTGTGTATATGTGTGTGTGTGTGTGTGTGTGTGTCTGTGGTTTTGAAAGAAGGGTTCATCTGTAAGTTGCATTCTTAATTTTAAATGTTGGCTCATTAGTAAATCACTTAGTAGTAAAACATCTGTAATGGTGCATTGCAAGTCATTTATATATAAAAGAAATCTGATCAAGTAAATAATACAAATACCTCAAGGGGCAGCAACTACACAGTACAGAGCTTTTAGGTGAGATTCAGCCCGGCACAAGAAGTTAGCAGGGACGTCTGAGTGCTTGTGTTTCGCAATGCATTTCCTCCAGTCATATTTTATTTACTAAGCAGTATAAACACATTGCATTAAGTGCAGCCTCCGCTGAGGAATGTGACGTCAGTTCTGAGCTGCGTACTAAGTAAAGAGCAGAAGTTCATCTTCTGCTTTGCTGACCTGATGTGACTCTGAATGCAGCAGATTGTCTGACGTCGACACTGTTGGACGCGTGGACTCTGTTGCAAAGCATAATCTAAATTATTATAAATAAACTCAAATTTCAATGTGCAGAAATGCCCTGAAAGTTATTTTAACAAAACAAAAAACAGCTTTTTAGAAAATGTTTTGATAATATTTTTTTTTTCTGGCTGAAACAGGTGATCGTGGTTATTATGGCCAGGTGCTGGCAGGTTGTCATTCCCTAACAACAAACATATGTAAGAACTAGGCGTCCACCTGTACTCGACAGTGACCTCACACCTGGAGAAGTTCTCTCTTGTCTGATCTGGGTACAAATGCCCCAAACCTACACAGCAGAGCTTTTGATATTATGTTTTAATCAACTGGTAGGAGGTAAATTGACTACCATTTGCAAAGGTTTTAGTGCTGCTTTTCTGCTGGACAAGAATAATTACCTTGGAGTGGGGAACAGGTGGTACTACTGTATATTTCAAATGTGTGTCTTTTTAGCTTAGATTTTACCATATAAATTAGTTATCTAGGTGCCGTATAACTTGACTTTGTTAGCTAGCCACCATAATCCTATGCCTTTGATGAGGCAATGTAATCACTTCAGCATCACTTCTTCAAGTAGATGTTAATCTTACCACGCGCTGTTGCATCAGCAGAATGTCAAAGGCGAGACATTTCAGCAACACACTTTCTTTCCACACCTCCTAAAAAAAAACCTGAACTAAAAAAGAACCAATTTGTCTGGACAACTTTCCATGTGCGCCAAAACGGATGCCCACCCATGTTTTGCCATCACAAAAAATACCTGAAAATATCACCCAGATTTGTAGAGAAATGCAGAAAACAGGCAGCACAGAAGAATCCATGAAGCTGAAGTGATCGAAGCCCCCCCCCCCCACAAATCAAGGGAGGCGTAAACAATAAAGGAGAGGGTGACTTGAATCTCTCTGAAATATCCGTGCAGATACGCAGTCATCTTGTGACTTCGCTGTAGACGCTTGTGCTTCTGAAGAGTACGTGGGGATTGTGCATCGTTCCGGCGTGGGTGTCAGAAAAATCCGAAAGCTACTTCAGCTGGCAAAGTAGCTGAGAAGAGTAAATCAGCAAAGTAGATCATTTTCTTCAATGGATCAAAGGACATCAACCCAGGTCAGCGGGAAATCGCATATCAAGTAACTGTTTCCTATAAAGACCAACATCCTTATCTAATCTTCCTTTTGTTCTGTGGTTAATATCATTGGATTTTTTTATAATGGCAGTGGATTAGTCACCCCTGCAAAGGGGTGTGTGGCGATCTTTGCAAGAGGACGAAGGTCCAAGTCTTTAGAGTCCTGGTGCTCCCTATTGTGCTGTATTGCTGTGAGACATGGACACTATCCAGTGAACTTAGACGAAGACTGGACTCCTTCAGTACTGTCTCTTCGGAAAATACTTGGGTACTGCTGGCTTGAGGCACATTACCTGCATTGTTTGAGGCACATTACCTGCATTGTTTGAGGCACATTACCTGCATTGCTTGAGGCACATTACCTGCATTGTTTGAGGTACATTACCTGCATTGTGAGGAAGCATCAGTTACAGCACAACAGCCATGTGGCGTGTTTCCCTGAGGGTGATCCGGCTTACGGAATCCTCGTTGCTGAGGAACCAAATGGCTGGACCGGGCTGAGGGAATGCCCACATAACACCTGGCTGCGGCAGATGGATGGCCACTTCTGGAGGGTGGGACTGGACCATGGGTCTGCCTGGGGGGGTCGCTGGTCTGGGATCCTGGGGAGTTTTGCCATGTGCTGAGTGCAGCAACACGCTGTATTAGCACATGCTTCTCAACCTGACCTGCTCTGACTGGATTAGATTATGAATAAATAGCCAGGCTAGGACCAGACAGGGATGCTGTGAATGTATTGTGCTAACAATGTGAAATCCCACATTCAAATCCAAGGGAGCCAGGGCTGGACTCCAATAAAATAAAGCATTATCCATTAATTAACACCAGTATTGACTGATGTGCTGGGCAGCCCTGGTATATAGGCTCTATAATGTCAGGATTGGGAAAGAAAGTCACAAGACCGGCCCACTAGGAAAAGTCCAAACTTCGCATAGGCTAGTCCATGCCTGCAGGGAGCAGATATAAATTATACCGCTTCCTGTACTGTGAGCCCCATTTCCATACTGCGAGTCCCCTTCCCATACTGTGAATGCTGATGTCTGTAACTGAGTTGTCCCAATATTTTGATTCCTGGTTGGCGTGCTGGTTCACGTTCTCCGCACTGCACACACAACTGTAAGTCAGCTGACCAGCCCCGCCTGTGCTGTGACACACTGGATCGAAGCAATACTAAAGTGCTCAGCTTCTATTTACAGAAAGGCTCTTCTAGAAACACTGAGTGATGGGTGAAGCTTCAGGATGAGTAAGGAGGTCAGTTTGTCTGCAGGTGGCTTGCTTGGAGTTTTAAAATCAGCTTTTAATCATTATTGAGCAAATGTCCTCGACCGGGGCTTTGCTATAAATCTGCACAGCTTCTATGCTAACGTGGTAGACATTAGTAACAGACGGTGATCTAATTTCAGCATGAGAGACTCAAAAATGGAAAGTGCAAGGAGAACCTTATGGATGGGAGAGTTTATAGCTCATGGGTGTTTTGCTTACACAAAAATGTCCTGAGGACAGCATGAAAAAATGATCGGTTCATAGAGATAACCAATCAGATTGTAGAGGAGGTGGGTTCAAGCAACCAGTGAGATGTCTTGGTCCCACCTCCTCTTGTTACTTGGACTCACCTACTGTACAATATGATCGGTTTTCTCTCTAGGCCAATCATTTTTTTTTCCTTCTGCCCTCAGAACAGTTTGTAAGCACAAATCCCATGAGTGGGTTTATTCGGCAATAAAACGTACCTTCTCATGTTGCTAGGAAGTTGATCTGCTGATTACTGTTAATTTTGGTAAACAATTTGCACACATCACTCATGTTGCTTATGCAAGGGGAATTTCATGGGTCATCGTTATCAAAAAAGGAGTACGGGAAGCTATCATATAAGAGCCTTTCTACATTAATGCATATCCACGTGTGCCAGCCATCAGACATTTGACCTCAAATCAATTGAAATGGAAGAAGCCGATTTCAAACATCAGATCTAGGAGAGGGCAATGGTAATTTAAAATTTATGTGACTACCACATACAAGCACTCATTAGAGTACTACCTCTGAAGATGATGTCAACCCATGAATTTAAGTCACTATAGAGGACCCTGTCCATCTCCCTAACCTACTCCTCTTCAAAATCCACTACACCTCAGCTGACTGTGCAGTAAGTGGAATTCACTCATGTGAAAGGGAGATTCTCTGTTCTTGCTGATCACCATGAGCTCAATATGAGGATCAGTTCTGTTTGGGGGGGGCTCCAGTCAGTGGTGGTGGAAAGAAGAGAGGCTGGGCAAACTGAAAAGGAAACAGAGCTATCTAGATATAAACACTTATGAACATTTTGTAAAATTATGTTTAGCTTTAGTAAGTAAAATTTATTTATATAGCGCCTTTCATAGGCAAGCGTCTCAAAGAAAACAGACAATGTAATAAAATACATGACAAAGCTGCCCAAAGGCCTTCCTAAACAGATAGGTCTTTAGATAGAGAGATTCCTTTATTGTCATTGTACAGAGTACGACAAAATTTTGCAGCAGTCCGAACGGTGCATTCAGACATAACAAGTCATTAAAAATAAAAGAAGCTGAAATATTACCAGAGTACAATATAGAAAATTTGACCTATGAATGTGCAAGATACATCTTCTGGATGCACTGGGACACATCACCAGTGATGTAGCCTGGGGTCACTGGGTGTTTCGGGTCGGACACCCTCACCCAGGTGACCCAGCTGAGGTTGATCAGACCCCAGCTTGCGTCCCAGCAGCAACCGCTAATGGATCAGCCCTCTTTATCCACAGTCACCTTGTGGCCTTCTCTGCGGCTTGGCATATGGATCGGATGGCCCTCTTTTTAGCCACTCCTGTTAGGCCAGCTGAGGTTGACCAGACCCCAGCTTGCGTTCCAGCAGCAACCGCCCATGGATCAACCCTCTTTATCCACAGTCACCGTGTGACCTTCTTTGCGGCTTGGCATACGGATTGGATGGCCCTCTTCTTAGCCACTCCTGTGAGCCCCAGTTGGTTGAGGACTTTGCAGAGTGTCCTGCAAAACCTCTACAGCCCACCTCTGTTGCCTTGTAGTCAGTCTTCCAGCCCCCCTCCCTGCATTTCTCCACCATCTCCTTGTACTTTGCGCATTTTCTTTCATTTGCCTCTTCCATCCGCTCTTCCCATTGCACTGTGAGTTCAAGCACAATCAACAGTTTTGTTGCCTCAGAGATGATGATTATATCTGGCCTGAGTGATGTCATAGCAATATGCTGAGGGAACTTCAGCTGCTTCCCCAGGTCGGCTTGCAGCTGCCAGTCAGAGGCTGCGTATAGGAGGCCTGACCTTGTCCTTCGCTGTCGACAGGGTTCCTCTCCAGCTTTGACAAAGACGATTCTTGTCTTCAGGGCAAGATGGTGTTTGCCAGGGATGATGGCATTGCATATGCTTCCTGCCACCGCCTTCAGCACTTGGTCATGGCGCCAGCGGTAGCGACCTTCTGCAAGGGCCTTTGGACAGCTACTCAGCAGGTGTTGTAAGGATCCCCTCCCAGAGCATAGCTGGCATGCTGGTGTCTCACTGTTGCCCCACACATGGAGGTTGGCTGGACTTGGTTGGGCATCATATACAGCCTGGACGAGGAAACGGATGCGATGGAAGTCTGCCTGCATGACGTCTGTCCAGGTGACTCTCCGCTGTAGGATACTCTGCCACTTTGTCCATGCCCCCTGCTGCCTGAGCCCCACCGTTCTGCTCACCGCTCTTCAGCAATCTTCTCACTCGTTCGGACCGCTTCCTGGATTAGCTGGTGTCTCTCCTTCCTTCGGGCCTTCCCGGATTGGGTCTTGGGGAAGAAGCCCAAGCCAGCTCTCCCGGTGGCCAACGTCCCCACCAGGGACTCCACTGTTGACACTGGGACTGAGTAAACCAGCAAATCGCACATAACACGCGGTAGGACGGAGTACTGGTAGATCCAGGCCTTGAACCTGCATGGCAGGTTGGACTTGTTGACCTTGGTGAGCCAACTTTCCAGCTCTTTATTGGCTTGATTGGCAGTGGTGTCTTTCAGAGTTGCATCAAACAGCTTCCCCAAACTCTTCACTGGCTGCTCACTGATGGAGGGGATGGTAGTTCCCGCCAAGAAGAAACGTAATTTGTCAACCACTTTCCCCCTCTTTAGCACTATGGATCTCGATTTGATAGGCTTGAAGCTCATCTTGGCCTCTACATTTCACCTCAGCTGACTTAGCCACCATGTTCATCGCCAGGGCAAAGAGGATGACTGAGATGGTACACCCAGTTTTTATCCCTTTTTCCAGCTGATGCCAGTCTGATGTTACTTCCCCAGAAGTGACCCTCAGCCTGAAGTTGTAACAATCCAGGATCAGGTCCTCGATCACACAGGGGACATGGTGGCGGTGTAGTACGAGCTCAACCAATCCGTGTGCAATGGATCCATACGCGTTGGCCAGATTCAGCCACAGCACACATAAGTCATCTCTGTTCTCATGGGCTTCTCTGATGAGCTGTGTGCCTGCACCAGTGTGCTCTAAGCAACCAGCAACTCCAGCAATGCCACCTTCTGCACTGAGGGATCAATGTAGTTGTTCTTGAGGAGAAACTCTGTGAGTCTCTGGGAACACTATTAGACACAAGACATAACATAGTAAACCTAATAAACCATGTATGGGACATACAATAAATACTATAAAGAGTTGAGCTGTTGCACTGAAGATGCTGCATAATATTGATTTTGCCCAAGGAAAATGTCATTGGTAGTATATGTAAACATTGTGGTATTGTAACCCATACATGGTGCAGTAAATGCAATGCAAGGTGCAATACAGTTAAGGTGCAATTTGCAGTGTCGTATTAAAGTGACTGCAGTGACAAGAAGTGATAAGAGCAGGCAGGCAGACCCAGCTTGAGCTCACATTTAGACAATTCGACTGAGTCTACCGACTTCAACGTCGGTGGGATTTCCATAGTATGGGAGTCTTTAACCTGGTGCATGGGATAGCAAGACGAGTAATCAAACCCCTTAACCCAGGCAGTGTAAGGCTGTTGTGCTGCTTTGAGAAAGTAGGAAATTGACCATAC
>JAODKF010000051.1:12510855-12527202 GCA_026779585.1 Mormyrus proboscirostris
GGTTCCTCTAAGCAGCTGTGTAAGACTCTGAAAATGAAAGTTATTGATGCCCACAATGCAGGAGAAGGCTACAAGAATATAGCAAAGCATTGTCAGCTTGCAGTTTACACAGTGAGAAATGTAATTAAGAGATGGCAGTTCAGTGGAACTGTGAAGGTCAAGATGAGATCTGGAAATCCAAGAAAACTCTAGGAGAGAACTGCTTGTATGCTGGTCAGAAAGACAAAACCCCCATTTGACTGCAAAAAAACCTGCAGGAACATTTAGCAGACTCAGGAGTGGTGGTACACCATTCCACAAAACTTTCATGGAAGAGTCAGCAGGAGAAAACCTTACCTGCGTCCCCATCATGAAATCCAACACCAGAAGTATGCAACAGAACATATAAGAAGCCTGATGTTTGGAAACAAGTGCTGTGGACTGATGAAGTTAAAATAGAACTCTTTGGCCACAATCAGCAAAGGCATGTTTGACCAGACTCTGTGCCTGTCTGCCGCAAGCGTGGGGAAAGACTTTCTCCACCATCAACACTCGGAAAGCAGCAGGACCAGACAACATCCCTGGTAGAGTGCTGAAGGACTGCGCAGAGGAGCTGAAGGATGTCTTTACAGACATCTTCAACACCTCCCTGAAGCAAGCCATTGTACCATCATGCTTCAAAGCCGCCACCATCATACCCGTGTCAAAGAAATCATCACCATCCTGCTTCAACGACTACCGTCCTGTGGCACTGACGCCCATCATCATGAAGTGCTTCGAACGGCTAGTAATGTCATACATCAAATCCATCCTCCCCCCCACCCTGGACCCCTTCCAGTTCGCTTACAGAGCTAAACGATCCACAGAGGATGCAATCTGCTGTCCTCCACCCAGCTCTCACTCACCTGGACAAGAAAGATTCATATGTGAGAATGCTGATCTTAGATTTCAGTTCAGCATTCAACACCATAATACCGCAGCAACTCATCTGCAAACTTGACAAACTGGGCCTCAGCACCTCCCTCTGCAACCGGCTGCTAGACTTCCTCAGCCAAAGGTCACAAGCAGTACGTGTCGGCAACAACACCTCGAGCAGCATCACTCTGAGCACAGGGGTCCCACAAGGCTGTGTGCTCAGTCCTCTGCTCTTCACCCTGCTGACACACGACTGCACACCAACCTACAGCTCCAATCACCTTGTGAAGTTTGCGGACGACACAACTCTGGTGGGGCTCATCACCAAGGGGGATGAGACTCACTACAGGAAAGAGGTTGACCTTCTGACCATGTGGTGCAAAAACAACAACCTCCTGCTGAATGTCAGCAAGACTAAGGAGATTGTTGTCAACTTCCAGAGAGACCACACCCAACACCTGCCACTGACCATCGACGGTGCTGCTGTGGAGAAAGTGAGGAGCACCAAATTCCTGGGGGTGCACATCAGTGAACAGTGAACACTGTTCACTGATGGCAGTGAACACTGGCAAAGAAAGCCCAGCAGCGCCTCTACTTCCTGCGCAAACTCAAGCAGGCCAGAGCTACACCACCCATCATGACCACCTTCTACAGAGCATCTATTGAGAGCATCCTTTCCAGCTGCATCACTGTGTGGGGTGGGAGCTGCACTGAATACAGCAGGAAAGCCCAACAGCGCATTGTGAGCACAGCTGAGAGGATCATTGCTGCACCACTACCCTCCCTGAAAGACCTATACACCACCCGCCCCACCCGCCTCACCCGCAAAGCCATCACAATCATGAGTGATGCAAGCCACCCCGCACACAATCTGTTCAGCCTCCTGCCCTCTGGAAGGAGGTATAGGAGCCTCCGCTCCAGCACTACCAGACTCAGCAACAGTGTCATCCACCAGACTGTGAGACCACTAAACTCTCCCCCCCCACACACTCAGCACCAGCCAACAGACCCATCAGACTGGCAAATGACCAGGAATCTGCCCCCCCCTCCCAAAAGAAAACACTCTGGACTCTGACCCACAGGACCAACTACCTCTGCACTATGCAAATTGCACATATCTGTACCATTATTATTATTATTACAGCTGCTATTATTGAATGTCTCAGCACATAAACACTTTAAATACTGGAACACTTATTATTACAATGTAATTTCTAAGAGTATATGCCTTAATCCACTTGCACTTTATATACTGTTACTCAGTAGTTAGAATGAGTTTTTGTTGTGCCTTTGCACTTTACTGTTTGTCCAATCCTGTCATGTCTTGTCTGCGCATGGGACAGTGAGGAACGTAATTTCGATTTCTTTGCATGTCCAGTGCATGTGAAAAAATTGACAATAAAGCTGACTTTGACTTAACCAATGGTATGTATCGAATCAGTGAGTGACAAGGGAGGGAGACTCCGGGTACGAATCAGCTTTCAGCGGGGGCAATTGCCTTCATAGCCCCGCCCCTGTTTACACATTCTTTATACCCACTTTATTAGGTGCACCTAGTTAGTACCAGGTGGGACCGTTTTTTTGCTCTGAGGGTAGACAAATCTTTCTGCATAGCACTATAGTCGCCTTCCGGAACATCGCTATTGTTGCCTTTCTACATAGTTCTGTCACTGCCTGTCTGAACACCATTATCGTTGCCTTTCTGCACAGCACAGTCATTTCCTTTCTGTTTGCATTAACAAGTATGTATATCTAATAAACTGGCCATGGAGTGTTTATATTCACAATCTTTTCCTTCCAGTTTCTTTTCTTTTTCATTAAACGATGTAACTGCTGGAGACTATGAGAAGTCCAAAGAGAAAAAGATTTTCCTCCTCTATATCTTAAAATGGTAAGTATAAAGCAAGAGATTCAAACTGCAGTCCCGGGGGGCTGGAGCCCTGTGTAGCTTAGTTCTTTCCCTGTTCCACCATAAATGATTCAGTTCAAGAGTTGTGTGGTAATTAGCCAAGGAACTGAATCATATGTGTTAAATGAGGGGAAACCCAATAATGTGCAGGATTGCAGGACTGCAGCTTGACACCTGTGGCATAAAGTATTCCATTACATTTATCTGTATATATGATACTTCTCTATGAGCAAAAGCCATAATTTTTCCTGCAATGACTCTGTGGGCGTGAAGGTCAAAAATATAAGACCGGCTGTCTTATAATCGTGTTTCCTCACCTACCTTATATTCACTGCTTGCTATATATTCTCTGATTTGTGGCTCGCATTTTTATGTACTTGATGCTTCTGCCTTTTTGGCTTGCACACAAAATACGAATCTGACTTTCAAAACAGTCGAGGCAATCAAAAATTTTCATTTTAAAGCAGCTCATTGCAAGTGGTTTTTCGGAGCCCGGAATCATCTCGAGTGGTGTATATTCCAGGACTGCTTGCCTGTCTGTTCGGTGTGGATGTCTATAAGGATGTAGAAAATAACCGTCTGAATTGAAAGTTGACATGAAGTTACATAAAGCTGCTGGGGGACTTATCGGTGGCCGGCGTGAGGTGTAACCATGCAGGACCGTGGACACTGTATCCACCAGCGGTGGCTGGTGGCTTAAAAAATTGAGGCGGTAAGAAGATAAAGATAATACACTTTACAATATTTCAGTGGTGAATTTTTCCAAAGAAGAGAGAAAATGTGGTTCTCCAATGGCGTTGGTGGGGCCAACAGATTAGCCCATCCTGTGGTCTGTGTGGATCCCAGTGCCCTGGTGCAGTGACAGGGACACTGTGCTGTAAAAATGGTGCCGTCCTCTGGATGAGATGTAAAACCAAAGTCCTGACTCTCTGGGCATCTTTCGAAAGAGTAGTGGTGGTACCCTGATGTCCTGGCTAAAATTGTCCACTGTAGCACCATCAAATCTGGCCTCCTAAGCATCCCCTATATTGAAGTGGTGAAATCCCGCCCGCCCCTTCACCGCCTTAGCTACCAGGTGGGGGCTACGCAGGGGTGGTGGCTGATGCGGCTCCCCATTGGTTCTGTAAAGTGCTTCGGGTGTTGTGAAAAGGGAATATAAAGGTAGCATTCATTCATTCATTCATTCATTCATTCTACTCGACCACAAAATTATAGCAATGAGCTACTTAACAGTCACTCATTCCATAATTCAATCTCAAAAATCGAGGTGGAGGCTGCCTCTCGTGTCGGCATTCTCTACCACCTGTTCACAACTCCTGGGCAGCTGCAGGGTGCAGGACAGCGCCGAGCACAGACTTAGTACCCAAGCCAGCGTATCAGCGTCTAATGGCAAGGAACTGAGCCCCATGTCCTTGAAATCCAGAACCTTCCGGCAAGAGAGCGGATTAGCCTCACCGCGGCGCCACTACAGAGCTCCGCTATGCTCACACTCCTTGGGTCCTCTTCCAATCCTCTCCCTGCGTCATTGGGCGCCCATCATCACCGGGCGTAGACTATCTCACCGGTGTGTCTTTGGAACGTGAGTCCGGAACGGGAGATGTCCTGGGAAAAGACCACTGGACCCCATGCCTTCAGCCAACAGGAACCAGCTTGCCCGGAGACTGCGACCTTGTGCAGCTGTCCAGGGAGCATCTGGAGGGACACCTCTCTCTTTAATCTTTCCATCATAATTTTTTCTTCCTTTTAATTTGTCACATAACAGTAGTGCAGCAAATTACAACTATTGAGATTAATCAGAATTTTTGTTTTTTGCGATTGTGAAAGCAGCAGCATTAATTTGAGCAAGACTCAATGGTACTGAAGTACAGATGGGTGGAACAGCAGGTTCACCTGCCCAAGGCAGCGAAGGACTGTAGTTTAGACCAGCAGATATGTGCAGCGAAAAACAAATGGGTTTGCCTGACAAATGTAGGGCGTAATGGGCATTGAATCTGCAGATGGCGGACGGTACCGCGGCTCACCAGAGGACAGCCAAGGCTACCACACAGACTAGCATGGAGAGGATGATGAAAATTAATTGAACATTTCTCTATTTCTGGCTGCTGCTGGGCCCCGGAATCACCTTTCCTGGGTCCATACGAGTGATATCTGTGTGCCCGAGTGAAACCGTAGCGTTTCATATTAACAAGCAGCAGATAGACCGGATAGCGAAAGTACAGGCATAGACTTGGCAGTGGCAGAGATCAAGGGGCATCTTCTCACCCGACACTGTGCCTCATCTCCATAACTAACAGCCGTATGTTTGCGAGGAGTCTTTCATCATCAATTCTGTCAGGTCCAGCCCAATCAGTCCCCTTTGTTCAACAATTTGCATCAGATTTTTTATTTATTTTTCTGCTTTATCATCTCCTACTGCGACACCCAGTTGTAGGATAAATAGTCTCTTTGTCGGAGTCCTCAGTAAAACAAGGGAAGCAGGCGCACAGGACAACGCACTGCTATGTTCCTCCCTGACGTTTTAATATCAGTAATTAAAACCAATGTACACTAATGAAAACAAATGGCACATAATTGTAATTGCAGTCACTGGGTGCTGGAATAGAGAAATACTAATCACTCTGTATGTTTAATTGATGAGGACGTCGTCCCGAGAACTTTTAAAGATTGATTTCGCAGCAATAGCATACTTAGAGACTGCTGCACTGGCTACGAGGCTGTGATTTGAAACTTTGAAGTCGTTTTAGGCCCGAATAAAAAATTTAACTTCAAGTGCAAATGCTATATTAATGGATTATGATGATTTGCTTCGTTTGCAAATGAATAAATATGCATGCTCGTATCCAAGTACATTTTCCAACGTTTTGACTAGAGCTACTTGCATTCTGATTAAGTCTAAAGGGCGTCTAAGGAGGCATTTGAATTGGACAGTTTATGTATATGATCCATATTCAAATCCGTTCAGAGCTGTTTATAGACTGCTTGGAAGGAGTGGTCCTTATAGAAGATGATACGAAAATGTTCACAGAATTCTGCGTTGTGTTGTCAGAAAGCGCTGAGAAGCGCAAGCCGTAGAAGGATTTGCTGCACCACTGTGCTGCACTTGCTATCTATCTGGGCCAATGAAACCGTGCACCCGTGAATTCGATTTCCTTACTAAGTTCCACACGGCAAATATACGGCACTTCATGGGTAACCTGGATCAGAGCCGCCATCCATATACCGGAAGAATTTCCTGCAGAAGAATCATACACTGAACAAACGTGAAACGTCCATCCGTCAATCCATCCATCCATATTGTATACTATTTATCCATTACAAGGTTGAAGTGAGTCTCAGGTATATTCCGGGAACTACGTGATGCAATGCAAGGGAAAACAGATGTGTCGGACTGCATCCCAAACACTGACGTGGAAAACTTACTTATAACCAAAAGACGACAGATCTCACATCCAAGTTCACTTTCTACGAAGCAGAGTGAGGCAAGCATGGCTCACGTGCCACTGATTAACCATGGTGGCAATGAAGAAAATGTGAATTAGGTTTTTCACAGGTCTCCTTGCAGGGCTTTTAATACATTCACATGTAGCAAGCATTCGTTGTTCCAACACTGGCCTCTGTCAGCTCCATTAGGAATCTGGAAGATTCCATTCTAAATTCTGCATAGGTTTTCCTGTGTGAAAAATGCAAGCAACGGAACATCAATCTCTTAGCACCATGATCAGCCAGAAAACATTCATGCGAGGATTATGCAATGCAGACACATGAAAACACATCGGGATTTATAGGTGGAACCCATAAGTGTCTGGAGTTTGAATAGAACAGACAATAAGGAGGACTGAAAGAGCAGAGACTGGACTTAGATAAATTGGATCAGAACACTTGTGGTCAACAGTTCCAAGCAAAAAAAGTAATTTAACTAAATATCAGGATGGATAATGTTATTTTGATGGAACGGTTCTTACATTGAACAATAACGGTTGTTCTTTAATCATCAGTCGGCATTTCTTGCTCATTGAGAGCAAGGGTCAGTTTGGGAACTAACGGAGCAATTAATGTGCTGTTTATGCAGAGTGGAAAATTGCTGGTATGTGAGAGCTGGGAAATGATAAGGAGACAGCAAGTGGTTCTGGGGAAGCGGATCTTAGGCCCTTCCCAAGCGCCTGGGACGTTATGAAACCGCGTGTGAAACAAGGATGGACCGCCAGAGTATTTTGATAAAGACATTTATGTAAACGGAAATGCCGGATAATAAATGCTCCTTCTCTCTTTCCCCCTCGAAGAATCATTTATCTTAAAGGCCTTTTGTATTCTCTGTGTTTGAGGAAATGAAATTATGAGGGACGTTACGCTCCTGGTCATTTCTCACAGGCGATATTCCTGAGAAAAAGACATCTTCTCCCACACAGCATGGCCATTACTGGACTGTGGGCTTCTTCAGCCCCCTAAAGACATTCCCCAGTTTTTCAAAGGGATCCATTAAAGGACAATTGCATTATGGACTCTACATGGTGCATGATACTGCTGTGATATAATACAGCTGAATATTACCTACTCCTCACCCCTCTAAGAAGGTGCTATTCCCAGGATTCCACTGTCGCTCACCTGTGACACTCCTCCGGGTGCCCTGGTGTAGGACAACAAAGTGAGTCATTTATTTACTCATCTCCATAGCTGAGCTCTGACTGATGTCCGCGTCTGCAGCTACTGAATTTGCCAGCATGTAATTCCATTCATACTCAGTGCTCACAGTAAGTCTCAGGACACTTGCATAATCCAGTAAAAATATTGCAATTTCCTTTGGTTTTATAACAAAAAGTATTATTCATTTCTTGACAAAAAATATATTTCACATTAGAAACGAACAGTTTTAAGTGAAACATTAATTTCAAGTAGTAGTAAATTGAAACCTAAATTATAGTTCTAGAAGAGCTGTTCTGAGTTTAAAAAAAAAATGCATTGAGAAGCACTCTAATTGGGTGCTATTTAACCAGTAATACCTTTGAAAAAACTTAAAACACCAAAATATTGTGTTTAGCGATCCTTTGGAAGCCAGTGACTACAAATAGTAAAATGGCAAGAACAGAACTGAATGAGTCAGTCAAAAAAATGACAATAAGAAGAAAATATCTGTGAGGAAGATACGTGCAGGTATGTTAAATATTGCTTGTCAATGGACTTTTGTTGTGAAACCGACAAATTTGCAGCATTTTGCAGAATTAAGCAAGTGCGCCAAGACTTTCTGTGAGCACTGTGTTGTTTCTGTCCTTCTCCCCTGGCAGACATCCATAGATCATCGATACTGGTTTCCCAACCCGTCCAGGGCCTCAGCATCTTCTCCGCTACTTCATTACAAAGCAGTGTTAAAAACTACCAACTTTTCTTTTCTGGATGTTTATTACACCTATCAAGTTAGCTTGGCTCCATCCATTTTTTTATTATTTCACATAAAAAATGACAAGAAATTCATAAAACATGCCCATAGGACTTCTCTGCTTATGCATGGTTTTAGTACAAGTTGAGTTGATATAGAATTGAGCTGACAGACTGGTGATTTAAAGAAGATAATAAGACTTTATTTGTGTCTCTGAAACGGAAAAAAAAATATTATTAGCTATAAAGTTTAACCTTATTTAAAGGAATTTTTTTGTTGAATGAATAATATTTTTCCATATGAGGGACACGAGAAAACACATACAATATGTCAAATTGAGGCAGATTAAATATGACTCAGTTACTAATTGAAGAGTAATATCCAAAACTCACTCAGTCCATAGTTTTTTTTCCTGGCTGGCTTCCTCGTAACATGCTGCAGTTTTGGGAACCAAAACTCACTTAGTCCTCATGTAATCTGACTAAGAACTTTTGTGAAATTTCCAAAACTCACTAAGTCCACAGAATAATTCTCAAAAACGTATACTATGGACCGAGTGAGTTTGGGAAATTTCCTTCACAGTTGGGCTCAGCAGGGATACTGTACCTGGTCGCTTTACTTCTTCAGCTTTGTGTGGGGTTTCCGGCTAGAGGACACAAGTGGAAAAAGTAGTTAATTTAAAAGGAGCACTATCGGTTCATTAAACTGCAGCTATTTTTACTTTCCTCAAGCACTTGGGAAAAAGTATCATAGATCATTGCAGATCATGCCACATCAGCTGAGTCTGGCCCAGCCTACACTTCCTGAGTTATAATCTTAAGTATTTTATGTGACTTTCTGCCAGATAGTTGAATTTCCACATACAGTAGTTGAATACAACACAATAGATAATTAGTGTAGTGTAATTTTAAATAGAACAGTATTCTTACTTTGTTTTAAATTTTTGTACTGGCTTTGTGGAATTGTGAGGGTGCCACGGTGGTGCAGCGGTTAGCACTGTTGCCTAACCCCCTTGGCTGTTTCTAGCTTTTGAAAATATCAGGGGCTAAGTCAACTTTACCTGGGGCTTGGTTTTCTTTATTATTATTATTTGAAGGAAGACTGGCATCAGGGGTCAAATACTCAGGGCTTGTCTTAAAATACTTGGGGCGGTAGCCCTGAGCGATCAGACCTAACGACGCCCATGCTCACACCTCAGTGAAGCTCCAGAACCCTGTGTAGGACAAGTGATGATGGACAGATTTTATAATTGTACCAGATGCGAGAGCTCTTACTGTAAAACTTAATTATGCTGTTAACCAGAAGGAAATAGGTGAAAAACTAACTGAAAGCAAGTAAAATGGCCTCCCTGCACAGCACACTGCTGAAGTGAGCAATTCCTGATGTTTCTATACATGACAGTTTATTTCCACACCGTGAAAGACGCCCAAGCTGCAGGAAGGAGATTTGGGCAATGAGTTTTCTTAACCAATCAGTGTCACTGGGTTGACTAGACAGCATTCAACAATCCTCTGTCTGGCATCGCAGTGATAACTTAGCAGACATCATTTGGTATTATTTTTCCATACTTCATTAATCTGTACAAAGTTTGTACCGAGGACTGTGGAAAAAAATCAGAAGATACTATACATTAAACCAGAGATTGTAATTAAGTACATTGACATTGAATTACTGGTTTCCCAGCAGTACTTTGCACTAGCAAATGATAGCATGAGACAGTGTTATATAGAACCATAACAAATGTTTCCTAGATCCTTTTAAATCAGGAATACTTTGTTTGAATAAGATGTTTTATTTATACAATATAAAATATTATACTATTATTGATTTATAAGTCAGTTGATTAACACTAAACTGTTTCACAGATGCTTATTTGAACCTTTTCAGCCAGGGAGGCAGTGCACTGTAATTTGAACTGAGTTCTAAACAGCGCTTTATTTTTGCTCAGATTTCATTTATAGCCGAGTTTCTCCATCTTACCTTTCAGAAACTTTAGTCTTTACGGATATGTTAATTCATTTAATGTACTGTACCATAATTAAAAACGTCTAACTCAGGGAAAGTTTACTTAAAATAGCTCAGGAAATTGTCCAGTTAAAAAAATACAATAAAAATCACCGATAATCTTCAGTGTGGGACACTTTAGTGTGGCTTTAAGTCAACATGCAAAGAATGGACTGATTCCTCTGTCTGAAAGTGGAGCATTAAAAAAAAAAACACCATTGTTTCGGCAATGTGGGTGTCACTGAAAAAAAATCCCCCCCCCACACACACAAACATTTCAAGTCGAGAATTTTACAATGTAAGGCCTTGTCAAGGTTACAGTTCACAACCCATTGTTCCTAATGACGTTTGCCCCCATCAGTAAGCATTCTCAGCAAGGGAAGGGCGGACTGGAGGTTTCGGCTAAGACAACTACAGATGTATTTTCCCAACAGCACAACCCCCCAACCCCCCCCCCCCCCACTCCATCCTTGACATTCCCTGAGAAGTACTATTCAATTTGTCATTATACAATGCCAAAGCAAGTGACCAATGAAATGTACATTCCTTTAAACTCCAAAAGCCAGTGTATAAAAGGCTCACAAAGTGATAAAATTACAAGTCGCATGTAAAGGAGGACTGAGCAGTTCCCATGTTTAAAATGTCTGACTTGTATTTACAATGGGACTGACTTAAAGCCTATTATATTAAAAATTTGAGTTGAATACAGTGGCTCGTAATAATGTGCGTACTATTTTGTAATGCTCGTGAAAACATTGCGCGGCTTTAGCGGTTCGTCAGATCAAGGTACAGTACAGTACCATATGTAGTTACTTTTAATATTACTGTATAATTATTATTGTTATTATGCGCTGTATTATTATTTTTCCAGCATACAATTTCGACTTAAACACAGAATTGTAGAACAGATCTCGTTTGTAATCTGGGGACTACATGTACTCATAAAATAGGGAAGTATGCAAAGCAAGTAGACAGGATTGTGCAATGTTGCAACGCTAGAATACCTAAACATAACTCTAACCCTAATAGCAACCCTAATCCTAGCTGTAAGTGTAGAAACAACCCTAAACCAAGCTCTAACTGTAATGAAATCCCTAATCCTAGATCAAACTGTAATAAAAAAAAAACCCTAATCCTACATATAACTGTAAAAACAACCCTAATCCTAGCTCTAACTGCAATAACAATCCCTGATTCTAGCTCTAACTGTAATAACAACCCTAATCCTAGCTCTAGCTGTAATAAAACCCATAATCCTAGCTCTAACTGCAATAACAAACCTAATCTTAGCTTTAATTAAAACAACCCCAAACCAAGCTCTAACTGTAATAAAACCCCTAATCCTAGGTCAAACTGTAATAAACCCCCCTAATCCTAGATCTAACTGTAAAACAACCCTAATTCTAGCTCTAACTGTAATAACAACCCTAATCCTAGCTCTAGCTTGTAATAAAACCCATAATCCTAACTCTAACTGTAACAACAACCCTAATCCTAGCTCTAAATGTAATAAAACCCCTAATCCTAGCTCTAACTGTAATAACAAGCCTAATCATAGCTGTAGGTTAATAGAGCTAGGGTTCGGCTTAGTGTTAGAGTCATTTTAACCCTTAGCGTCAACATTAATAGCAAGCTGTCACCTACCCTAATATCAGTACCCACTTTGCCTCGTTGAATGCCAGCCTGTGTTCATGCACTGCTGACACACTCATTCGTGCACTGTCCTTCTCTCAGGTGTCCCTGGCTCCCCTTGAGGAATGAGAGCTCACCTTGATTACTGTCAAAGAATTCCGCCCTGGGAATTGTCATCCAGAGCGGTCCCGGAGTCTGTCAGCAAGCCAGCCTGCACTCTGATGTGTTTATGCACCTGTGAACACTGTATATGGAGACATTGTGTTTTATGTAAGTTGTACTGTCATAAGATGACGTGTAGTACACTGAAGCTACCAGTCAGGGAGTAAAACTCAGTCAACTATTACAACAAAGGAAAACAAAGCCGTGTGCTTTACTCTGTGAAACGTACTATACAATTTTATAAATTCATTTCATAATTAAGAGTAATTTTAAGCGTGCAGAAATGAGGTGTTTATGCATCAGGCTGTTGAATAATGAAATCATTCAGAACTGCAGGTAGTCTAATAGTCTTGTAACCTTCAAATCTCAAGAGGGGCTCTATTATTGTACCCTTGAGAAACGTGCAGGTGCAGTTGCAGGAATGCCTATGTAGAAATACTCATGTGTACGAACAGTTGATGTACTAAACTGGTAGCTAGGTCTGTTGGCTTCATTTTGGAATGGAGACACAATACAGTGCCGTGTGATGTGGTGTCACTGCTAATGAATGTTAAAATAAGATTGGCACGTGTTCTGCTGTATTTTTGTGTATTCTGTCGCTGCCCAGTGGGGCCTCAGCAGTGAGCCTTAGTGAGGTCCAGAGGTCTCCAGGGAGCTATCCCTTTCACTCTAAGCAGAACCAATGTCTTGGCGGTTGCCCAGAAACCTTTGAGCCTCTGATTCAAGCCTCAATTCCTCACAGCCAAATGGAAAATAATGGCGATTTTTTTTTTAGACTCACTGCAAAAACCAATAGAATTACTTCTGGTGTGCGGCAAGGTGGCGCAGTGAATGGAAACTACAATTTTCCTTCCTGTTATTATATTAGTGCTTGTTTTGTTGATGGGGTGAGATGTGCTTAGGAAATGCTGTTAATGTGATGCCAGAGGAGTTTGCTTGTTTCTTCTGGGTCACAAAAAAACACCAAGAAAGGAAGCAAGCATTGTTTTCTGATGTAATAAAAATCTGATCACCATTATTTGCCTTGTAATATGTTGAAAATGGCCACAACAAGGACTTGATATGAATACTTGTTATAGATGATTTTTTTCAGTCATAAAATGACTTGGGTTTGATTAATTTAGCAGTTTATGTAATATTCTCACTCTGATAGGAGGATCTCTCCTTAATTCCATTACCCACTGAACCTCATGGTTTTAATTGCTTCAGGGTCTCTCCTGTGAAACGCTATGATGGAGATCTTGCCTGGCTCACGGTGCCTTCGATTAAAGAAAGGACCATATAATCTCCATTCTGTTGCTATGACACACGAGGGTGTGGGTGGGGCGGTAGAGAGATACGCATCCCCGCACATGCAACACAAGCTCGATCACATCCTGTACAGAAAATCAGAATCCTGGCAAAATGAAAGGGGAGGCCAATACGACGAGAATGAGGCCCCGCCCATCCGCATAATTAGGTCTCCCTAAGCCAATCCGACGAGAACCTGCCACCCAGAGGATGGCTCGGGCAATGCTAATGTCCTTCTGCTTCTCCTCCCAGCCTCGTTATTAGGCAACTTACAGCTCCGTCACCCTTCACGGCTGGATTTGTGACGCACGGCTGCCTTCCCTGCCTCCTTTAATTGAATACTACCCTCTCATTTCCTTCCATTTGAGTCGTATTTAAGAGGTTTTTCTTAAAAAATTCCTGACTCCTGCATAATAGCTCCGGTTGCTGCAGCCAATGGAGATGGCGCTTGCCGCGAAGATAAATATTTATCTCTGAAAGGTGATTAATCGTTTCCAGAGCTTGGTGCTGCGCAGCCTGAAACCACGACTGTATTTAATCGGGATAACAGTTGCAGCTAAGTGGATGAAATGTAAATGTGATTGTAGAAGAAACCATATATCCAGTGAATGATATAAACACATTTTTCACTCCGTGCTCCATAAGCAGAAGTGGCGTAGTATTTCATCCCGGGTCGACACCTGAAATGGATGAGTCCAGATGCTACAGGGACAGTACGTGTCACAGGATAGTGCGGCAGCGATTGCGCTAAATGGACCGTATGACTGAAGTTTGCTGAAGACACTGGCTTTCCCGGGACATGCAGAATCTGCAGTGCCCAGTTGATGAGTTAAAATCACCTTACGTTTGTCCAGCACTGATCTTCGGTCACCTGGTTGTGGGGGACTTTCCCCCAAACTAACACCAACTTGCTGACGCCCGCAAACGATTCACAATGTCCCAGAACTCTATTGATCAGTCGTTTTAATGCTGTCACACTCTCCAGACATTATATGGCGGTAAATGGCATTTTTGACGTTATTTTAGAAAGTGACGCTATTTTAGTATTAAAATGTGCTGAGTGGGGACTGCCCCTCATCCACATCTCTGAAATCAACATGCTGAAAGGTAGGATGTCTGTGTTGGGGAGTAAATCCGAACCAGGCCTGCCAGCTAGCCTACCAAAACATCCCTTTCGGTAGATTTGTATTAGAGTGGGACCCCCTTTGTAGATTTTGCAGATCTTGCAGATCAGGGGGCTGAACGAAATTTCTAGTGGGGTTCAGCTATTTATCTGCATGCCTGATCGGTGGCAAAAACATTTTGGGGGTGGGATGGGTCAAACCCGTCATTTTAATAAGTGGCCAGGTGCCCGATCTGAACGACAGGAAACGTCAGCAAACCCAAACCCTCACGCTGTAGAGCACTTTGCGGGCTCTCCTCTGTGATGCTTTCCGAGTCCAGCGGGGCTGTCGTCTCGCTTTGTATATACATTCCCATGCAGTCCCAAAACTCATCGGCCAACCCGGGAAGCACATTCTGTGCAATTTCGAACACATCTCAGACGGAAAACGGGGCCACTTTTTGTTTGAAGTATTTAAAAATTCTTGTCAGTCATGAATTATTTATGATTCATTGAATCGCTGTTTGCTTTCAAACACCAGTGGCATTTTCGTGACATTTTCCTTTACAGTAGGGTTGCATGATAATATGGTTTATATTAATGATTATGCCTGTCAATAGCATCTTTAATGAATAACTCTTTGGCATGAATTATTTAATATTGCAGATAAATCACTTGCCTATTTTTAATTACATTGGGTGGCCAGTTTATTAGGTACACCTGCTTGCTAATGCAAACAGCCTGTTCCTCTGAACGGTGAATTATGTGGCTGTAAGCGAATACAGACAGCATGCAGACAGGGTCTAGAGGTGCAGTGACTGTTTGGCTAAGCATGTGAATGGCTAATGTGTATTATCTAAGTGCTTTTGAATGTGGTGTGACTGGAGGTGCCAGACATGATGATTCCAGCATCTCTGAAACAGCCAAGGATTTTCACACACTACAGTTTACTGGGAATGGTGTAATGAACAAGAAAACATTGTCAATGGCATGTTTGTGGCTGAAAAACACCTTGTTAATGATAGAAGTCAAAGGAGAATGGCCAGACTCATTAAAAGTAAACGGAAGGGCTCAGAACAACAAAAGAGCACAAATAGGCATCTTAGAACATACAACTCATGTACCTTTTTAGGGGTTCTGGAGGCAAAATTCTTCAGGGAGTATTATTTATACAAAAATTTTCTGAGGGCAGGAGGACAAATGATTGGTTCAGAGAGACAACCAAGACATCTGATTGGTTGGTCCCACCTCCTCTACAATCTGATTAGTTATCTCTCTCAACCAATCATTTTTCCTTCTGCCCTCAGAACATTTCTGTGTAAGTAAAACATCCATGAACAGACAAAATTGTGTTCTGGCTGGTAGTAGGTGTACTTTATAATGCAACATTAGTGATTCGAAAAAACAGGTATGTTATGCATAGTTTCTAGCAACAATAAGAGTTATCTAATTTTCCATTACAGATTAAGTCATTAAGCCTCTTACTCTAATTTTAGGATCATACCACATATTAATGGTACAACAGTCTTACTAATAAATGATTCTATTCTGATATGAAATTCCATTTCAAGCTCTTGGTAAATAAAATAATGTATGTTTCATGAAAAAAATGAGGAAAATCTGCCTAAATCTTAACTTGATTAAGGCGCCAAATTAACTAAATTATCATAAGGAACAGTGTTTGCATCTTAGGGTGTACCTAGTCCTGCAAAAAGCGCTCTGATTCCTTGACTGCATGACCATGCAGAGTAGTCATTGAAGCTAATGACTTGCACAAGATGGCTACCATTAGATTTCATTACAGATCCCCGAAATATTAAAGAGTTTTCAACAGACATTATGGGCTGAAGGCATCCTCTGGTTTTCTCTAAACATAAACCTGTCCGGATGTAGGAAAAAGGTTGAGAGATGACTCATCAGCCCATGTCACTTTTCCCTTCCTCAGTGATACAGGTTTAGCGCTCCTTACACTCAGTTATGTGT
>JAODKF010000051.1:12527302-12544669 GCA_026779585.1 Mormyrus proboscirostris
TTAAAGAGTTTTCAACAGACATTATGGGCTGAAGGCATCCTCTGGTTTTCTCTAAACATAAACCTGTCCGGATGTAGATGACTCATCAGCCCATGTCACTTTTCCCTTCCTCAGTGATACAGGTTTAGCGCTCCTTACACTCAGTTATGTGTCTCTGGGCATCGGCCTTGAATACAGCAGCCCTGCTGTAAATTCTTGCTTTGTGAAGCTCATGACGCACAGATTTGTTAAGTCTGGCTCACAGCACTGCTGATTCAGCGCTGTGGTCATTCTGGGGCCATACTAATGTGGTGTTTATCAACTATCCTGAAAGTGTCCATCTGTCCCTCTCAGTGAGATTTGACTTGCGACCGCTGATGAAGCAGTTCGTCCACATTTTGGCATGTGCAGTTGTGGTTTTGAGATGGTTCCCTTTGACAACTTAAATCGTTTTTTGTGACTGATGCACCTGCAGTTTGAGCAGCAACTATTTGACCTCTGTGGAACTCTGGTAGCTTCTGTATGTTGCCGTGACAACACACATATCAAAATACTGATTGGATAACTAATTTCCCAGCTGACTCACACTGCTAATTGGCATTCAGACGAATATGACACATTTTTGTGGCTGCGTGTGTAATTGTGATTAAGTAAACTCAAATTAGTCCTTCGCTTCCATTATATTTTGTACATCTCACCCTTCTGTATATCTTTTTTTGGTCTTAGGATGATCTTTGCCTGGATGTGGCCCATGCATGAATGACCCAAGCAGTCATTCATGAAGCCCGGTAGCTTTTGGTGCCAGTTTTGAGGTCATGCATAACAAACTGCTTCCAATTTCTCTAATAAACCGTGAAAGTTGAAGGAATCAAATCTCTTTTCATTAACTGGACCTTCACTTGTCTTGTTAGACAAGATAAAATTACAGTGTATGAATGATGGGTGAAAAAAATCATGAATTTTCAGTTTTACCGTGCTTTTCCGATGATAAAAGGCAACCCGGAGCTGATTGCATGATTTATGTTCTCATACTAAATGTGGTTCAGTTGTTATAAAGTGGAGTCTTAAGAAATAGCCATAAAGATGTGAGTAGAGACAGAGGGTGACTTTGATGAGGTGGGGTTTTGGTAGCTCCTCTACTACTTCAATAGTGGTAGCTGCTTTCCTAAAGGATCCTCAGGATTAAAATTTGACAATTTTAATGAGATATTGAAGTAGAAAGACTACACTGCATACAAATATGCTTTGCAGTTCTCCCCGGCCAGCTGTTTATGCAGCCAAGTTCATTCATACCTTTTTATGTTGTCCATGGGATATGAAGTGCCAGAGTCCAATTTTTTGGATTTCAATGGAGAAAGTAATAAACATTCTCTGTCGGTACAGAGAGCTGCTAATGGAGGAAACAGGATAAGGGGCCAACTTGCTCCAAAAGCCTGACGCAATATAGTCTGTTTACCCAATTTTTTCATGGTTCATTAGCAGATCAGGCCACAAATGAAATGACGACCGTTGACTGCCTTGAGTGATGGCGTGGAACTGAAAACAGCAGATTTCCATCCCCGTGGCAGCGGTCCTAGGGAGACTTGATTGTGGGACGCGTCCTGACATCCTTCTCCGGAGGTTTCCGATTTCAGAGAGATGAGGGAGAGGGGACTGGCCTAGCGGCTCGGTGTCATGTTTAGCTTCAAGGCGGTAGTGAGCGAGCGTGGGGAGGGGTACTCGTTGAGTTACGGCTAGCTCAGAGCCTCAGAGGTATGACAAGAATCTCGTCTGATATCTCCAGCTGTTTCCGGCAAACTGTCTTTAAAATGGGTTCCATTGGGGGCTGGTACTATAAGTGCAGTTCTCTAAAGGCTTTGAGGAGGAAGCAGGAGTAATTAGTGATCCTGATTGTAGGTAAAGAACATAAGTAAAAAAAAATTAAAACAGCTGTAGTGTTTTTTTATAGATGACAATAAAGGCGTGTGTATAAGCAAAAACTGCAATAGAGGATTCGCATTCAATGTGTAACCAAACAACAACAGTGAGACGATGATACTGGAGGGTGGCAGGGGGGTGGGCTACAGACAGAATTTGCATCCAAAATCCTGGCAATGGTGCCGACTGCAAGGAACACAATCGAGTTGCGGAGGAAATGTGTGACATTACACTCTCAAGCAGAGATTTCAGTGCAGTGGCTCCGATGCTCTGCCAGATCTATGCATCACTGGTCTGCAATATACCGACATCCACATCCGAGGCTCATCCTCCTTTGCAAATAACAAGTGCAGCATTCCACTACTGAATCTCTTCGAATATATCCTGTTATTAACTCAGACTAGCTTCCCCTCTGCTAAGCACTTGACCCCCGGCTGCTGTGGGCCTACCTTGATCTGCACGGCATTGATCTCTCCACCTTGACAGGAGCAGTCTCCCAGCCAGTCCTCACCCGAGTTCATGTATGCGGTCAGCTGGGTTCCACCCATGACGGCTCGTTATCTAATAAGGGGCCTTTGCTCTTACCTGGATTCGCAGACAAGACCGTGTTTCCAGGCTAATGGATGTCAAGAGCACAAGGACAAACTCCAACACAAGTCAGTAGTAAAGGCCTACAGCTGTGAATTGCAACTAGTAGGAATCACAATGCGCATTACTGTAATGTAACCATTGGGGGAATTGTTTGCATTAGCAAACTGGGCTAGTTGAGCCAAAAATTGCAGTGCGACATACAATTTTTTTGCTAGCCACCAGGCTAGTGCTCAGGATTTTGTGTATCTTAAGTACTCACTTCAGGCTAGTGGGCGAGCTTCATTTCAAGCATGGAAAGATCTTTCTATATTTTCCCTCCATTTTAGATTCCAAGTGAACTTTCATTCCATCTGTCAAGACATCAACCTCTGGTGACATATTTTTGTTTTTTATATGTCGATTTTTTTTTGACTAGAAGTAAACCATAGTCTTGGCATTTAGTCACTAAGAAAACACCAGGGACAGCCATTCTGAGTGCGTCCAGGGTATTATATATCTCTGGGACTCTTATTGTCTTTGAAGAGGAGCAGGGAGAGTTTTGAACAGTGACCTAGATTGGGAAAACAAAATGTTTCGGGTTTCAGGGCGGTTCTGCAAAGCCTTTCAGATTCACTAATTTCCAGAAAAGTATTTAGCTGTACAACAAAGTGACATTAAAAATTGCCACATTAAAAAGTGATACTAGCTTTGCTTGGACTGTTAAGCAATTTATTATTTTTCACAAACACTAAGAGTCATAAGTTTCTGGGATTCACTAATCCTCGTTCAATCACAGTACCTGACAATTTACTTGGCTTATGTTGGCTTGCAAGAGAACTCAAGCTGATTTTTTAAGACTGTGGTTGGGATTAGGCTCACGTTGCGGCTATTTGATATGCTGTCTCTGAATAACTCCTACACGCACTTTGTGCCTGGTGAAGAAACAGGAGTCATACTTGCGAAGGGCAAAGGTTAACAATAAGGAGCCTGGCCTAGCACGATAGACTGAGAGCACAGTCTCCAGGGAGGGTAACAGGCGCGACTGTGTGTGCATATACATATTCAGGGCAGTGAGCTTGTGCATACAGACGGTGGCTTCAGCAGACACGTCTTTAAAAAAACTCTTCGGTTCAAGTCCCGAGAAACAAGGCCGGCTGTAGCTCTTGGTGAAATAAGCAGTTGCCTAGGGCTTCTAAATTACTTACGTTGCAGAGGAAGTGAAATTATCATCAATTTTCTGGGTAAAGCCTTGCCTTTTGCCTGAAAAGGTAAAGGTTGCTCTACAGCTGGCGAGAGCAGAATTAATAGACTTGATGCTTCTCAGACAGCGGAAGGAATTACATCCTCAATGTTGGGTCTTTTCACAGAACTCATCCACTGTGCTTTTTCTTGATGGCGGGGATATATTACAAAATAAGGCCACTCATATAAGATGGGCCTTTGATTTCCGCGCTGTCCCCGCCGCGGTGCACTTCCACTACCCAGCTGGCCTAGAAATGTCACGCTACCCAGAGCTAGCGAGCGAATCACACAGAGCGGGAGGCACCCAAGAAAAAACCCTTCCCATAATCTGCGTCGTTGGGCGGCGAATGAGAAAATGGTTCGCATTACATTGCCTGTGTTGTGTTTGTTGGCAGAGACGCTGGCTTTAAATCTAGGTCGGACTTGATTTGTATATTCTTCTCTTTATATATTAGAGTGCACTAACGAAAGCTAATAGTGCAGCAAGGTGCCAGCTGTGAAAATGTGAAGATGTGAAAATATTTTTTTAAAAACCAGCGACTTTATAATGTTACATGGCTGCCGAGAGACATTCAAACGTAAGCATGACAATGATTGTTTAATACTCAGGGGCTCATGGCTAGTTATTAAGCTATTGTTGTGGCTGGAGCTATAGGTGTGTGAGGTGGTGGACGTCAGTAACAGGGTGCGGCAATTTTGTACAAGTGATGTAATTGCAACAGAAGCGGGATCATTTCGGTTTAACGTGACGTCTCAGAGAGCTTTCTCATGGATGCGGCCTATGTCATAAATGGATAAGTAGCCTGAGTGAGGAGGGCTGACTCAGAGTCACCAAAGATTATCCCATGGGCAATAAATCTTATTAATTTCATGCTAACTTATTACAAACAACAACAGCAGGGGAAAAAATAACCTCTCAGCATTGCTTATCGCACTAAACATTGTACAGATCACTGCGATTGATTTTAATAGCCTGAGTCTTGATGGAGGAAGCCAGGAGGAAGGAACAATTTGATAAGGGTGACGAGAAGTAATTAAACGCATTAAACTCCCAATGAAATCACACACGGATGCCAGCCCAGCATCCATGTCAGAACCGTACTGTTGAGTGTGTGTGGAGTGTGTGTGTGTGTGTGTGTGTGTGTGTGTGTGTGGAGTGTGTGTGTGTGTGTGTGTGTGGAGTGTGGATTGTGTGTGTGTTTGAGTGTACGTGTTTAGCTCTTCCTCTCCTGCCTCCATCCCGCTTGGGTTAGTATTCAGAGCCTCGGCCACTGGCATGCTCATCTTATTCTGGCGTGTTTTTCCTATTCATTCGAAAATGTAGCTCACAGATTACACTGCGACCTGCTGTGACACACCTCGGCTGACAGGTTTTCCTTCACAAGACAGCCAGCTTGGTGCCTCCAGTCAGGAAAGGGTGGGATGGCGTTTGGTAGGAGTTACAGGTCACTTGTGAAAAATGAAAATACAGTAGAGACTTAATTAGCTGGGGGTGACCCTTAGGGGCAGCAGGTCAGCAAAAGGGGGCGTCAGAGGGACACAGATACCATGGCACATTCAGGGGGCCCAGAACTGTATAGGGGCCACAAAACCTACTGCTCGGGCCTCCCTGCTCTGCAAAATCCACAGAGGGGGACCCCAAAATAATTTGGGGGGGGGTGTTGTGTGCCTCAGTAGGTTAGACCTCTGTGCCTGTGATTGAATGGTGCTGATTGGGTTCTTGGGCCCAGTCTTTGCTCTCACATGTTTGCATGTATGTTTGTGTGTCTCAGAGTAGAGCATGATGGGATATGTGGAAAAGAAGCCTCTTAGTGCATCAATTCTCAAACTTGCAAATGTCAAATGAAGCATCATTTCATTACAAAATTTACAGGGGGCCCAGAATTTCTAGCTACACCCCTGGCCGGCACAATTTGGTTTTTCTTAAGAACATGACAATCTTACCCGACCTCTGACATCCATTGGTTCCTCTCAGCACTCAGCAATCATCTACTCTGAGTCAGCACGTTCAAAACATTGGGCACCGGTCAAAACACTTCATAATAAAAGCGTTTTGTCAGTAAAAGCAAATAAAATTTACTGGATTTAAAGGCGAATGATGGATTGATGGATTGTTCTTAATCCAAACATTTCGTTCGAGCGTATGAGACCTTGTCATCAGGGGTCCTGAAAATAATCTGCCGTCAGCTTGCAATGTATTCTGGGTAGAGCGTGTCCTCACTGTTCTGTGGCTGTTTTTCATTATTTTAAATGTGCTAAGCAGGAAGCAGTGTACAGCGTCATCATATTAGTCCCCCTGTGTTTCCTCTCTACACTGGCCATGTTTTGGTTTGTTCCCTTTAAACAGGGAGACGTGTTTGCGTGTCATTTGTGTGTGTGTGCGTGTGTGTGACACGGGCAGATGCCAGCCGGGTGCCATGCACACATCTGTTGGGAAGGAAACGCTGCTTCAGTGGGCTGGCCGAGAGTGGCAGCCACCTGGGGACGTCCCGCTGCCAGACTGGGGGGATGAGAGGGGCCACGTGACAGCAGAGGCGCCCACAGTGCCGGAGGTCACAGTGAGGGAGGTCTGCAGGCTCCGGATGGCGGCTGCAGGTCCTGACCTCCGCCGTGACGTCGAGCTCCACAAAACCAAGTTTCGCCGTCCAATTAAGTTTGGTTATTCATGCTTTCCGCGAATCCCCGTTAAACAATAGGAATCACTGTTAGAGCCGTGATTGGGGAATTATATAAACGGTCTGGCATGGACGTTCTCCGCGTCTCGGCCAGGATCGCTCCCTGCCGTTATAGATAGCCGGATGGCGGCGGCATCATTTCGGCGGCGGCGTGACTCACACAACCGGCGCTGAAGGGCTCAGTGCTGCACCGTGCTCCCAGAGCGCGTCTTTATTTTTAGCAATGGGATAAGATACATAACAGGGTTTCATAACAAACCTACTCAACAGTTTGTTACAGTCTGTTACCCCAAGAAAAAAAATACAATAAAAAAATATCGCGATCCAGTTCACTTTTGAAGCAGAACGGGTTCGAGAACCAGTTGGATGAGACGCCTCTGGTCCCTGCAGCACGAGTCGGTCTCTGCGGGAGGTGAATCGTCCTTGGGAGTTGCAGTTGGACCAATCGGATGTGGGGCTCGTATGTCACTCTTCTGGGTATTTTTTTTTTAAATTGAGCAGGAAGCTATGCCAAATAAACCTGTCCGCGCTTCGTGAAAGAACGCAGTGCTCTCGCTGCGGTAGCGCCACCCTTCCCTCGCACGCCGTGCGTCGTGGTTGTGGTGTCGGCTCTCACGCGTGTGAAATCGGCCAACATCCCAGAGAGGAGAAACCTGTCCTTGCAACCCAGTTGCATGAGGCCTTCCCACTCGCCCTCCTGCCCAAGGCTCTCAGGGAGCCGCTGGCATCTCCGGGCCAATTCCCAGCCTCCAGAGTGGGTTTATTTTCCGGCCATGTCGCGGATAATCCCCGATTCTCCTTCCACGTGACGCATTATTGGGACGCGTTTCAATTACCGGGTGGGGGGGGGGGGTTTCACCACAGAGACCTGGCCGCCACAATCCCCCAACCCTGTCTGCATGTTTCATCTGCTTCCTAAAAAAAAAATCTGACTGTCGGGGCGGCTTTGCCGAGGAAGGCGTCTCTCGCCAGCCTTCGTGAGATGTGAGTGCGCCATCCCACATGCTTTCTGCATTAATCCGGTAGGAGCAGATGCACTAAAAGCTGAATCTGAACCCCTTCAGGAGATTCTGAGCGCTTATTATTAGTTTGTTTACTTGTTTCAAATCCCCCAGCTGGAAGAACCCCAGAGTTGTAAAATCCCCCAATGACCTGTCAGTTCACTCGCTTAACAGGAGGCATGGAGTGACGAGATTTTCACTAACTATTTCTTTGCAGCTCTTAAGTCCCTCCCTTGTCCCCACCACATGTGCTGGACTCGTATGGTCTGTAAGTCAAAACTGTGAATGATTAAGCTGCAAATCTTAGAGTGAACGCTAAAAAGGAGCTGCTGTGTCTCCGTGGAGGTTGCTGTGACAATGTCAGCATCCAAGTGTTTTTTTTTTTTGTTTTCCACTCTTGTGACTCTTGTGATCTCAGGGTGCAGGTGCAATCTTTTGATCTTGAATGTGATATGGGACGTTTATCAGATCTCGAGATCAGGCGTTTTAAATTCTCCATCCCACTTGATTAAAGGACAAAGTAGGAAAGGACAAAATAAACTGACAGGAAGCACTTGTTTCAAGTAAAAAGAAGAGTGTCATGATGAGCCTGTTGCCCAGAAACACTGAGTGCTAGACACCCTAAGCGGGATGGCAGGCCGTTGCGGGGCACAGACACACACGCCATGGCCTATTGAGAGACACCCTAAGCGGGATGCCAGGCTGTTGTGGGGCACAGACTCACACGCCATGGCCGATTAACAGACAGTCTAAGCGTGATTCCTATTTTCCTAACTGTGTGAGTTTGGTCTGTGAGAAGAACCAGTGGATTTGGAAGAAACATACACAATTCACAAGACTATAGCACTACCCATAATGCACCATGCCACCCATAACAATATTTCAGGGCCTCTTTAATCAAAGCAGATTGTTCCTCTGCGGCTGTAATCTGTAGGTTGCCGGTTGGAATCCCATCTTCTGCAGAATAGTTCCATGTTCGTTGTGCCCCTGAACAAGACCCTTAACCTCTCCAGATGCTCCAGGGGTGTCGGGTAAATGGCCAGACCCTGTGCTCAGACCCCCTAGTTTCAGTCTCACCTGTGCATATGTGTGCGTCTCAACGGAGAGCATGATGGGATATGGGAAAAGCAGCATTCCAGTGTACCTGTATCTGTGCAAATGGCAAAGCATTGTTACTAACAGTTTATTATTGAAATTTATTTCCGTGCTGACTCTTCTGCACCCATCGAGTTTTTATGTGGGAAATTATACTAGAAATAACCTCATTGTCACAAAAACGCTGCCTGATAACCATAATGTAATATAATTTTCACAGCAATAAATGGCCTTTCAGTGCAGGACCCGGACCCACCACAGTCTCTTTACGCGTCCGCGGCGCCCAGTGACACGGTCATTCCTCATCTCCCGCATGCTGGCTGCGCAGAGCCCCGCCCACATTACATGTTATTCCTGGAGAACCCGGAAGCAAGGTACCCCAACACAGGGAAGGAGGCCGTTAACGTATCCGCAGCTGTAATTGGAATTAAATGTCCACTCCTTTAAAATGACACTTTAAATATGGCTTGTGTTATGGTTTTTCGCTTGGCAGCATTTAACCCCACTGCTCATACCCCCCCCCCCCCAAGCCACAAACCATCTCATTTCAAAGGACTGTAAGTCCGAACATTTCTGGCTAACTCCACAGCTAGCAACAATGCCCTGATCCAGGGAGAGAGGACAAATCACGAGGCCATTCCCGCACCATATTAAAACAGCAAAAGTGTGCAATAAAATCACAAGGTCTATGCAAATGTTAAGAACAATTTCAGAACAAATTCAATGCAGTAAAATGATATAATTTGAGCGTCAGCGATGTCGTAAAAGTCACAGCAGAAGGTAGATAACCTGCCGATGACTCCTGCCCCCATAACCGAAGTGATAGCAATGGAGGACACCAGCACGAACAAATGAAATCTAAAATGATGAAACGGAATCATCACTGTGAACCAGCTCCTCTGCATTCCGCGCTGGGCGTCTATTCCATCATTATTGATGTTTTTTTTAACATCCCCTAACTGTAAAGTTCAATTTGAAATGCTGGATTAGTACAAATGAGCCTTTGGTTCTTAACACCCGCTTTCTGATAAGAATCGGCGTTGTGTTCGACAAGGCGTCCATCTCTTTCCACTGGAGGATGGGAAGTGCAATAGCCATCGTAAAGAAGGCCGTGCAAAAATGATACAAGTGGGCAAGAGAGGCAACACTAGCAGCTCTTCTTTTACAAGCTTCACTATTGCTAAAGGGGGGGCAGAAAAAGAGCCCTATAAAATCTGGGGCCCTTCACTATCATCATCATCATCATCATTATTATTATTATTATTATTATTATTAATATTAATAATAATAATAATCAGGCTATTTAGGGCATTGCTACACCAATGTGTAAAGCCACTGCTACCTGGACTATTCTCAGTCTATGGAACAAAGAAACGTGTGTCATGTAGCCTCAAATAAACCACATCAAACCTCTGTGTTATTTCGTATATCTCCAGCGATGGGTTTGAGTTAATTTAAACTGGCCTACTGGCAGGCATAGCGCTGGTGCAGTGATTAGCACCCTAGCCGCAGACCTGGGGAGTCCAGCGGCTCCCGAGCTTGGCTCCCGCCCCTTGGCTCCCGCCCCGGACTCTGCGCCTTTGTGAGCCGTCCCTGTGATCATGTGGATTCCCTCCAGGTACCCCAGTTTCCTCCCACAGTCCAAAATACATTTGGGGAGGCAAATTGGTGTCTCTAAATTGCCCTTCATTTGTGAGTGTGCACCCGGCGACGGTCTGGCATGACGGGCGAGGTCTTCCCTGCCATGTGCTCGTTGGGAGATGCTCCAGGTTTCTCTCTGACCTTGCACTGGATGACCGGCTATGGAAAAGAGATTATTATAATAAAAATTATATGTTCCGTAATTTTGAGTAATGCTTAAAAATGCAGCTCTTCCAGTGTTACATTAGACATTAGCATCTCTAATAACAATGACATTGGCGTCTGAGGGTCCTGTGAACAGTTTAGACTGCAGTAATTTCTCCTGGTTTCTCTCAAGTGTTGCCATCCAAGAGCGAGTTGGCACTCTTCAATCAAGCCCAAACAGCAACTTCAAAAAAAATCTCCCAATTTGAAGGTTAACCGATTTTTCTCATAGACGTCTGGGCCTTACAACAGGACCTACCTCGTCCCAAACGCTCATTTTTGCATCTGTTGCTCTTTATCCAGGCATCTGCCAGGATATCCGCAGTTTTCTCTCTCTTTCTTTAATCTCATCACTCTTCACAGTTCCCAGCCCAGTGAGAATTTATATGAAGTCAGCTGGTATACCCTGTTATTCCAGAAATGACACTTTTATTGGAAGCAGGTTGTTGTAGATTAAGCCCAGTCTTGCAGGTCTGGAATCTTTTACAGCCGGACTCCTTACTTTTAAAAACTTGCCACATATAATATTAAAATCTTTGAGGACTAAATTTTATAATAGTTCCTAGTCCTACATACTCATTCTCCTCAGAGCTTGGATCTCACTGAAATACATTAGGGCAGTAACAGTTTGGGAATTTGAGGCCAAAACAGTATTTCTGTTTGAAGGCTCCTTTGAACTTTGGGACAAAGCAACAGAATATTGAGACCCTTTTTGCCTTAACCTCATATTAAAGCATTGCCCCATTGCCTTCTGTAATGCAAACCCCTTGATGCTTTTCAACCGCACGCACTTCCCTGGGGCCAATAGATCCCATTGATGGTCGACTGATCCCCCGCATTACTTTGGCGCTTGGGCCTGACTGATTCCGGGAAGATCCAAGCTGGCCTGGCATTGATACGTCTGGATGCCTGCCGGCCGCCAGGACCTCCGAATATCACGGCGGCCCAGCAGAAGATCAACCAAACATTCCAAACCCCAGCTCCAGATGCACATTTCCTTTGTTGTCCTGTCTTTGGTTAGGAAAAGATTCCTTCCATCTCCGTGGCCTGGGTATAAATTGTCAAATGCCACAATATTTGAGATTTTTGAATCATCTGGAATAAAGACGATTAGTAGCCACCGATGATGTTGAATTAAGTCCTTGGATGTTTCTTTGTTTTGTTCTTAAATCATACTCAGAGCCTATTTTCCTCTCATTTACTGCCTTAACAAAGACCTTGTCCGCTCCTGTGCTTGCACCTGCTTTTCCGCCGTCTTCCACTTGTATCCATGCTATTGGGCCCCATTCCTGGAGATTCCACAGCAAACCCACGTGGTGTCCCCACCGCCTGTCGCTTAGCGGCCGCTAATCTTCCACGGGCAGCATCCACAGATGCCATTGTACGCCTCGAACCGCTTGCTCCGAACACAACGGCCACAAAAGACCGGGACGTCTCTGGCGAGGATTTCGGCTAGGCTGCTGCACAAATAAGGGGCTACAGGACAGAGCCGAGCTGATAACGCAGCAGGGCAGTAATTGTGTTTTGGTGCCACATTGTCGTATGTCGGCTGTGAATGGGTTTTAATTGTCTTCCCAGCATGAGTGCTTGGTTCGCTCCCTCAGTGTTTCTGTTTGGCCGTTTCATATTTTTGCTGCTTGTTGTCTAAGTCATGGTGTGCACAGAATGTTCTAGATAGGGGTGTCAAACTGCGCTCCTGCCACCATGTGCATGCTGGTTTGTTGCTCCGACACCTCGTTTTTGTTATTAACTTAAACACAAACAATTTTGTGCGTAGTTGATGAAATACTGATGCTGCTTGGTTTACGATGTTCGACTTACGGTATTTTGACTTTACGATGGTAGCCACGCTTCCTGTCTGTAGCGATCACAAGCAAAAACAGCTCCTACAGTGTGTAACAAAGTGTCACGTGCTGTTTTTTTCTGTTTAACCGGATGAACTTGCATTCAGTTATTTATTTTTCAGTTACTGGTATTTAAAGTATTTATTTACGCCTTTGTTTTTTCAGTGACAGTAGCAATTTATTTATTTATCATAGGTCAAGGTCGTAGGTCAAGGAGCACCAGTAATAATGTATAACGTCTTAGCGGTTAGGGCTGTCAAATGACAATTTTAGGATACTCCCTGCAGACTGAAACCTTGAAGTTAGAAGAATTGGTCCCCAAACATTTCTCATAGCGCATGTTTGTCTGCCCCATGATAGAGATGCATCGCATCCTAGATGTTCCAAAGTAGGATAAACTCCAGGATCATTCTCGCGCTGGATATGCGGCATGGAAAATATAGCTATGCTCTGCACTCGAAAAAATATCTGAAACCTAGTGAAATCAGAGAAACGCAGAGGTAAAAATATTGCATACTAACCACAGATTAGGACATGGAAACTTGGTGGTCTTCCATGGACTGAACATATGGCAGATAATGCAACTCTTGCATAAGCAGGAGATAAAATATCCCTTGATCATTGTCCCACCTAAATTCCAACGTCTTAGCTAACACTGAGAACAGTAGCAAAGACAGAGTTAGCATTACTGCGCTAAATACGTCAGTGACATGTCTAGACAATGCGCATCGTCTGAAATGCACAGCTGTAGTTACTTCCAGTGCGTCCCTCTGCCTCACTCGCCTCACTGAAATAATGCAGCTGTATGAATCAGAAACAGACTGCATTTCCTGCAAACCTAAATTGCTCTGGACAGAAATGTCTGTTGAGCAAATGAGTCATAATTCAGATTGTTGGTGGACAGAAGAAGGTCGCGTTACCTAACCCCATATGTCAGTAGAATGCTCCTTAGACGTCCCATGGACTCTCCCAGTATTCCGTTTTCTCGTGTCTGATCTGGAAATCGCCATGCCCTCCAGTGAACAGTCACTGTCTTTTTTCAATGTGAAATGCTGATCAGTTTGCAGCTAAAGTGCAAAATGGAGCAAACAAAAATTCATTTATTTATGGCTTTAATGCACATATGGAATTTGGAAATAGTGCTGGCATATATTTGATAATTATAATAACTTGAAGCATTTGGGAAGATGGTGTAGGACAGGGTTCCCCGGTTATGGTCCTAGAGGACCAGTCTGCACCACAGACTGCAGACTTCCCTGCTGAAAGACATCATATTCTGCTCACCTGATAATTGCCAGGTTTTTGAGGTATTTGAGCAAGGAAACCTGCAAATAGGGTTGCAGACTGACCATCCAGGACCAGAACTGGGGAACCCTGGTATAGAATATGATTGTGTGTATGTGCACTGTGAGGGTCTGGCAATGTTCCAGTGTGTATGTGCACTGTGAGACCCTGGTAATGTCTCAGCAGTGCCCCAGTGTGTATGCGCACTGTGAGGACCTGGCAGTGTCCCAGTGTGTATGTGCACTGTGAGAGCCTAGCAGTGTCCCAGCAGTGCCCCAGTGTGTATGTGCACTGTGAGGGCCTTGCAGTGCCTCAGTGTGGGAGGGGTTCTTGCCTTCTTGCACAAGGACCAAAGAGGGTGGTCCCTTACAGAGACCTGACAGGGTGGTCCCTAACAAAGACCTGAGAGTGTGGTCTAACGTCCTCTTCCCAGAACATGGGTGGTTGAAGGCCGGTGTTTTTCGGGGGTATGTATTTATTTATTTATTTGTTTGTTTGTTTGTTTATTAAGCTGTGTTTTTCTGTGTATGCTTCTTTTTAATGTCTGTAAAGCACTTTGTAAACCCTATGGTTAAAACAGCGCTACATAAATAAAGATTGAATGCTTTAGTCTAAAGTGTCCCTTGCCTAGGGCCCTCTGTTTCCCAGCATAGTCTCCAGGTTCATCTTGATCTTACACCCGATGAGTGGTTAAAGATGGATGGATGGATGGATGGATGGATGGATGGATGAAACTATATATGACAAACGAGCGACAGCAGGAAAAAAATAAAAAGCCATTTCACTAACGTGCAAGACAGACTGTCAGATGCGTATCACAAAAAATGACCACACTGCATGTCTCATCAGATGAGACGCTAAGCAATCAGTGCACGGCAGAGAGAGCAGACTGAGAGCATTACGCCAGCAAAATCCCACTCTGATTAAATTGCACAGGAAGCTATTACTTAATGTCACTACGGTGGAGGTGTTTTTTTTTTTTTCTTTAACACACCTGGCTATTGTCGATGAGTTGGCCAGCTGTGCCGCCTGCAGGGGTGAGGCAGAGTGATGGGTACACAGGGACTTTGAGATCTAAATGCAGACAGAAACTGCCGCGCTGAAAACTCCCACATAAAAGCTGAGCCGCTCCACCGTCACAATTACGGGGAGCGTCGAATGTCTGCCATTAAGCCTCCATGTTGCTTGGCAGTCAAAGCTGTTTTCATGCGGCGCTCAGGTTTTCCTGCTGCTTGACAGGCGAGCGGATTGTCATCGCGTCCCACACGTCCCTGTTTCACTCCTCTACTGGCCTACCGTCAAACCAGTACCACCAATCCTTCCAGTCAGGAACAAGAAAGCACCGGCCTGGACCGGCATACATTTTCTCCCAACATCAGTTCCTTCATCGGTTGTATTGCAGCTGTTTTGGTATCTGGAGCTCCAAAAATAACTCGTTATTTCCGAAACCGCAAGCCACGTACATCTGGTCTCCTGATTCCAAAATCCCAATCCAGTTGTGTCCCATCTCGTTTTCCGAAACTTACAGCCAAAGTGAATTCTTGTCCACGTTCTCGGCGCCATCAGCGGCCTTTAGACACCTGAAGCCACATCTGATCACGTCCCGGTCTGACGGAGATTACTGATACATGAAACAATCCACACCTCTATTTCACTCGTACTCTGGTCTAGCGCTGCAGAGTCGGGCTGTCGTCACGTTCGCCGTGTTCACGGTTTGCGTTTTCCGGATATTGGAGTTGACAGCTGGTTCAAAGTTGAACACCAGAAGATAATGAAAGGACCATGTAGTGCTGGACGCTGACAAGCTGAGCAACCAAACAACAGCAGCGGCAGGCGGGAGAACCTGCGGGTTCCAGGCTAATATGTGACGGACCACGCTATCCGCATACCAACTCGTCTACACGATTCTCATCACGGAGTTTCTTGTACCCTCTACCGGAGACGCATAATTACCCAATTAGGTCCTAATTAAATATTTGTTAGCCTATATATTTCCAGCTTGTCTTTCTGTGCAGTTCCTTTCTGTGGTTCCCAGATGGATAATAATTACTGCTCCTTATTGTACATATTGGTTTTCGACATTTCTATTTGTTTTTTGCTGAAAGTTTTCCTAGGGGAACAGACTAAAATGAAACAGTTTGGTTTAGCACCTCTGACCGGATTACCACTCATCTTTTCCTAATGATTCTTTAGAGTCAGTGAGAAGGACATCAAAGTGCCCATCAATCAAGCAGTTTTCACCCTTTTGGGGGGGGGGTATGCTTATTTATCCATAGTTCGAGGGCTTGACTGCACACTGAAGAGCTCCCATTCATTACAGAGTCCTCTCATGTCGGGAGATGTCCAGTATGTTTAAGAGTCGTTAGCCTGTTGATACTGAAAAGTACTTCTTGATTCTCGTTGGAGGTGACGCATTGAAATGAATGTCACAATCTGGCAGGCACGCATTCGGCAGAGTTTTTTTTCTTGGGGGGGGCGGGGGTGGCAAACGGGGTAATTAGCACCAGTTGTCTGCAATTAGCCTTGGGATCACGAATGATTAGCCACTAATGGAGAGAGGAGTTCTATACATCACTGCCAGGTTTAGAGCTTGGTACGCCAGGAGCAATAAGGTTGTCCTTAGAGCTCCCCAAGACGGTCCACGTTTTTGCTCCCTCCCTGCAACTGCCCGGCAGAGAGCTGAGAGGGAGCAAAAACATGGACCGTCTACGGGTCCCCAAGGACCAGATTGGGAAAGCCTGGTAAGGAAGCTCCACGGATGCATTGACCGCTACTGATCCTGTCAGATTTGTAGTACATTGTGTGACGCCTTAGTTCTTGCAGTGAATCTTGGAAGCTTGGAGAGATAGCTGGAGGAGGTGGTCCTTTGCAGTGCAACTGAAAAGCTGGGGCTTCCTGCCAACCCAGTGACATCATCCAAGCTGCTGCTGGAATAAATGCGCTATAGAGACTCTAACTGGCCCATCAGTTAAGAACTCTGTATACAACACCTCTACTGTGAGTGTAGGAAGACATCAGTAAGCTGCCTTTAAGCGTTTGACCCTGACAACTGCTTACCTTTGGGTCCTGGACGTCCAGATAAACCAGAGTTGAAAAAACCCGAACAGGATTATGCTTGATTCAGGTCATGGGTGATAATCGCCAATTGCATCTGTTGAAATGCCCCATGTAGCACAAAGCTACATATCTACATGTCGCTACTAGACAGGGAATGAAGAGGGCACCAATTCCGTATTTTATTAATCCTGATTATAAGACACACATCAGTTGTTTAATAACGTTCCATTTCCGCAAACATCCTCGCATTTTAGTGCAATTGATATACAATGCAGCAGGAGCCGGCAAGCTAATTATCTCCGAATGATGACATTAAGTTGAAGCCTTTATATCTTCTGAAGCACTTATCTGAGACAATTTGCAGGGGAAAATATGACACCCAAGCCATCTCACGGCACGGCCAGCCAGACGATAAACATTACATGGGTGTCGGGCTGGGTTGATAACGGCGGCACCTTATCATCAGTCATGTGGAAAAGTTGACTCGATTTAGGCAGAATCTGTACAAGAAAACAGGATACAGGCAATGGGGGGGGGGTGTGGGGGGGGTTCTCCGGTTTTGAGTGTGATGTTCAGACGGTTCGGGTGGTTCCCCTCCACTGTAGCTGTTTGGAAATCTTAGAAGCAGCCTTTCCTTGGATCGTTTTACATAATGAATGATCCTCGAAAACACGCAGGCTTCAGGCCCTTCGCCTTTTCACTGGTGTCAGCTCATTAAAGCCACGTGTGCAGCCAACCAGCAAAGCCATTGTCCCCCCGCCATGCCAGAAGAAGCGATCGGCCTGGATAATTGAATGTGGACCTCAGCTTCACCTCAGCGGTCTCTCATGCGGGGGGGGGGGGGGGGTCTGGGCAGAC
>JAODKF010000051.1:12548826-12573209 GCA_026779585.1 Mormyrus proboscirostris
CCCCGTTGCCGCTGTCTTACTTCCACATTCACATACATATAAAACCCTGAGTCCAGCCCCCTCCCCCCTTTGGTTTTGCACTGTCCCATCTGTTTTTGCACAAGTGAAATCCTTCCCCTTGTCACTGCTGTTGCATGTCGCACCGTGGTCCTGGGGGAACGTTATTTCATACCACTGTATACCTGCGTATGGGTGCTATGACAATAAAACCCACGTGACAGGAAGTGAGTGGTGTGTATCACGTTTGGACAGTTTGTGAGGCAGTTTACTCGTCGGTTCAGGTGTCGTGTTGCTGGTGCATGAGAAATCATCTGTTTTTCCTGGCGGCACTTTGATTCAGACGACTTGCTAAGCAATAATAAGCTGTTCAGTCCATTAATGTTTCCAATTGCTTAACGTTAATTGGCATTTCTTGTTGTTTTTTTTTTTATTTTTTAAAAGATGTTCCTGCCAGAAAAATGAGAGAAACAGATGTCATTAGTCAATTCCTCCGCGAAACACAACAGCGCGATAATGAGTGATCGTCCGTAAAATAACATCACCGTTTTCTGTTTGGCACAAGAATCGCAGAGCGCTTCGGCGCCGCCTCATAGCATATGGGCTCTGCAAGCCCACTACCAAGGCTGCTCCTCTCGCAAAGAGGCGGAGCCACACCTGGAGGAGCTCCGTCGTCCTTTCCTCGTTCACTTTTTCTCTCATTCCTTTTCCTCCCTCTCAAGGTCATCCCTCAGTACTTCTTGGTTTATTGTCTCCTCCCACCATGCCCCCTAGCGCTCTTCTTTAATTTGCAACAGTTTAGTGCTTTGACTACGGTCTTAACCGCTAAAATGTTCAAATTAAACCTCACTGTGTTGCTCAGCGTCTCTGATCTATAAACGCAGGTGCCAGATTGAGGTCTGATATTTTCCAGAGCATCAGCCACTAACCTCAAGCCAGTGAACAGGAATGCAGATTAACGCCATGTTTGGTTCTTGTTTTTTTTTTTTTTTTTTGAGTTTATTTGTACATTTTCCTTTATTTGCCTAATTTTAGAGGTCTGGATTCCTCTGCTGCTGGTACCACGCGGTGATTTTACAAAATCCCATCCAATATTCAGTGGAGCTCTTCACAAGAACATGGAAACTAAGGAAGAAAGTATATAAGGGTAAAATGTGAACGTGCAATGTGTGATGTTCCCACATTAACCTTGGCTTGACCACTGTTCTTATCTAAAATGGCATGCACATTACACATTTACATAGCCAGGCAATTACTGAGGCGGCTTAGGTGAAAAACGTTTCTTTTTTTTTTTTTTTTTTTTTTTTTTAAAATATAGCATATTTCTCCTAGGAATCAAACCTTCAACTTTCTTATAATAATAAGTAATATGTCATATTACCTTTTGTGAGATCAGCTAGGTTAGTTAAAATGGATTGCAAAATATATTTCTAAGCAGAAAATGTTCCAATTACTATAATTTACCATCCAAAAGTAAGCTTTTATCGAAGCAGAATTGTATCCCTGTCTTGTCCTCTGAATGGAGATGGGAGTTTTTTTAGCAATTGTTACCACCATCTAGCAACAACCTTCAAGTCACACAGGGCCTGGAGTCTGTCCCATGAAACTAGGGGCTTGAGGCTGGGGGGGGGGGAGGCGCCGGTTTGGGATGTCACCTCATCCCAGGGGGACACTCACATGCAAAATTACAAGCTATGGAGACTTTGGAGAGACAAATTCCCCCAAATTGCGCGATTGTGAGACGAACGCAGAATGTGTAGGGAAAATACAACAAAACACAGGGGTAACATACAGGCCACACATACAGAGCCAGGGGTAAGAATCGAACCCACGACCCTACAGTGTGGGGCTAACAGTTTATCACATATAATCCTCTGCAATGCAAAGGGCCTTAACTGATAATTAATATAGAGTCAAAGGGAAACATGGCTGGCTGCAATTCCCCTCAAAAACAAAGAAAAGAATAAAACTAGGTGGCATAGCTGGTTAAAAGTCACAAATCCGCCACCCAAACGCTTCTCAGCCTTCTGGGGAAGAGGGTGAGAATGACTCTAATCTGCCGTCCTCTCATAGCACTGAACGGGACACTTGCGTGATCATACTCTCCGCATTAGATCAGATCAACCAGCTCGATGGCAAAGAACATGATTCACACATCCCCCCCAAAGCGCAAAATCAGAAAAACTTCCTAATCAGGGGCGGAAAAAAAACTGTACCTTGCTCCAGACAGGAAAGTTGAAGAATCCCATTGATACTTGAAGAGGATTAATGCTGCATTTCGACAATAGCTTTAGATATTTTTCTGCACTGTGTTGGAGGCAAAGAGAAACGACGGGGGTGGGGTTCTGTCAGAGTGGGGCTATTTTGTGCTTCACAATCCAATTTTCACACATTCTTCCAACTCCTTAAAAAGAGCAATTGGATAATTAAAAAAAAAAGTCCTCCCAGACTCAGAGGATTTCTCCTCTCCTCATTGTACAACACCTAGCATTAATTCAGCTGAAGTGACTGTATATTGGTTCTTCCCAAAGGCGTGATTTGGGGTTGACGTAACGCTTCCATTAAGGTAGGGGCGTGAATGGTCCCATCCACAATCTCACAAGACATTCAATCCATCCAGTCAAAAGACCTGCCACCAGCGAAATTGTTAGGGTAATACAGATAGCCGCCTTTGTGCTAGCTAAAAAAAAAAAGCAGAATGCAATAGGAGGATTCTGATTAGGAAATCTTTCATCTAAAATGACTTTTTCAGCCATTTCTGAAGCCTTCTTCCCTAAAAGGCTGAGACGTTGGGTGCGGTCCTGCCAGCACACTCATCTCACCGTACATACTCCCCTTGTCAGGCGTAGTTTAGGTATATGTATGTGCATGTTGACATGGAAGTAGACTATGACTAGGTCCCCGCGACACCTTCCTCTGTGCCCCCTCTGGGCATGGGGGGGGCGTGATAGCACACCCGATCATGTGTGTGTGATTCGTCGGGACACTGTGGTTGGGACACAGTCACAGGGATACGGTTGTTGGGATGCTGTTGCTGGTAGACTGTTCTTGGGGCACCGTGACTTTGAACATACTGGCAGCTTTTTCTTGGAGAGTCCCTAGGGTGTCTGTGTGGATGTTGACGTGCGAGGTCCTCGTGCGAGGTCCTCGTGCGAGGTCCTCGTGCTCACCGTCCTCACTCGGTGGGTTTTGATTAAATGTCAGTCAGACGGTCTAACACCCACCACCCCACCGAGGCTGCACTCCCCCCCCCTCGCCCGGTTTGGTCCTTTTTCCCCGCTTCCTCTTCGCGCTTTTTATCTCTGACTCTTGCACAAAAATGCCTTATTGAATATTCATTGAAAGCGGCCCCCGCCTTCAAGGGAGGGGGGGGGCATGGGGGAATTGGGGGTTGGGTGGGTATGACACTGCTTTGCTGGCTGCCCCCACATGACCACCCCATGGCTGTGAAAGGCCAGCTTCCCTCCTCTGGGTATACAGCTACAACCCCCCCATCTCCACCCTGTACCCTCTAGGCAGGTTCTTCAGGATGGTCATAATCAATTAGCTGACATTTCCACGCGTCACCCTAATGAACTTAAATTAGCACTTTGTGGCTAAAAAGCCCCCAGGTGCATAATCAATATTATTAATATCATTATCAATCCTTTGCTGCTGTAGGGAAAGCATTTTTATTACAGTACGTCCCCCAATAGAGAATACAGACTATAAAAAGGGGCATCTAATTGTGTGTATTAGACTTTGATATACCTGCCTGCTGCCTGGTGAATGTATCCTGTCGCTAATCTAACTGGCTCACCCCTCACTCCAGCTTGCCGATGCTTTAAAGCATGCATGGTGGATTCACATGCACATTTTCAGCTCCAGACCCTCACTTATGTGTCATTTGACAACCTCTCAGCACTAAGAGGAACAGCCCCCCGCCCCCCGCCCAACAAATCCAGAGTGCTAAGCAGCTGTCAGCTCTCTGCGCATTTCATAGACTTCCTGCCCATGTTTGGCAGCGAGCATCCCGACCGATTTCCGAGTTTGCTGCCATGGTTACCCCTAACCACTCACATCACCTCATGTCATATCCAGCCTGGGGGTGCATTTGCACCCACAATTCCCCCAAACACCCATCAGGGTCACAAAACCATCGCTTTGTTTCCCCCCCACAAACTGGTCCCACACTAATCGCTTTTGCTGTCCGTTTCTCTGCCTGTCGTGTTGTTTAATTAATCCTCTAGGCTGAATCCCTCCCGAGGGATACTGCTGGGGCAGTCAGCGATCTTTGGCTTCCAGAGATTCTGGTTGTTGGGCGTCAGTCTCCTGGTCCGTTTCTACCTTTTGTACAGCCACCTGTGGAAAAGGACGCAGTTTTCTGCGCTAGTTGCTGTGTATTCTGGGAAAGTTAAAGGGGTCGAAAGAGCAGGTCTGGCTCTAGCTATTGGCAGGATAGGCCGTCGCCTGGGGCAACCCAAATTACCTGTGTCGCGGAGGAAGTGAAATGGTCGTTTTTCTTGGTGGGGGGCCTCGCATCTGAAGCATTGCCTGGGGCACCTGAAATGATCAAGCCAGCCCCGTGAAAGAGCATGCCCATTCCTCCACAAACACATGCGCTTTGAGGCGCATGCACTGCATGGTCAGTGTCAGGGAAGTTGCTCGCAAAAATAATCCATTAGAGACAGAGGTGGAAAGTTTAGGTCCAGATATTACGGATCCAGACCAAGGTTTTGTTTCAACCAACCATTTGAGTATAAAGAGTCACAGTCACTGAGTGCTCAAGTGGTTGGTTGGAACAAAACCTTGCTCTGGATTTCTACCTTCTGGACCTGAACCTTCCACCTCTTTCTGTAATAGACTTCTTTTGTGATTGCTTTTCCCAACACTGCATATGGTCATTACATAAGAAGGCTGGAACAGACCAATGATAAATTAGCAGGGCTCAGGAGTGACCTATCAGGATGAGGGGCATGCAGATACCCCATCGTCATCACCCATAATCACTCCGCTGCTGATTTATTGTGTATTTTTATTTTATCGTTATTTTAGATTTATTTTTTAGTGGAGTCTGTTGTCCAAAGCGTTGCACAAGTGAGGAAAGCTTCAGAGATCAGGGTCAGTCCACTGCTGAAGAGCAGTCAGCGTTGACGACTTTGCTCTGGGGCCAAAAGGTGATACAGTTACTCTGCCGTTTACATTCTTTGTAGTACTACTGGGAGCAGCTACTTCTGTATTTATTAAAAGGTTAAGCGGGGTGAAAATGCTTTTTTGACGGTAACTTGAAGGATTTACCTTGCCTTCAGGTAAGAGGTCTGTAGGATCACTGTTGCACACATCGGTAATACAGGCAGCAGCTACGAGCGGCTCGAGCGTATCACATCAGAGGCACTTAGGTATTCATTACGGTTTACACTCTTAGCACTTATAAATAATGGTGTGAACAATTTACATTACAAGGTTAATCATTTGCATTCATTGCATATTTAATCATGCGGTATCTTTTTTGTGCATTTTTAATGCTGCAAAAAGATCGTGCGTGCAGCATAAAAATCCATAACAAGAGGCTGAAGACATCATCTTTATCAGTCTTGCCTCCAGGCATCTCCCTCGTCATTAATTTTTGCATCACCTCCGGACATCCGGACCGTGTCATTGTCTGCTTTCAGGTCATCTCTTTTTATACCTCTTCGGCAAGTGGGTCACGTGGTGCCGATGCGCCAGAGAAACTTATTCAGAGCTGGTGGAGCCGCCAAGGGACTTGCGCTGTCTAGCCATTCAGGATTTGGTTACGGGTTGCTCCCGGTCCATAAGGAAGGGCTACGCCCAGGATTGGGTGCCAGTCAATCGCCTCTTCCGCCATCTAATAGCCAGTAAATGCCGCAATGTCTGTCAAGCGGACCATGTGATTTGCAGGGTACGTGAGGAGAGCCGTGCTGAGCTCCCGGAAGTCGAACCACCCAGAGAGACGGGGTCATGTACCTGTGCTCTGATTGTCTAGTGCTAGTGTTTCCCCAGCTCTCCTTGTCCCGGTTCACGTTCATCTCCATCTGTGATGCAAACCCCAGACTAATTCCAGGATCTCTCCATAGCAGGATATTAATAGCAATAAGTCCCAGCCCAGACTGGCTACAGTCTCCGTATTCGTTCCTGGAACATTCTGCTGCTTTTTCATTTCCATGTTTGGGATTTGGTGGTACATGAGGTGCAGGTGAAGAGCGAATGTTACGCAACGTGATCCCGGTTGTAATAGGTGCAAGGTGGAATTGAAGTGGAAGTTTCCTTTGTAAAAACTTCTCATATAAGGTCTAGACCAGCTCAGACTGATGTATGAGTCTTAGTTTCCCCCCGAAGGATGACTTAATCATTTGTCGGCTTATTACAATAAAAGTAAGACACTCGGGACCTAATTAGTGTATAAACTAAAATCTGAATACAAATTTGTGGAAGTAATAATGACTGTACTAATGTTACTTCAGTCACAGGAGAAATTTGCAAAGACGTTGTTGTTTTCTTGTTTTTGCAGGCGAGTTGCACAGTCTTCCCATCTGTGTGCCGTTCTTCTGATCTCTCATATTCCTTGTTTGTTTTGTCATTTTCTTCACGTGGGCTGCGATGGTGTGTTTTTTTTTTTTTTTGAGGGTGTTGTGTTGTGCTATATCCATACTGCTTTGGGCTTTTTAGTTAAAAATGGAAAGTCGTTAATTGATTAATTCCTCATCAGAGGAATATTACTCAAGCTGTTTTTGAAATTTGTGAAATAGGCCAAGGAGTTCTGTTCTGGGTACTTCGATACCCTGTATTCTACGGCTGGGTTTCTGGCCTTAGTGCTCAAGTCCGGGATAACCAGCTGGAAGTGGGATGAATTAAACATCTTAGTAAGGTGCACAAACTGTTTGATGACTTCAATGGTCCATTTAATTTTTTATACTGCGATGTACTCCGCACAAGCATAGTTTCACTTTGTTGACGCGTGTATACAATAGGAGGTAACACATTATTACCAACTGCATTAATTTCCAAGGCAACATTTTACAGTTTTATTTCATTTTAATACCTCTATTTCCATGACCATGTTTTATTTATATATGGTGCATTATTAGTTAATGTTCCACAGAGAGGTTTCCACTGCTGAACAGAGCAGCTGAGGTCCGTTTGACGTTTAGAAAGACAGTAAGATTTGTCGTCCGGGGCTCTGAAGTGCATCGGTCATGGCTGCTCTGACCTTCCGCCCCGTGCCAGGCCTGCTTGGCACCCGGCGCCACCGCAGAAATTCGATGCCACGCCAGGGTCTTTAAGCCAGCGTTAGCAAAGGTCTTGGAATGATAATCAACCGCCTGCCCGGCTATTTTGAGGCTTTTTAATCAGCCGCTCCAGCACCTGTTAATATCCAGTGCGTGTCCTCGTGTGACCTCATCGGGCAGGTGATGCTTTGACGTCCTTGGGGCCCTGAAGTGTCCCACCCTCCGCTAGGTAGCGCTTATGGCTACAGGAGCTTCCTGATTGCCAGGGGCATATGTGAGGGCGGGGCTAGAGGGGCACTGGCCCCAGCTAGAAGCTAATTGGGCCCCCAGAGTGCCCCTCCCATATTACTCACTGTTTCAAAGCATATCATTGGCTAATGATAAGGTTGGCCCCTCCGTTTGAATTATGGTACCTCTTATGCCCCTCACACCCCTTTAACTCCTTGTTAAGGGATTCTGACCAGTAACGTCTACAGTGTTGGAAACAGGATTTTCACGTAAGCTGAATAATATGCATGCTTAAGATTTAAAACTCGCGTAGTGTTCAAAATGTACACAAAAACAGCACAGCAAGTGCTTAACTTAAAGTCGACTGTCTACATTATAAAAAACCCTGTAACGACTGTGTTCAACCTTGAGAGGAAGAAACGGGATTTTCTATGATTTGGGGAGTACTGTTCACTGTCAAAAGGAAATAGCTGATAAAAAAAAGTATCAAAAAATGTCTTTGCGGTGCCGTGCAGAGAATGACATCACAAGTGTAACATCGTGTGTTTTTGTAACGTAGATGTCTTTCACCTTGAGAGGGAAAAGTAATTAAAAACGTAAGTTTAAACCCCAGGTTGCCACCTGCCAATCCTTTTCATGGAACTTTTGTCAAAGAAGCAGAACAAATGAGTGCGGGTCCATTCCCTGATGACCTCGCGTGTTTTCTGATTCTAGCAGCACCTACCGAATGTGCCTCGCTTCTTTGTGAACCAGACGGCCGTCAGCGCTATCATGTCACCAGTGAAGGTGGAATAGAGAGCACCTCCCCATGCCGCTCACCCCTCCACTCCGCCTAATAACATAGCGAGAGCCGACGGCGAAACCCCAACGCGTGTTCCCCGTCATCCGGGGACCACAATCCTCACAAATCCTTTAATTATACTGGGCACGACCAACCTTTCGTTACGCATCTTTTTCATTTCCTTTCAGGAGCCTGGGATCAGCTAGTTAGCCATTGGAGGGGGGGGGGGCTACCTACCAGCCCCTCCCCCACATAATAACCAAACCGGTTTGTCACTGGCTGCAAATTGGGGATGAACGAAAAGGTCCTCAGTGCAGATCAGCCTGTCATTCATCGTGGATGGATATCAGTGCCCGGAATGTGGGAGGCGGCATGTGGGCCCCTTAGCCAATCGAACGGAAGAGTGACACTCAGGAATGTCACCTTGTCACTTTTGACATTATCAATATTCGTTTACAGGGTGGTATAGTGCTTCATTGGGTAGCAGTCTTGCCTTAAACCCAGGCGTCTAGCAAGATATTTGGGGCCCCCAATGCAAAATGTGTCCTTGAGCCCTCAATTTTATAATTTGTCTAATTCAAGACCCCTGTAAAGTGCCGGGCCCCCGGACTCTGCCATCCACACCCCTCCTGCGGCCCTCTACACATGCTCAGGGGCCCACAGGACGCCTCCCACATTCCAGGCACCTTCATGGCTGGGGGTATGAATTCTACCCTCACTCTGTGTCACCTGGCATGTTCTCCATACTATTCACAGGTTTCCAAAAACATGCAGTTAGGCTAACTGGCCTCTCAAAGGTGCCCATAGGGTGTAATAAATGTGTGTGCGCGCCTGTGATGGCCTGGCATCATGTTCAGGCTATGCCCCTGCCTCGTGCCCTATGCTGCCTGCCGTCCCATCCAGGATGTACCCCAGCCTTGCCCCCTGTGCTGCCTGGGATTGATTCCAGGCTTTCATACAACCCAGTTAATAAGCACTTAGAAGATCAGCGAATGGATTTATTTATATCCATATACCCTTATAATGGATAAATGTCATTTATAGACATATTTTTAAGCTGACTTGAAGTTGATCTTGTAATTATAACATTTAAACGTTTTTGAAATATTAGTATATGTTAATAAATAGTGTAGTTCATAGGGGTCCAGTCGCACTTTATGAAGGTCATAGGTTCTGTAGGTTTCTGTTGTTTCCCGACACCAAAATGCTTGATTTATTGCCATAATTTGGATATTAAAGGCTACTGTGTTACATGTGAAATTACTGTATGTTGCGTTTCATTCAACAACTGATTTCCCCATCAATCCGTCCATCCATTTATCCATCCATCCATCCATCCATCTACCCATCCATCCATCCATCCATCCACCCATCCATTCATCCACATTTTAAGTGTATTGATAGTTTTACTTTATAAACTGAGTTCCCATGGACCCCAACGCCTTTGTGGCATTTGAAATACATTTTTATAAACGGCTGTAATGTTCTTACACCCCAAAGATACGTGAATGACATGTATATATATATATAGACATACATTTGTAGTCTGTGTAAAGTACGTCAGGCAATGACAGGCAGCTCACAAACCAGCTTGTTCTGGAATGTTCCTTTTAGCCAAATAGCTGACACAGCCAGCTCAACCCCATCAAGTCTGTCACAGTGAAAGAGGGACTGATGAGCAGATAGATCAGAGCCCAGATGTAAATGACACTGCGAAAAAAACACAGAATCTTATTGTCACATAACTGGGGTGGAACAAAGCAGTCAGCACAAGAGGGGGAGTAGTACAGGAAGTGAGGCGTGTGGTGGAATGGACCAATAGGAGGACACCAGTCAAAAGGAGCCTGGCGGGAGTTAACATAGATTGATGTATGTGATTTTTAGAGGTTTATGTTGCTTTAAACCTAATGGCATTCGACCTGCCAATGTTAGGATGCTAAAACCCAGTTCCTCATATTGTCTAATGTAGCACATACAGTAAGCATTTAGCCGGAGGCTGTGGCAGCAAACATACCATGCCTGCCTCCGTCGATGTCTCTAGGCCTGTGACAGGAGGGGCCCGTCACATCGTGCGGAGTTGGGATTCTCACCTCCTGCTGTCATCCACAGAGTCCCGAGGGAAAGCTCCAGCGAATTAGCCGGTTCTGTTCCCATTTAGCCTGTTCAGGACCGGTCATTTTCTTACATCTAACTGAAACTCACTTCATGCAGAAATCAGCACACGATATACACAGCATATGTTTGACGGGGGCTCTGCGGGGAGCAACATCTCACCGTATCTCCCGGACTGGGGGCTCAAATCCCACAACAACTGTGTGTGTGAAGTTTGCACATTCTCCTCAAGTTGTGTGGGGGTCCCCAGGATGTTCTCTGTTCCTCCATAGACTAAACACATGTAGATAGTTAAACTGATGTCTCCAAATTGCTCCATCCAGTCTCCTGCCTTGCCTCCTACTCTGTCTGGCTCCAGACCTCCCCCCCCTCCCCCCGTGACCCTGTACTAAGTGGATTTGAAGATGTTCTCAGCAGCATTCACTGATACTTTAGCTCATCTACTTGAAGCTGAAGATGTTTAATTCCCTTGATTCTGTGTCTTGAACTATGTGAGAAATTAGCCGATTTCCCACAATCCATTAGTTTCCAAACATTCCCAATGTCCCACTTGTGCTCTTCATTTTGCTGCAGCTCTCGCTGCAGTGTGCTTAATATTTCAGGTGAGCTATTTTCTGATCCGATTTAATTTCCCTTTAATCCATCTGGGAGTTGGAGTCGCTTGTCTTTGAATTGGGTGACCCTCCCCCGGAAATGAATTTGAACCCTCCGCGTATAACTCCCTGGGGCTCTGTCTTCGTGGCGCCCCTGAACGGCGTCCATGAAATATTTAATAATTGCTTTGAAAAAAAAATAATAAAATGAGCAGATTAAGCCGTGTCACAATCACATCTCTTGTATGAACACATTCATCTTGGGGGGCTCGTCGCTGCTGGCAGAGTACCCACACGCAGGTGGGGAAGGAAGGGAGGGGTTGCAGTTTTACGTGACTAAAATGGGCCAGACCTTAGTGTGGACATGCAGTCACTTACTGCTTCCCTGCTTGGGGTCACGCCATGTTTTTTGTTTATATATGTGCATGAGTCTAAATGAGCTAAAGGAAAAGCACTTTATGACACTGGATTTCTGATCAGGTTTTCATCATCATTTTTACTGTCTGTATGTCTTTTTGCTGTCTAAATGCGTGCATTCTGCGTGCATTCTGCTACTGTAAACCTGCAGATTTTTTTAAATATCTTATTGTCACCTTGTTCTAACGCCTGCATCCATACTTATTATTACACATATAGCAAGTTATAATGTAAGGATTTAAAAAGGTGTTTGTTGTGCGTCCATAAACCATAAATAATGCATAGGCCCAAGCGTGCACTTCATGCGACATTAATATGCTATAAGACAGGTTTCCATACATTATGGATAACAGGAAGTCACGCTGCTCACATTGGTGGGTCAGGACACATCGTAGGGTGACAGGGAGTCGCACGATCTTTGTATCCAGTGACACGAAAGAGCACATTTCCTGAGCCCTCCAGCCAGCACATTCAGCAGGACGTATCCCTCCTTTGCCGGAGCAGAGCCAGCAGGTCTACAGGTTAACGAGAACCACCGAGTTTAAACTCATCAAATATTGATGTCGGCTATCACCTTTGGCCGCTATGCCATGTATATATTTAATCACTGCAGTCATGTTTCGAAGCCTTCTTCAGTGTTCATTTCCAACTTGTTAGACGTTTATAAATAAATAGAAAAACTCACGTTACAACCAACAGTAGATCATGAATTGGGCCCCTTTAGACACCCAGGTGCAGAACGTTTAACTGAACGTCAGATGTGAATGAGGTGACACTCGGAGCTCAGCACTGATGCACTGCATTAATGTTCTTGCTTTCCTTTAACAGCGTGAGGTTTGAAACAGCCCACAGAGCTCAGTGGGTCTGGGATTGGCTGTGGGCTGGTTTCTGCTCTGGACCTCCTGACTATTCCGACTCTTCCCATTGGCTGGCATCTGTCACATTTATTTTAAAAAAAATTAATTCATTAACAAAAGAACTCTACATACACTACATTAATGGCAGAGTTCCCATGCCAAACTTTACACTACATTACGCTAATTTGTAAATGAAATATTACAGATTGCTATCAGGATACTGTGCTTTATTTGGTTTAAATGACTAATATCTGAATTTTTAAGCTATAGATAATGATATTGATATTTTCCTCTTGTTCATGTACTAGCTAAGAATGCAAGCTAACAGACTACATGGAACTAATTTGACAGGAACTTGTCTTTAACCTGTTCAATGTGGTCAATTTTTCCTTAGGCCACTGCAACTGCATGTTCCTCTACCATCACGGAACCAGCATGACTGACTGATCGCGTGTCATGTGATCCGCAGGCCCCTCTCTGCTGTGGCAAGCACTGCTTGATTCCATTTCATAACAGGGCCATTTAATTTTGCTTGTAAAAGGAGACGTGCAATTTGTCATTGATTTCTTCTAAGCGTCTTCCTCGCAATACGCACCAAGACAATACTCTGGTAGATTACGTTCCACTGAAGCTCACGATTCATTTTCTGTAGAACGACAGGGTATCCCCGAGTGCAGCTACATGTAAAGCGATTGTATCGCTACGTTGAACGTACACTTTTGTCTATATCGTTTCTGAATGACTGTCAAGACAAAGCATCCTGCCAGGAGAAGCACTAAGGAACTGTAAAATTGGAGCGGTTTATAATCCTCAAATCGCTTTTCTCACAGCCACCCTTTTAAAGGATATCAGTAATCCGAAAATGCTTTCAGAGGTGTTCACGCCGCATTCTGCTGAGCTCCGCAGTTCCTGGGGGGGGGGGCATCACACAGGACAATACGTGAATTAGCTTAAATCCTTCCCGTTACCGTCATCACCAAATCCCCTCTAAGACAACCACCTTTTTTTTTTTTCCTCCCCATGACTCGGGGTTGAAAGGTGCTTCTCGATGAATTGTGGGAATGGGGAATCAGCAGGAAGACGTGACACAAATGTGCCCTGAATTTTGAAACAAGGCCGTCAGCGTTTCCTGGGGATGGATGGCACTCTGGAAGGTGATTCCGCAACAGCGAGTGGGAAATTCATTTAGCTTCATCATACGGCTTGGATGGATGGAGATATCACCTAAACCCCATCCAGATACACCTATTTTTCACTGATATGCCACTTTGATTTTTTGATAGCGTCAAAATCTATACTTTATGTTTGCAGGAGCAACACAGATCATTCCATGCAGGTGTGTTGATCTACTGTTACCAATAATTTTATTTCACTGTATCAGACATTTAGGTTATCCACTTAGGCATTCGGAGAATTAAAAAGTGAATCAAATCAGGAATGGGTGGATTTTAAGAATGCATCTTCCTTTCCATGCCCTTTTTTGCCGTATTTACGTTTGTATGGGTTTATCTCGCTAAATTGAAGAATTTAAAAATGTATTTAAGATACAGTAGGGTGACCAGGTAATCCATGTCAGGGAGGACACTCTGAGCTAGGACAGGATTTGTAAATTACCATTTTTGTGCTGATTGGTCAGTCTCCTATAATCATGCATATGTCACTAATGCTAATGTGAAACAGCTGGATGAATCTTTCAGTCAAGGAAACAAACCAGTCAAAGCACAAGAAGACCTGAACTATTTAGCAAAACACAGGAGCCTTTCAGTTTGAAAGTAGTTTGTAAAACCCGAAGTAGCTCAAAGTGTCCTCCCTGACATGGATTATCTGGTCACCCTAATTTAAGATATTCATGGATGTGTTGACATGAATAGATCATTAACTTTGTAAATGATAGATCCTCAGGTTTAAGCTGACAAGCCTTTGAACAACAGTAGTTTTCCATTACCTGTCGTTCAGTTGTCATTCTATACAAGCTCTCATAAAACAGGATGATGTTGCTATTTAACGCTTCTCCTCGCTTTTGTTCAGTGTTAAGTTTCATTTTGGCCGCCTGGAGCTGCAGATGACTTGCCTCTTGATCAGCAAAGCACCGCAACCCCTATGTGACGCCACGGTTTCCACTGAAGCCAAAATGTAATGCAAGGGGGAAACTCTGTCACTTTGAATTTGTTGTTTAATGTTAAGGCCAAACCCGCAATTTGGGAGATCGAACTCAAAAATGAAAGGGAAGGGATACACACGCTGGACCTTCGGCTGTCATTTACGGATGAATGCATCTGAGGATGATTTATAAAGTTAACTTAATCGCAGCTTAAATCATTTTTCGGTCCGAATAAGCCGAAAATAGAGTAGACTACTACTCTGTAATGATCTTTGCAGGGTGACTTTATTCGCGGGTAAGTGTGGCGTTCCCGATATAAATCCGCTAAGACGGACGCACGAACGCTGACAAATGACGCTGCAGGGTGCGGATTTACGGATGACGGCGTTTCTGCAGCTAGGACCAGCGAATCCCTTCGAGCTGGTGCGAAAGAGTGCTGACGGATCCACTGCACACCGTTGCTCTGTTTAATTAATTAGTTGCTCTGTAGACACTTTTATAAACGACTCATACTACTTAAAAATTTACCCATTCGTGCTGGTATTGAACAGAGACTGATTGCGTTTAAGTGCTTTTCCTGAGACTTAAGCCCCGGTAATCGTTAAGTACTGGGCCCGGGAGATGTTGACTTGACGCCTGTTGCTGATGAGTCAGATTCATTGTTACTTATAGACTCTTTGAGGAGTTTTATTTTTATGCAGTTACACTACTGGAGCTAACAGCAAAGCTGCTATGAACTGTTAGCTGAGCCGTTGGTCTGAGCCAGCAAACCTGATGGTAAGAATCGATGCTTTTCAAATGGATATTTACCCACAGAAAATTAAGCTATTCTGTTCCAAATTGACCTGAATTAAAACAAGTGCTGCACTTTTCCAATCTTAATGCATTTGGCAAAAAAAGTTAATGGAATCCTGTGTTCAAGTGATGTTAGGCATGAACAAGAATCTGTCATAATTAAAAGGAAAGTGAGGTTTAAATTAAGTGTGAAGAGAAGCAGTCCCATATGCGCAATATCATTACCCACAATGCATTTCGCCGCATTAAACCCTCCTTTACAGTAGTCATTATTGCTTTTTGCTCGAATCTGTTGCTTTTACTAAGTGCCTTTACTGTAATTACCGCTGCAGGTACCCAACAAAATATCTAATATGGAATATTTTTTCACCTGTCTAAATGTCCAGAATAATAATGAACAATGGTATGGTTTCATATTTAATTGCTTGGTGGATAAAAGGATAAATACCCGCAGAAAATAAACGTCTGTTTACCTTACCTTGTTAAAAGCATGCAGCTGGTATTCTACACAATTAACTAAATGTCGTTTTTATACGTAACAAGCAAAACTAAAAAAACAGGGGCAACGGCCGGGTTAAATAAATGTTCTGGCGGAAAGGAAAATATTGTAATTTTCTGTTATGTTCACTTGGGATAATTGAATTGAATGTTTGTTATCATTGTGTGTGTTTATGGGTAATGGGAGTTTTACTGGAACACTTTTATATTGTTCCAATTATGTTTATTACTTTTTACATTGTTCCAGTTGTGCAAATGTTAAGTAAGAGAAATGTTAACCCTCGATATGCAGTACATATAGAGTAAATATATTTCATCTGCTCTCTGGATACTGCAAAAAAGTAGGGAAAATAAATCCAATAATCAGGCTTGCTATATCTGACAAACACAGCACGCTGCTGTTAAATCGCCTCGCTTGTGAATTGCTAACCATTTGATAAATTGTCCACGTGCCTGCGGTCCACATTTCACAGGCATTAACGTCGACTGGAAACTGACCCGCTTCTGAAGATTTCCAAAGGCTGCGCTAAAGTAGACTGCAAGCACAATGCGCTGGTTTGCGGCTCACACGGCTCTCAACCACAAAGGCACAGCGTTGCTTCCTGCTTTCACGTGGACTGCTTTTTACATTACCGTTTTCCAGCTGAGTAAACTGCGGTCTGTTGCTATTACAGACATTTTTTTTTCCGAAACACATTCACGTAGGGCAGCATGATGGCTCTATGGGTTGCACTGCTATTCGTAGATGTTCTGAGGATGCGCTCCAGGTAGCCTATACTCACGTTTACTCTCACAGTCCAAAAGCGTACGGTTAAGTCAATTAATACGTCTGAATTACCGTACTAGTTTATGATAGTGCCTATCCTGTGATGACGTAGTATCCCATCCAGGATTTGTCATGTGCCTTCTTATGATGGGCTTGACGATAAAATATTCTGGATAAGCAGTTATGGAGGACGCACATAATGGCTGTATTCACGTGTATATTTTATGCTGATAAATTTATAACTAAATAGACAATATAATTATTCCTGCCTGTAAAGGTTATGGAATATATATATATAATGCTTTTTGAAGTATTAAATACAGCGTTTTATGTAATTATATATTTTATGTTTGGTGTATTTAGAATGTTCTGTGATTCCATTGCAAGAGCGAACTGACTTCAATCGCGGCACCGAGGCAGTCATGAAGGCCTTTAATGACTAAAGCAGTTGTGGTTTCTGACTCGAGTCGGTCCAAGAGGAGAGGCCCCCTTACCCCATAAATCCGTCAGCATTGGCCCTCTGAGTAATTACCACTTCCTCGCGATTGTGAGTTGCGGGGTATTAATAAAGCCAATAAAGGGGAATTATGTGGCTGCGGGGGACTTCCTGGAGGGGCTGAGGGAGTGCGCTCATTATTCCATAATTCGCGGTTAGAAACGTCCCTGCTAAGATGCCGGGCAGAGTAGGGAAAGCTGGAGGAGCGATACTCGAGCGCACCCTGCGCCCTCCCCCTTCCCCGGCAGAGCTGGCCTCAGCTTCTGCGAGCTCAGTCTTTGCCGTGGGTATTAATAGGGTTAGCCAATCAGTGACAATTAACCAGCAATCAGTGACACTTAGCCAATCAATGACAAGAATAAATAGTCAGCTCAATCAATCATAGTAAGGTTTCTCAGAACGATTCTGGCGAAAATTAGCCGAGCTGCATTTATTCCCTTATTTATTTACATCCATATCGTGGCGAAGCTGACATCACCATCCGAATGCCGGCCTCCTTAAATACCCTGTCAGCTGTTCCGAGGAGTATCTCTCGGTTCTCGAGCTCCGGAGCGTACTTCTACGCCTCCTACCAGGCTTCCACTCCATCACGGAGACAGACAGCCGAGTACCTAAAACGAGCACCATGTTCAGACAACAACCTGACATTAGCGTTACCAATTGGCCATGACACTCCTTCATTTACACTTAATGCCCTCTCCCTGCTCGTTCCCTCCCCCTGTCGTCAATATCTGTTACAGACCTGCTGAAACCTGGATCTTGCACGTCTTCCTTCAGATGTCCGTGTGGGGGGAGCAGGTGTTGGTTTACCTACTGTGGAAACATACTTTGGGGCATACATTTCCTGCAGCCTGGCTCATTTTTGGAGCGTCATTAAGAATGCAGTGATGAACAATCATGTAAGAAATCCCTACACATGCAAACTGCTAAACATTTACAAATGAAAGTGTGAACTATATCCATGTTTTTAACAGAAAAGGTTATATCGGAGTTTTTCAAAAGCAAACAGAGAAGTGGGCGTGACTTAAAACCCCGCTCCCTTGTTCAAATGCGTTCTGTGTCTTGCTTTGCTTGACTAAAGCTCAACAGGGGCAGAGGCCCCCCACCCCTCATTATCTATATGGTTTTTGAAAGTTGAACGTGAGATTTTACTGTAGCAAAGGGCATAAATACTGAGGCATGAGTGAATGGGGGCTAGATACGGCCACGTTTGTAGTTTTTATTTCAAATTTTGGTATGAGTTAATACTGCACATGATGCTTCCTACGGTCAAATGACAAAATGTCTGAAAGGAAAAGGGCTCTCAGAAAGAAAGAAGCTTAAATCTGGCTGTAAATTCAACATGAAAGCAGCGCGCTGAGGGCGGGAGGCACAGAAGGTGATCAGAATTGATTGTGTCTGATCCCTGCTTGTAACCGCCAAGTGTAAATGTTACTCGCATCTACATTCTTTGAAGTGTCCCCTCATGAAATATTACCCTGTGTAACTTTTCTGTCAATGTTTAGCTGCCCTTTTTCACAGAGTCCCCTTAAAGGTCCAATATACAGTGTGTTTGAAAGCTGTCTCAGTATTTCAAGTGAGGCAGTGAACTAGGTGGCTTCTTGAAGTCCTCAGTGGGATGACTATTGATCTCACAGAACTAGTTACATAAGCTAGAGAGTCCAATTTAGCCAATCAGACCAGGTGACTCTTGGCTTTGAATCCATTTTAGCCAATCATTTCAGATGAACCTTGGTATTGAGTCCATTTTAGCCAGTTGGTTCAGGTGAGCCTTGGTATGGGATCCATTTTAGCCAATCGGTTCGGGTGAGCCTTGGTATTGAATCCATTACAACCAATAGGTAAAAGTGCCGTTTAGTCCATTTAACCCAATCGGGTTAGCCTTGGCATCCATGTAAAATAGCAGATTGGACAGGAGATCCACACATCAGTTAATTCAAATTATCAATGCACAAACTTGATATTGGATGGGATTTTACATGGCCTCTCTTAGGAAACCTCATAGTTAAATACCTTTGCCCCCCTGTGGTGCCAGTGTCATACCATTTTTTTCTTCTGCAGAATGTACATTCATGGTATTAAACTGTGTCATTTAGCATTTTACAGTTTTGCTCATTTGTCTAAATATTTACAAAAGCAGTTCAGATTAAGCATGGGTATTATCCAGGGGTCTGAATGGAACCGCGCTCTCCCTGGGGTCTCCCCCTTTGAGGCTGTTTTTTCCCCTTCCTCCTTTAGGAGACCCGGTTTGTTCCCCCTCTGTGGGAAACTGCCTTTTGCTTCTGTTGACCGTAGTTTATTCTTTGGCGGCTTTGATGTTTCAGATTTTTTTTTCTCTCTAAACAGACTCCGTCATCTGCACACCAAACAGGTCTACATCGATAATGCTTGAAAAACATCTGTTGTAACGTATTTCTCTATCACTACATTCAATTTCTTTGTTTCGCGGCGCGTTCATTTTTTAATATTATGTGTTATTTTTATATCCAATTACAGGGACGTTACGGTGCATTTTTTAAAACAACATAATTTAGTTTGTTTATGGCGTGTGTAATATTTCATCCTCTGCGCCGCATGAAGCGCCCTGGAGCACATTTTTTAAATGATTGCAGCTTTACCAAGTTAACAAAGCGGATCTCCCTACTGCACAGTACATTTATATTAACAGTAGGATACAGCACGACTTTTTCTTATAATAAACTGCCCTTGCTCTGCATAAGACTTTCCAAACCCCAATTTTCGAAAGCGGATACAGGCAACTTTTAAAGTGATTTTTTCCCCCCTTTGGTGTGATCTGTTACGTTACTGTAAACTGCGGCTATGCATTCTGTAGAATGTAAGGGATTCCATATATTACGTACACTTCAGTGAGAATACGGAAAATACGGAGAACAGCCACACGGATATCACCATCCCACAGCACTGGAGAATAAATGGCAAAAATATATCTGTTATAAAAAATAAACCCGCTAGGTCGACAATGAAGCTAAAAGCTGTTACGAATATTATGTCAAATATTCAGTGAGTAGTCTTTTGTACATAATTCGTCAGTAATTACTTCAAACCATATTAAAAATGAAATCCGCCAAGGTGTAAGGTTCCTATAACGTACAGTACCTACACGGGACTGGCATCAGTTTGAGCGCGGAGGCGGAGTCTGAGAGAAATGTCAAGGTTGGGCAGCGTCCATCGCTCCCTAATTGGTCGGACTGCTTGCTCATGCAAATGAAGAGGGCGTGGCGAAGACTAGACGCCGCTGTCTGCCGGCGAGGTGGGTTTTCGCTTCTGTCCAGCAAGAGCGCGGTCTGCTATTCGCGCGTGTCTCTGGGATTACAAACCTTGCAGGAGCGAAAAACTGAGACATTTCTCGTCATTGCCGCGTTCGTCTCCACATCTTTCAAACCCTGGATTATTAAGCTTCTTTACGGTCAGCGCGCAACTTTAAACAATTGCAGAGCAACAGCATACCCAGGTAAATTGCCGCTTATGTTACATGCGTCTTGTGTTCGGTCCGTTTACCTTTCAGTTGTTTTTTGGGCTTGGATGTGGCATTTCGTCATGCACATGAGTGCTCGTGCTATAACTTGGCGTGTGCAATATAAAACGCGCTTATTACGTTTGCCTAGGTCCGGACTGACGCGATCCTTCGCCTGACACTGAAGCTTATCTCCTGACAGCTTCTGCTATACGCTAATACGCATAAATATGCTTGTTGCAAGCTTCACATGCATTTAACACGTATGCATCCTGTTTTTATTGTGTATACATTTAAAGTTCACTTTTCACAATATTAATGACTGAAAACATCTTAGAAAAAAATTAACAAAGAAGAACGTATGCCTCATTGAAGCAAGCCTTTTAGAAAATCACAATTTTCTACATGATTTTATAATAATTGTCTTTTAACTTTGTTGCAGAAGCTAATTTCTCATTCCGTGCTTTAATACAGCTGCAAGACAGATCTTATTCTAAGAAGCAGAGGGAGTTTTACATTTTTTTTCCGTGCAAGACAAAATGTGTGCATCCCGGATCTTGTGATTTTTATACGCTAATTTGCTAAAAACGCATAACCAGGATAATCGCCTTAAAGAAAGAGCATTAAATCCCCCAAGCAGTTGAGCACCCGGACCGTATTAGATTTCAGTGCAAACTTCACATACAAGTCACTTGAATGTAGCAGGGATATATAATTAGTCGATCCGAACTCTTGCCAGTTTCCGTGCAAGTGAGATGTCATTGAAAACGGCGTTAGATCGTTTAAAAACACTTAAGCGTATGCCGTTTTCTGTCCAAGTTTTGACATGCTGAAAACATGCACGCAAGACTTGGCTGTTATTTTTAGTTTGCAATTACGTCTTCAACTACGGCTTCAAATACCAGCGTTATCTTGACAGCTTACAAACCAGGCGCCTCTCGCTGACCCCAGACTGTATTTTACCAGACGTGTTTCACATAACGTCGTGCAGTAGGTCATTTAGACGTGGGAGATTTGCCAGTAGAGCGATGGAGATTTACCAGACGTTTCGCAATACGTCTTTTTTGGAATATTTTTAAAGCACTTCACTTATCTTGTAATAATACAAAATTCTAGTGAGGCAAAAATGTCTTAAAATGACTCCTCAAATCCTACGTTTGCTTTATTAATCATTCTGTTTCCTATGATATCACATGGTGCAAGGGGATTGTCAGTCAGATGTATTGTCAGTCAATTATATTTAACGTGATAAATAAATGGATTTTTACCTTTTTTAAACTGAATCTTACCGAAGCCATATCGAATAGTTATTTGCATAGGTATCTGAAATTAGCAGACATGCTATTGTTTGTACATATCTCTCACATATAATATACGGTACAGAAAGACAAGATTATTTAACTGAAGTAAATAAAATACAATATTACCCATAATATACGCTCAAGACTGTTCAATTGCTATTATTTATTGATATTGGTGTTTGGCAAGAAGTGCGGCATAAACTTTTCTCCAGAAAATGGATTTCAGTGCATTACGCACGAATTTCAATATTGGACAATAGCGGTGAACAATGACAAAAATTCAGTTAAGTGTTGAGCTGCGGCGCGACATACGCAGAAGCGTCGTACCCGTAACATCTGACCCTGGATCAGTGCGATTGTCTGGCTCGTAGTGAATAAGGTATGGGTATAGAAAAGGCAAACTGATTCTAAATCAGTTGTTAAGGGCTGAAAGTAACCCGAGCTAAGGTATCCTCCGTGGATCAGTTTCAGCACCTGTTTTCCTTTGTTCACGGGGCAGTGATGTTACGCGTAACGCCTGGACGCCGGATTCGTTATTCGAAATTATGATAATATATTTGAGGTACGATTTGTTCCTGGCAAAGGTACCTTCGGTTTGAGTCGATGTTGATTTACATTTTTTTGTTATCTTTATTGTTCTTGAGCATCGACCATCAGTGGAAAATTGGCAAGGTCAGATCTGTTTCGTAAATTAATCCGCCGTTTTGTTGATGTTGCCTGTTGAAGAGAAATGTTTGAAGATGATTCATCGCTGGAACTGATTAGTATGTGTTTGCCTGTGTATATGTGTGTAAGAGAGAGTTTTTGAACTACACATAGAACTGCATTACAGTAGGTTATTTAATAGCGCTACTTATGTATATAGTTATCTCACGCCTTTCCTGTCCGTTACGTGAAAATAACAGGTCAGTATATCAGTAGGATTGCACTTTTGAAAAATCTGTCGTGCGTTTTTATTAATGCATTTCCGTGAAGATGGCAAAGAAACTCTACATTCGTATACACGCCACAAAGCACATGTAGGTATTTTTCTGGAGAACTCTGTATTAGATTGGACAACCAAAAGCAAAAGGCAGTAAGCGCTGCATATAATGTCAGGTTTCACCTGCCCGGCGTCTTTTAGGATTTCACGCAAGGTTATGCGTAATAGGTGATGATGATGATTATTATTATTATTTTATTATTATTATTATTAATAGCATCAACATGGTAATTTACCCCTGTGTTGCGCGACGTTGGATTATGTCTCTGAGAACGATGTCTTTGAAGCTTATAGGACTGTAGAGCCGCCAAGAAGTGTCTCATCCAATCTATTACTTATTTTTTGTTAAAACTAGCGGGAATAAAGTTAACAAGGGTAGGTAAGAAAAGTGAAAGGGGCCAAGCATACGTCTTTTGGCTTGTACCCGTGACCTGTGCTGCCTGGGGTATAGGCTTTAGGCTCCCTCAAGACCTTGAAAAGCGGCTGCAAGATGGATGGATAGATTTAAAACACAGATTAACTGCATGTATCACTATCGAGAAAATTATCTGGCCACCTCAAGCCAAAACCCAAAATTAAACTATATCATACTATGTTGCTAAGAGGATTAAACGTCAATTATGTTTGCCCTTTGGCATTTTATATTGAGGACAGCTTGCGCCTTGCTGTTATTAGGATTTATCAAAATAGAATAGCAAAGTTTTTTGTTTTCAGTGCAAAACAGAAGTCACCACTTTGGTCATCCTATTGTAAAGAATATGGCAGAAATGTAACATAATAAATGAAACCTGAGTCACAGATCAAAACGTCAGATCCATTGTAGAATGAAGCAGCGAAATGCAATGAAATCTGTTTACCACAATGTTCAGACAGCATATACAGAGGTTCAAAGGAAGACTTTCATTTAAAATTAAGGTCTGTGTGCAGCAAGCCAGAAATGCAGAGCAGCACACACTCACTAGCAAAAGAACGTACAGCGAAATGAAGTCCATGATGGTTTTTGTGATGTAGAGATGTCATGAAAGTATTTTACAAGAAAGGACCTTTTTGGGACATTTTTGAAGCCTCTGATTAAGAAAATGCAGTGTGTGTGTGTGTGTGTGTGGGTGGTGTGGGTTTGCATAGATCACATTTGAGGACCAAATTGTCCCCAAAGTGTAGTAAAGCCTGAAATTTCCCTACTTTCGGGGACATCGTTTGAGGTCCCCATTTGGATAACCTCAGTTTTATAAAAATCTGTGGATGCATTTCAAAAAATGTCAAAAGTCTTGTATTTGGGTTGGTTACTTATGGTTAAGGTTAGCGACGGGTAGGGGTTAAGGGTGTCGTGATTGAGATTAGGGATTTCCCGTAGAAATTAATGGACAGTCCCCATTTAGATAGGAAGACCAGCTTGTGTGTATGTGTGTGTGATTGTTTGTTACATTTTTTTGGCCAAAGGAGAATGAAACCCATGAACTATCAGTAGATTTACTGAGATATCGGATTGTAGAGCCTGGAATACTGTAGCAGGTGTCTCAGTGGGTGGAATTGTAGCGCTTGGAATACTGTAGCAGGTGTCTCAGTGGGTGGCATTGTAGAGCCTGGAATACTGTAGCAGGTGTCTCAGTGGGTGGCAGTGTAGAGCTTGGAATACTGTAGCAGGTATCTCAGTGCGTGGCATTGTAGAGCTTGGAATACTGTAGCAGGTGTCTCAGTGGGTGGCAGTGTAGAGCCTGGAATACTGTAGCAGGTATCTCAGTGGGTGGCAGTGTAGAG
>JAODKF010000051.1:12581125-12596557 GCA_026779585.1 Mormyrus proboscirostris
AATGAGCCTGCTTTACTGCCTTTATTGAGTTAACTGGATCCTGATCTGCCCGCCAGTATTGTATTCTGTATTCAACAGAGATCTTTTATATATCCAGATTAGCATGATAATACCCATACCGGGGAATTGCTAATCAGATTTCCTCTGCGCTAAGGCTGGTTATTATACAAAATTCACTATTGGTAGAGATAACACTCTGCCAGTCCTCCCTCCCATCTGATTATCATGGGCTTCATTCAGAAGTTGCTGTCGGCCACAGAAATGCTCCTGGAACCGGCATGGAGGTGAATGTACAGCCACACCGGTGCCATTTGCCCACTGCTGTTATTAACTCCTTAACACCAGCAGAGTATATTCTGTGGTGGTTTTGTGTAATTTCTACGCTGCTCTTCAGTGATGCCCCCTGGGTCTTCATTTGGTTATAAAGCCGGCGTGGGCTCCAGAGAGGATGTGGTGCGGATGTGTCAGGGGCGTGTTGCGGATGTGTCGGACAGGACCAGCTACGTGGAAATTATGTAGGGCTGGGGCTCATTTGCCATTCCATCACCAGTGCCGTGCTGCCGTTTCTGTGGGACCTAGACCGCTAAGGCCTGCCCCCCCGTAAGGAAACCTTACACTTAAATCTTGTCTTTCTGCAATATCAAATCCTTACTGTGCAAAGAAGACCATGGAATTCAAATGTCATGGAATTTCTAAAATTCTACAAGGTGGAATAAGGGACGGGCAGCCAGCTAGTGCCAGTGGCACCTCCTGTGACTATAAAAACAAGTCATGTGATCACTGATGATATCTCACAATGCCAAACCCAGGAACCCACATGAGGAAAAGAGGCATTCTGATTGGATGGAGCCCCAGCAGAGGCAGGGTTTATGGACCACCATTGCCATCTAGATGAATAGCTAATATTGATGCATCTCTCCCCTAATAAAAACATATCAAAGTCCAACCTGGGAGCCATCTACCCTAATTTACAGATCAACCCAATGTGTTCTGCCAGTGAACAGCTGAACCCAGTTTGAGCTCAGCAAGCATTATTAGTCTTTGTTGAAAGTTTTTAAACACCATCTAGCACAGGGGTGGCGAGCCTGTTCCATGGAGAGCTGGTGCGTTTTTTTTTGGGATGACGACTCAATCAGCCAATAATAAAACAGTGGTTCTCAACTCCAGTCCGGGGGACCCACTGTGATTGGCTGATTGAGAAGCCATCCCAAAAACCCACACTGGCTCTCCGTGGATCAGGTTCGCCACCCCTGGTCTAGCCAAACAGCGCTAAGAGCCAGAGAGTAAATGGTTAATGCATGTAAGGTTATTTGTGGGTCCAGCCAGTGATGTCAGTGAGACATAGCCACCTGTTAGCCATAGCAACAAAAGGGTTTTTGCGTTTTTATGCTTTAACAAGGATTGATTGACGAGCCATAACGTCAAAGGAGTTTCTCGCTGCGCAGACAGGCCGGCTGCGCGCAGTCCTGATTGTGCAAGTTCATAAGGCGGCATCAGAACTATGCTTTATGAACAAAGTACGTGTTCTGACTTATTTTCCACTGTATATCATCGGAAGCAGATGTTTCCATGGCATCGTTCCTCGTTTGCAGTGGCTGGGGGGGGGGAGAGAGATTAAAACCGTTCATAAAGCATTTAACCAGCAGCCTGATACAGACTGACCCCCCTCACCCCCACTGCATATTAGCCTCTGCGGAATAGGTCAGCTCTTTTTAACATCACTAGCGAACTGTTTAGTTGCAAACAGCGTGTCGAAATGTCACTTGGAATCCTGTCTTGGCATTCTGGAACCTTCCGATCTCTTCCTGGAAGGTGACATGTCACCAGTGTAGCTCTGGGTCAGCTGGAGCTGAAGACACTTTGCTTAAAAGGGAAAATATGAACTTCTGATAAAGGAAACTTTACACCTCGGGATTAAGTATTTATTATTTGCTACTCCACCGCTATGGAAGGAAAGCCTGGCCGTACAGGTAGCACCCGCTGGATCGTCAGGCTTGCCGCAAAGTGAAACCATATCGCTATCAGGTTTATGACTTTGGCACAGAACGACTCGCGAGACAAAACCGTTACAAGATCCGATTTCAGGTCCGGATCCTTAGGTACATAGGAGGTTTTATATCGTGATTTTGAGTGTGCGTCTGCGTCTGTGTGTGTTTTTCTGTGCCGTATGAATGGATAATTTATGGATTTATGCAAAGTCTGCGTAAATATTAGGAGCTTGTTTTCCATTTATGAAAAGTGAGAAAGGCTCTTTTGATGAGAATTCCCCGTTTGTACACAGTTAAAAGCTTAATAAAATGCTGAAATCCAGATTTTTGAAGCCAACTCACACAGAAACTCTGAACAACATCCTCAGGATTATTTAAAGGTCCTTTCCCCCTGCTTTTCCAATCAAACCTTGATTTATGCTAATAAGGTAGTTTATTAATGTGCAGTCCTGATTTACCACGTCTCTTACTTAATGTCAGGAACGTCATGCAGTCCCTTAATGCGTCTGATTTTCCCTGCAGTCTCTGCCACGCGCATCCTGCAAAATTATTCTAGAAACAGTATTCTCAGTATTCCCAGTAGTATGCTTTGTAGAAATGCTGGCAAACAGACCTTCTACAGCAAAGATTCTTTTTACAGACGAAAAGCAGGAGACAATCTAGATAATACAATTCACCCAGAATCGTCCCTTTGGTCCATATAGCCAGTACAGTCCAAGCGGTACGTTTTTCTCTCTCTTTGAGTCTCCAAGTCGTTCAAGCGTAGCAGAATGATTTTTTCATGTGTGATGAAAAAAGAAGGAAGTCTACCTGAAGCTACCAAACTTTAAGTTTTAGCTGCAGGGTTATCTACCAGGCAGACCTGGAGAGTCCGTGTTCATTATTCATGTTTCTGGCCGGTTCCAGAGGTTTGACTCCTTGCAGCTTGATCCTGGACATGAGTGTTTAACAGAGACCTGATTTGGCAAGATGTGGTAACTTTGGCTACTTTGGCTGATCCCTCTTTAATCTTCCCTGCAGGCTGGTCTCACATGGAGTGGGGGGGGGGGGGATCTTGGGTTTCTGCTGAATTTAGGCACAGCTTAATGCTCCAGGGGAAAGATCTGAATTAATACCGAGTCAAAATTTCGGCCACCCAGCCGGCCTAATGTTGACATTCTTTGTTGACAGTTAAAGCAGGGTGCCCTTCAATGCCGGCCCGGGCCCAGCCGTCCATGACGTGTTGTTTTTGAGCAGGCTAAAGGAGAAATGAGCATTGTCATGTTATTTTGTTTGCCCTTATAAACCCCCAGAGAAACACCACTCAGTGTTGGGGGGAGGGGGGGATCTGTAAAAGTGCACCTGAAGGTGTCTTGTTTTGGAAGATGATGCACCACTGATGGCAACTATATTTTTCAGAAGCTGCAGACATGTAAGCGGCAGTCATAGTCGATGGGCCATCTTTTAATAAAATAACGATGCATGAACTTCGGCGTGGTCAAGCATGAACTCAAGTTGTGTCGCATGATCCGTGCAACCACTACTTGTTTAATGATTACCTCAGTTAGCAAAAATTCGTTAATACTACGATAATACAAAATACGACCAAATTTTGTACATGTGGCAACTACGCACACCAGCGTGAGTGAGATATTTGAAGCAGAACGTACTACATGTTGTTATTAAAAATGTCCACTTGATAAACGATAAAACAAATTGATTATGGAAGGCTGCACTAAAATCGTAAGCATAGTAGTGGTCTCAACTAAGCTAGTGTGATTTTCAGTTAGCGACCATCTTAACGACCTGGTCATTGGAATGGAACTTCATCATTAAATGAGGAGAGGATGTCTTGCCAGTGGGATTTCAGTTCAGTTCAGGTGTTCCTGAGGGTTCTGCGGTCTTCCCGGTCACGATCTTGAGCCTATCCATCACATTGACAGCGTTTGGTCCACCAGCTAACCCTGGTCTTTGATAAGCCAAAGGAAATTAGTTATTTTTACAGCTAGCTACGCTTAACAAACTGCTTAAACTTGTCAGGCTGGAAATCAGGAACACTCCTTCTCAGAATGCAAACACTGAAAACAGAATACCTCGTTTTGTTTATCTTGGAGCGTAGGCCCATCTTTTGATGCCGTTTGCGGTCTCTTGCATCGCGCCGGAGCAAATCAGCTCGAGGAGAAAGCGATGGTTTGAAGCATTTTCTTTACTGCTAGGGAACTGGATGTGAACCAGTACTTCAGTAGTTGGGAACTCCGATAGAAAGCTGCTCCAAACACTGGGTGAAAGCGGGGGCTTCAGATGGAACACTTTTCCTCGAACGACAGACGGATGTTTATTGCACTTAACGGAGCTGGCAGTTTGGAACTGCGAGGTTCCTGTTTGCAACTATTTGTAGTTCTGCAGAGTAAACAGCAGGGTACCGTTTACAGGCTGAACGACGGTGTGCTTCTGGCTGGGGCCCCTAGCCGTTAGCGACAGCTCTGGCCTGAACAGGGCAGCGGGAGCCCGTAAAAGCCCCAACCTGGGGTAGGATGTGTAGATAAAAATTGTGTCTCTGGGACCGTCGTAAGATAATCGAGAAGGGACACTCATAAATTGGGCCTTTAATGTGAACTGTTGTGATGGGAAGTTCCTGTCAGTCGCAAAGCCGATTAACCACTGGTGTCAGTAGAGGGCCAGGGACCCGCTTGTAGAACTTTCCGGAATTAGCTCCTTTATACAACAAACCACTTCTCAAGAATGGGGTTAAGTCTACAAAGCTACATCGCCTACAACCTTCTCTGTTTCATTCTGCAAAATGTAATTTTTTGTTTTTTTTCTGTCTTCTTTCCACAGATTGGTCCTGGGATTTCGGATGCCCGGGAGGTGTCCCTTGCCCGTCTGCCTGGAGACGTCCCCAACCCCCATCCCGTAACTGCCTACTGTCGGAAGCCTTGCTGTTGGGTGCCGGAGAAGCACAAGTAAGATGCTACACATAGTGAGAGGGTCGCCACCATCAAAGGTTTCGACTGCAGGAAGGAGAGTTCGAGGAAAATATGCCTGGTCTGCCTTTTTAAAACAATCTCTCATTTAAAAATGTGTTGTATCAGAGTCCAGGCCAAGGATGACACAGAATTATTATCTAATATTAGACTGGTATGCAAAATTTGCATATTTTGAAAGTAATGCTCAACGGCTAGTTGCGTAGGTAGGTGCCATTGCTCTCAGACTGGTATGTAATGGATTTCTGCGGGGTTTTTTTGCTGTATAAGCGGATATGGGCCCAGTCTGCACCACGTGAATGTTATGCAAACAGTGATTCCGCAGTGGAGGAAGAGGAGGAGGACCCTGCCTCTGCTAGGCTGCCCCGAGCTTTCAGGTGACATCAGCCCCATGCACTCGGGGAAATGGAGCCTCCCATGTCTTGAATATTAAAGCTCTCCCCAGGTCTATTTTCACTGACTGACTTAATGCGAAATGTGTTTCCATAATAAATTTAATGGCATATGGTTTGGGAGCTCCAAGATGAAGCAAGCTGGTTGGGGGTTGGGGGGGGGTGGCTTGTTCCTGGAGATCGATATAGCAGAAGCTCTCCTGGGTTATTTTAGGAGCACATAGTGACAGCGTTATTAATGGATTCTATTTAGGAGTCAGATTCTTCCAAGTTTCCCTAAGCTCTTCTCAGGGATGAGCACTCTTAAAGAGAAACAAGCATGGTACGGATCTTCACTGCTTCTGCTGCTTGTCGCGCTCTTGTTTATTTCCATAAAATCTAGCCTGGCCTCATGCCAAACTCCTGTCAGGCCTAAGGCTTAGATGAAGACCTCACGAGTGACACTTCATGCCTCTCCTACTAAGAGCAAGTAGAGGCTCCTAAGCCTTTTTGTAGTCACGTGAGCAAACATGCCCGGCAAAGATTTTAGCCTCTGTATGGTGAGAATGTAGAATCGCATTCTCACTGGGCCTTGCGATCCAGCGCTGTCAGTTGTGATAGACAGTTCCTGGGGATTTCAGGGGAAAGACTTCAGGGCAGTGAAAGACAGAGCCCAGGTGTATCTCTGACAGCCGATTGTGAGAGCTTTGCACTTCCTAATTCCCAAGTCAGATCATATCATCTATGCATAATTTTGCTACTCATTGCGTTCCGTCGCGAGTTCCCAGCGATGACTCATCATTTTAAAGTTGTCTCTGGTGGTCATTTGCCTGTATTTCATTAGGTTTTGAAGGATAACCCCCACTTTAAGATAACCTGCATGTCACATACCTATTTTGGTGTTGTTTCTGAATGTCTTCGATGGCTTTATTGTATTTCTGGCATAGCCAGGTACCGGTATAGCCTAAAAAAGAACAAACCGTGCGATGGCTTGCCCAGATTAGATAACAGCATGATTTATGTGAAGTCAAATTTCTGTCGCTCTGACGATTCTCAAGCGCCCCTCACTCTTGCCCTGACTGCATCCGAGATGAGGGAGAAAGCAGGTATTCATCGGCATGTCCATGAGCCGCACCCACTTTTTCCATGTGATCCCAGCCCTAGACAACCCCAGCAAGGAGAGACAGAGAGAGAAATGTCAGGCACGTAATTGGGGTGAGCAGATCCCCAGGAGAGATAAAGAGATGCTTTATTATGCTTCCTGAAGCGTGCGTACCCGGGCGCTGCGCTCTGCCGCTCTCGCACCGCCATACCCCCCGATTCCACCCCCACCCCCCCGAGGCTCAGTCGTAACAGACAGGAACAATTAAAACACCGGGTGGTTAGAGAGATTCCGCACACATGTTTCCGCACGTAGGAGGGCCGCCCTGTGCTCCTGATTGTGTCAGCGAGCGACCACGATACGCACAGGGCTCCACATCGTCCTGATCTCCCCCATCTGCGCTAGGCCCTTTACGCTGCAGAACGCTTAATTACTTTTATCGTTACTTAGCAAACATTTTGCTTCCTTATAGGGATGGAAAATTAGGTACAGTATCCCATTTTTGTTGTCAGTTCAAAAGTTAAGAGCTCTGGAAAAATGGGAATTCAGTGAAAATGGCAAGTAATAGTTTATGATGATGCTTCAATTGCACAAATACAGTTACAATGGAATGCTTATTTACATATTTCCCATCATGCTCTCATTTGAAACACACAAAAGTAAAGCTTGGGGTCTGCCTGGAGCATTTTGAGGGATGGGTTAAGGGTCTTGCTCAAGGGCCCAGAGGTCATGTGCCTATGCAGCTGAGGACAGAATTTGACCCAGTGACCTTCTGATCTCAGGCACAGAGGTCTAACCCACTGAGCCAATGTCACCATAGCCGTGAAGTGTTGCCTGAAGTCAAACAAGTTTTTTCGTTTATTCGCTTTTCATCACTTGACCTCTTAGGATCTGCCTGTTGTTGTAACGTGACCAGGGGCATCGCGACACCTGTGATGTTTACATTGAAGGGCGAGAGAGAACATCTTCAGAATTGGCAGTTCAAACATCCACAAAAGCTACATAATGAGTTTTCACATTTGAAAATAGCATAAATGCCTGCTAATCCATATCGGTATCTTGAAGAGAAAAAAACATATCCTGGTCCGCAGTTCAGACCAGCATCTGCAGAATATACGTCACACATGCGGACAATAATCTGTCGCCTCGCAAACTGACGTGGCCGGGATTTTTAAGATTCGCAAACAGGGGACTCAGGAACACAACTGTGGCATAAAATCCAGAAAATCACATATGTGGCACTAACAGATGTAGGATTTTATAGCTTGTATAAAGTCAGCACTGCAAGTGAGCAGGGAATAGTTAGCTGGTTTTTAAAGGAGTTTTCCTGTGGATGGTTTCGGAAGCTCCGGAAGATTCTGGAAGCCCACGTTCCATCTGCAAACCTGCAATGGGGAGTTTGAGGTAATGAGCCTTGCGGCCGACCTCAGTTTGTCATTTTCCGGGGGACGCCTCCTTATCGTGATTTTGGCCTTCTGAGTGCGCTGAAATTGGAGCAGTTTGATGTGTTTATATGTAGAGCAGCCCTGTCAGCACATGGCGTCTGCAGATGGGCAGATTGGCGGAATGTGGCGTTGACGCGGTTTAAACCTGCGGTTTCAATCTCTGATCCCGGTTCGACGCCCGGCCAGGCTCCTACCGAATGATGCCCTGTCGAGCTGTCTGTGAAATGGCTTGGGCTATTAACGTCAAACCGCATTCATGCCTCTTGCTGCTATTATATTTTTCCTTTTAGGTGAATTGATAAATAGCTGTGGGCTTTTTAAAAATTAAAATAAAATCAGTTTCTTCTTTGTGACCATTCGCAAATAAAAATTAAATAAATTAATAATACATTTGTTTTGTTTTTTTATTTTGCTGTTAAACAATCAATTTTACAATCAATAAAACTTAATTTATTGTAATAACAGAGGTGGTTTTTCTCTCCTCAGTCCGCTCTCAGTCGGTACTCCCCACAGCTGACTGTGAGCACCCCACAACACTTCCTGATTTGGCGATGCGCTGACCAAGCTGCTTAGCTATTATTTGGCTACTGTCACTCAGGTCTTTATCTCTTCCCATTTCTTCTGCATTCAACTTGTCGAATATGACAACTGAATGTTAACTTACCGTCTAATATAATCCATCACCATTTTTACTAGATAGCCAACATTACTCCCTGCGTATGGGGATGGTCATAATGTTTTGGCTCATCTATATTTAGCGTTCAGTCATGTTTAGTTAACAGCTCAATCGAGGATAATTAATGAAGAGACTGGGATCATGCCCTGCAGTTGCCGTGCTTCCCTCGGTCACCTGTCACAATGTAGTATTGTTTGCCAATCTAATTGTTTGTTTAGAGTCCTTTCTTGCTTAGCTATGGAATTGGTTTCCCTGATGAGTGGTGTTGAATCACAATCAGCAATTAAGTGCAGTTTCACGTTTTGAGGGCTGGCCGACCCCCCTTTGTCACATTCTTCACAACGTCTCCTCGTCTGTTTTGCGTACTACCTGCCGTCGGTCCTGGGGGGACCTTGCTTTTAGGCTCTCATTATGCATTGTATGCTTTGCTCCAGCTCAACAGGGACAAGAACTAAAGTTTGTGTATCTTACTGTATACAGCCAACAGTAATAAAGATACTAACATCCTTATGGACCAGAATCGAAGAAATTGTTGTTAAACTCAAGGGTAAAGCTTCTGATGCAGTTGTCAACACACCCCACAGGATTCACCGCAATTTCCGAAGCATTCCTGGTCCTGCAGAAAGACCAAGGACGAAACAATGACAGATCGCTTGATGTTTCACCCACGTTTAACAGAAAAGGATCACCGCTTGGCTCTCCACCTGAATCCTTAGCCCGCCTTTGTGGGAAACTTCCAGGGGAATTCTGGGTCATCAGCAGGCATGTAGGAGCTCTGAGGAGCGGAGCTGCCCGTGTCCATCCACGTGCTTCATTCTCTTTCCATTAAACGTCAGCTTGAATTTGCTGAAAGCAAATGTGACACAGGCACTTCGAAAGCACGTCCCGATGCTTGAGAACATAAAGGCTGCCTTTAAAAGCTGGAGAATCTTGGGCCTTTTATTTTTATTATTAGCTTGACACGATAAGCATACAGGTAGAGGATGAAAAGCAGCTCATAATTGATTTTGCACTTGGAGTAAACTTTCCTTGAAACGTGTGCGTGAGGTGAAATCGGATTATGCTTGGGGCTATGGACTCGTGCTGTGAGTAGGCCCAGTGTGATCCGTTCCAGTCGACTTCTGCGTGTTTTTCTGATACCACATGCTGACGGCTATTTAGCAGTGACTGACAAAAGCTGAGTATTTACACCAAAAAAATGACCGACCTTCTATGGTGATGAAGGTAATCAGCATGAGCCCAGCACTGCGAAAAGCAGCAAACCACCAGACTCTGATTGGTTTTGAGTTGTGCCACCTCCGAGTCCTGCAATCAAAGCTCGTGACGCCGCGGGAAGCGAATGGACAGTCCCTCCTGCAAACGGGGACCCCCTCCCACCACTGAAAATCAGAGCAGCTCCGCTCCTTGTTTGAAACGTATTGTAAATGGGCTGTCGCAGTTGTTTCTTTGTCAAAAAAGATTAAATAAACAAAATCATATTATGATTGAGAGTCGGAGTTTTATGAAAAGCCCAATTCTGCATGATGGTTATTCACCATGCCAGAGAAGAAACGTTAACAATCTCCATAAGGATGCGGCTGTTTTTATCGTGCGTTTCGAAGAGAGCTGCTCTTTTGTTGATGTGACTGGCATCTCTGTCACATCCCTGTAAAATGACTTGATTTGCACGTTGAGTACGCGCTGATGAAAATGAATGCTAAATTATCGGTTAGTGTTTTTCATTCGATGGCACGCTCGTCACGGTGCCTGTCGCACTGTGTGGACGAAAGGGTAGCTCTGGGCCGGGTGCACATTCCAGGGCTTCTGTCATGGTAGCGCTTGGAGAACCTTTTCGGTTGCTATAAGCGAGGCTGATCTATAGCAGTCTGGTGCCTTAAGGGAACTGCTTACTAGCAGAAAGAATAGCAGCTCCTCATGGAAGTCAGCAGAAGCCCTGTGGGCCTTTCATTTGGCCCCAGATCGGATTAACCCCCCAGTCTTCACGCTGAGCCTCAATTTCGAGCGAGACCCGACAGAAGGAGGACAGATGTGATGGCATTTCATCTTCTTTGAAAAGGAGGATGCCAGTCTCCTTTTGGGAAGCAGATTGGGCTGCCGCAGCGAAGGAGTGACGTGATCGCATTTAGATGCTCTGCTCCCCGACACAGAAGGACCAAGAGGAGAGTGTTTAAGGGAGAAACAAGCTGCTCATTTTGCTTTTGCGACCTAATTGCCGATGCCGAAGAGTGATAAAGTCACAGGGTCACCGCATGGATCTAGGCAGCGGGGCATGGTGTGAAATGGCTGTCAGGATGCTTTCGCGGTAGATCTGGGCTCTTTCCAGAACATTCTGTGGTGGCTGCTGGGGCAATTCTAGGACTTTTTTTTATGGTGGAAAGCAAAAGAGGGTCTTAATTCATACAGAGGGGCCGACCTTATCATTAGCCAATGATTTGTCTTTAAGTGATGAGCAGCTTTCAGCTGGGGCCATTGTCCCTATGGCCCCGCCCCTGTATATGTTCTTGGGTGCTTGGCACTTTAGGTAAATTCTTAGCTATGGTGGACCTTCATCTTTTCCTGTACCACAGCACCCCCCCCACTCCCTCCACCCCATTGCTCCTCCCACTTTCACTTCTCACATTCCCCATTTTCTGCCGGAGGTTTCTGGAAGGTGCCTCTGAAGTTTCCCCTCCGAGCTTCTAATCGTTCCAATAAATCAGTTGAAATTACCCCTTTTTTACTCCTGAATAAATTAGTCTAATTTTAAACAGCGCGCTAACGAAACTGCTTGTGGAGTAGCCGTGGATCCAGGAAAGCTTCCCCTGATTCAAGTCCACTTTGGCTGCGGCCTAAAATAACAGGAACATTTTAAATATAATCCTTGTTAGATTCCTTCCATTAAACTTATTCATGTTAAATGGCGGATATATAAATAACTGGAGATCTTGAGTCTTAAGGAAAAATATCCACTTAAGCCAGCAAAAACATTTAGAGAGTGTGAAGTTCAAAGTTTGCTGGATTTTCTCTGTGTTTCTGGCGATATTCCATTCGCCGCCAGCTTGGGTGGCTGGATAGCCCACTTATTGGCTGCTTGTACAGTTCCCAGTTTGCCCATTGGCACAGTCTAGCTTGCTGCTTGAAAACCGCCACCTCCGACGCGGCTGGTCCACCCATCCGGCAGCACAGGTGGCCGCTAGGTGCGGCGTCTTCAGAGGCGGCGCTGACACAAAGGAAGCAAAGGGAACTTGGCCGGTGAAGTGAGGGCAGGGCGCTGCGTGGGCATTGGCGGTCTCCGGAGACGCCAACGATCCTCCCGCCCACCATCATCCGTGTAAATGAGGGACGGCCGAGTCCCAAAATCACATCACTCTGCTCTCGTCCTCAGATCCCAATCATCTTGATTACGCTGCACATGCCACTGACCTTATGTATAATCCATGTGACCAGGACATGCATGTTTCAAACCGATATGCTTGTTTAAGCTTGATTGGACGATGACATCGTCCCCCCCACCTATCCACAACCAGCCATTGTGAATACTAAAGCCTTTAATGGATGTGCGATGTCATTTGATCACTATTCTATAGAACAGGGTTCCCTGATTCTGGTCCTGGAAGAGGCCAGTCTGCAAACATACCTACTAAACCTGGCAGTTAGCTGGTGAGCTGAGCAAGGCGTGTTTGCGCTGGCAAGTCTGCAAGCTGTGGGGAGCCCTGCTGTAGAAGCTCCTGTTCGGCAGCCGCCTCTTGTACTTTTCTACATCTGTGCACATATGTTCGATGGACTGGCATCCCGCCTGAGGTGCCACCTTCCCCGTTATCTGTGCATCCTGGGTTAGAATGCCTGTACTGGATAAGCAGTTATGGAAGATGGATGGATGGATGGATGGATATAATTATGTCATTATTTAAATGTCTGCCTGATTATATAGACAATAGCTAGTTTATTAGGTACGACTGCTCATTAATGTAAAAAGCCTGCGATTGAATATATATAACAACCAGAAGGAGTCGGGAGGGGAGGAGGAGGAGGTCAAGTGACTATAAATGTGATGTTGGCTCCATGGAACAAAACTGCGTCCTTGCTGGGATTTTCACACACTTCCGTGTCTGGATTTTACAGAGAAACCACCCTGTAAATGGCATTTCTGTGTCTGAGAACTCTGTGCTAATGAGAGAGGTCAGAGGAGAATGGCCAGAGTCATTCAAGCTATCGGGGGGGGCACAAGTGCAAAAATAACAGCTCAGGGTGTGCAAAAGCTTTCTCTGGAGACACAAGGGTGTCCTGCATGGGCTGCCCACTGAAGGGGTGGCTGAGTGTGGCTCTGTTTGTTACCAGAGGGAATTGTACCTCCCTTCTCTCATCTTTTTCTATTCATTTTTCTTCTTCATCATCTTCCTCTTTGTCTTCTCTTCTCTCTTCTTTTTCTTTTCCTTTTTCTTCTTCATCATCTTCCTCTTCTTCTTCCCTTCTCTCTTCTTTTTCTTTTCCTTTTTCTTCTTCATCATCTTTCTCTTCTTCTCTTCTCTCTTCTTTTTCTTTTCCTTTTTCTTCTTCATCATCTTCCTCTTCTTCCCTTCTGTCTTCTTTTTCTTTTCCTTTTTCTTCTTCATCATCTTCCTCTTCTCTTCTTTTTCTTTTCCTTTTTCTTCTTCATCTTCCTCTTCTCTTTTTTCTTTTTCTTTTCCTTTTTCTTCATCATCTTCCTCTTCTTCTTCCCTTCTCTCTTCTTTTTCTTTTCCTTTTTCTTCATCTTCTTCTCTTCTCTTTTTCTTTTCCTTTTTCTTCATCATCTTCCTCTTCTTCTTCTCCTCTTCTTTTTCTTTTCCTTTTTCTTCTTCATCATCTTCCTCTTCTTCTTCCCTTCTGTCTTCTTTTTCTTTTCCTTTTTCTTCTTCATCATCTTCCTCTTTTTTGCTCTTCTCTTTTCTTTTTCTTTTCCTTTTTCTTCTTCATCATCTTCCGCTTCTCTTTTTTCTTTTTCTTTTCCTTTTTCTTCTTCATCATCTTCCTCTTCTTCTTCTCCTCTCTTCTTTTTCTTTTCCTTTTTCTTCTTCATCATCTTCCTCCTCTTCTTCCCTTCTCTCTTCTTTTTCTTTTCCTTTTTCTTCTTCATCATCTTCCTCTTCTTCTCTTCTCTCTTCTTTTTCTTCTTCATCATCTTCCTCTTCTTCTCTTCTCTCTTCTTTTTCTTTTCCTTTTTCTTCTTCATCATCTTCCTCTTCTCTTCTCTTTTCTTTTTCTTTTCCCTTCTTCATCATCTTCTTCTCTTCTCTCTTCTTTTTCTTTTCCTTTTTCTTCTTCATCATCTTCCTCTTCTTCTCTTCTCTTTTCTTTTCCTTTTTCTTCTTCATCATTTTCCTCTTCTTCTTCCCTTCTCTCTTCTCTTTCTTTTCCTTTTTCTTCATCATCTTCCTCTTTTTCTTCTCTTTTCTCTTCTTTTTCTTCTACATTTTCTTCTCCTCTTTTCTTTTTCTTCTCCTTTTCTCCTTCTCCTTTTCGTTTTCTTCTTTTTCCCTTTCATCTTCTATTTTGCTGCACAATTTGTTTATAGAATTTCAATAAAGCTCCTTCGCCGCCACCATTTCAGCACGCAGCGAGCAGCGTTTCTGTTATGACGGTGTTAATATTCAAAGTGGATCTTGGTTCAAGGCTCGTTTGATCTGAACTAAGTGGCACCGGGTGACATGTGCCGAAGTGACACAGTGACCATGACAGAGGGCCGGTGACCATTAACTCAACAGGCCCCCAAAGGCGAAGTAATTCATCTAATGGCCCAAATGAGGCTGTCGTTATTCCCAGCCATTTCAGCTAAGTAGAATTAAGGACATTTCACTTCTTTGCTCTGTTTGTTCTTTTTCTGTTAGATATTTAGCTATTTTAATTAACTCAGCCCATACTACATCTGCACGGCCAATATTGGCTTTTATTTAGAAGCCCCGATTAGAATAAAGAAAATGATTGCGGAGAAGTGAGCGTTATTCATGAAGCAAAGGCACTCGTGTGCTTATACGTCTAATGGGAGACCACTATTCACACAAAAGAATTAGCTACATTAATTAGCTAAAATGGATTCATTGCTTCTTTTTCCGCTTCCTGTCTCATATGAGCGACTCGTGTGGTCTGTGTCATATGCTCTCTCTCTCTCTCTCTGCCTCTCTCTCCCTCATATTCTGTTACCCGGACCGCAAAAGCTGGGCTGTGGTTTTTCTTTTTCCGGAAGCAGTGAGTGCAGCCGCTTTACCTCCCTGTCACGAGCACGGAGAATTCCGGATCCCATGACCCGCATGGAGCCGGCAGATCAGCGGCAGCCGTGTTTACCGCCACTGCAGCCTGGTTCCTTCTGCCATCTTCCACCTCCTATTGCCACCTCTAAGGAAGCACTTCTAGAGGATTCCGCAGAGGAGAGGGCCAATGAAATACGTGTGTGGCTTTACCAGCCCGGCATTCACAGCCCCTTTCCCGTTTGTGGTCTTGTGGTCAGAGCAAATTTACAGAGTAGCGAAAATTTTAGAGGGAGCCTACTTCTGGAAAAGTGTGTCGAGGGAAAAACCATTTTTCTACATGTTGATGTTTTTCAGATCATCACAGGATGGGGGCTTGTTAACACCCCCACCTGCGTTAAGTGAGGTACGTTGTAATGCCTGATGATATTTACTTTTCCTCTTTTGGGATCTGGGGCAATTCCGGATAGCGTCCCCTGATCCCAGGCAAAGCAAAATAGCTAAAAACAGCATTCAGTTATCTGCTTAACCAGCTCATAAGCGATAACCTGTGTCTTTGCCTAATGGGCTTTACTGAAGTTGACGGCTCATTCTTGTCTTGTCCTGGTAGCGGGGGGGGGGGGGGGGGGGGGGGGGGGGGGGGGGGGGGGGGGGGGGGGGGGGGGGGGGGGGGGGGGGGGGGGG
>JAODKF010000051.1:12606850-12627862 GCA_026779585.1 Mormyrus proboscirostris
AATCCTGTCTCTTTTCCACCTCTCCCCTGCCCCTGGGCTTCGTGACAGCCTGTGTGTCCTCAGCTAGGTTAGACAAGAAAATAAAAGCGTCAGGGAAAACGTTGGAAGTCGTGGGAGAAAAAAAAAATGCCAGTTATTGTTTTAATCGCTTATATTTTTTTCTTGTGAGGTGTAAATAGGAGGATGATTATCCCGTTGGCGCCAAAGTAGAGCACGGCTGCCCACAGGGGGCGCCTCGCGGGTTCTGAGCCACGGATCCAGCCTGGAGCCGCCGTAGCGTGACATGGCGACGCCATGGCAACGCTATGGCAACATCGGAGGCTGGAGCACCAACGCCAGATCTCCTAAGAGACGGCGCTGCCGAGCATCCATTGCGGTCCATCGTCTCGGGCGGAGGGCTCCCTGCCACGGTCGTGCATCTGCGATAGGATTTAAATGAGGACGGCAACGAGGCCGCAAGGTTTGCGTCTCGCTGGTCCCATCAGGCTGGCGGACCTCCGGCCAGGTGCCCTGGCATGACCCCGAGTGGAGCGGACAGCCAATGGGGAGCTTTTAATCCGGCTAAACTCCGCCCTCGGCCATCTGCTTCGGTGTTGACGGCACTACATCAGGACCGCCCACAGAGACAGGAGCTAAGGGGCCAGGCGACGAGATTCAGGGCAGTGGAGAGGGGAGATGGTGCGGCTCCACGCAGCACCTTTCAGGGAGGTCCAGCTGGGGGCCCAGGGGCCCCCTGTACTGCTAACACCCCCCACCCCCCCCACACCCTCCTCGCTGGCAGATGTACCCATGTCACATACTGGAGATTTTTGGCACCTTATACTTAAATCGGGAAATGAGAGCATGTAAAGTTTTTTAATCAGAGTCTGCGGCTGCTGAACACAGGGGGGGAGGTTGGGTGGAGATGATGAGTGGGCGCCCCCTACTGCACACAGGCAGAAATGTTGCAGGATTTGCCAACGCCTGGTGGGTCACCGAGCCCCACACCGCAGTGAGGGAGCTGTCGCCGGGGCAAATGCGGAAAGCCAGTTGCTCACCTGCCACGACACGCGATCCAAGGCCTGTTTTCCACTCGCACCCGATGCCACATCCCATTGGCCATTTCTGTTTGCGCAGCTGCTCTGAGTCAGCAGGCAGACAAAAGCAAACGATAAAAAAGGAGAGCTAATCCACCAGCACAGCCGTTACGCGGACAGAGCGTCCAGCGGGGCGACGTGCCGACCTGCCGTCCCCTCCCCCTCCGGCGGCTGCGGAGCACCTACTGTCGCTTCAGCCATGGAGGAGGGGGCAGGAAGCTTCTGGAACAGCATTTGTTCAGACTTGGGGCGACCAAGATGCAGAGCCCACGGCAGATGGACTGACGCATGATAGCGGACACTGACACTCCAGTGTGAGAAGAATACTGCCAGTGTGCTGGACGGGATTCAGATCAGGAAAATACCCCCATTACGTCGGACTGGGAGAATTATTCAGAACAAAGGCATATGAGATGAAGCTTTATTTGCAGAAGTACCGGTATATTGGAATGCAAATCCCATCATGCTCTGCTTTGAGACAGACACACATATATACAGCTCATCGATCCAGCACTCCTGTGCCATGCCACTCCTGGCTTTTCGTTTCAGGGTGCACATGGATTTCACAGGGTGATTTTATTAGGGATATTACGGGCAGCCAAATCAAAGAGCAAAACTTAAAAGAGTGACTCTGAAACGCCATGAGAACCACACACTCTCTTTTTTTCTAATAGTCTTCCTGTATAAGAAACCCGTAATTACAGGTGTGTAGAGCCCCATAACATCGATGCCATCCCCATGCTTACGCAGTGGAAAGGCAAGGGCGTGACACACTGTCTGTGAAAGGGAAACTGCTGCTTTTTCGGTCGGCCACATTCTTTAACGGAAATCGACAGCGTCCTCGTGCTGCCTAGCCAGGCAAAGGAATGCCACTGTGCAGGACGACCGGGTGCATTTCTGGGCTGTCAGTTTAGCGTGCAGGTCATCAACTGGGAGGTAAAGGTTAATATTCGGATGTTGTCACTTTACCTATGGATTCTGGCAACTCTGCACCTTGAACAAGGACGGAAATTAAAACGTTTCGTTCTTGAGCCCGGACAGCTCTAATTAACTGCAGCGTTGTATGGAGGCAGGGGAACGGTGACCTCTGATCCGTGATGCACCTTCTGAAAACATTCCCTGACTTATTAGCATTCTCCTGCTGTTGGGGTAAACAGTCCACAGCCAGCAGTATTTCTAGAACCCCCCCCCCCCGATGGCAGATTTACAGAGGCATGGGACTGTGAAAATAAGTGGCACTTTTTATCTCGCGGAGCCAATCGCATATTCGGGAGAGGATTATGGGAAATTTCACCAGGAACTAAGCGGGGAAGTTTTTTACAAAAATTCACAGGATGAAACTTCTTTTGTCCGTAGTTTTCCGTGGCTCGGGCGTATTTTGGCGGATTGCTGGGCAGACGCTGGAACTGCTGTCAAAACACCTGTGCTGACATTTTCTCAAGTGAATGGATAGACATCTCGGATTCCCCTGAAGGAATGCGGGCTTGAGGAATCTCCAGTACGCCGTGTCGCCGTCAGCACGTGGCCCTCCGACTCTCAGTCTCGCCCCCCGATTATCTCTCACTTGTATCTCGACACAAAATAGCTACTTCTAGACGCTGATGAAAGCGGCTCTGTTAGAAAAACATTGCGTGACTTCCAAGCACGACCATCTGATAAGGAGTCTTAAGGAGCAGGCGATAGCGGCAATTCAGACGCCTTTCACTGGGACGACGTGGCCGCCTTAAATGTTTTGTTTTTATCCTGGGTTTTCAGTTTCAAAAGGTCGTACACACCCACTACCCAGTGTTTCGAGTGCCTGTCCTTCACTGAAACCCGCACTCCTCATTTGGCAAGATTCTGCAGGATGGCAGCTGACGATGCTCAGGCTAAGGGTCAGGAACAAAGCAGATGTTGGAGACAGGTCTTAGAGCGCCAGTTTGGGGTTGGGTCGTACCTTAGCAGCGTACCGAAACTCTTTCTTGACTTTCCAGTCACCGCAATCCTTCATCAGGCCTTGTGATTCGTTTTCAAGAAAATTTCTGTGGACTAAGTGAATTTTGGAAATGTAACTGAGGTTCTTTACTGGATTACAGGAGGGATTTAGGATGAGGAAGCCTGACTTTATGTCATTTGCGGTCACATCTCAAAGACAACGAAAAACAGACTGAGTGAGTTTGAGAAATTTGCTTTTGAAATCATCGCATCACATCCTTCTCCTCTTGATTTTCTGACTGTGTTTATGTTACTGACATTGTTGTGTGTGCATTTGTGCCTGTATGCCTGCTAATTTGTGGCACTTTATACGATTGAACTGGGGGGACGCTGTCCATTTCAACAACTTAACAAGCCGCATCTCCCTGGGTCCCAGGATCTAGGTCCTTACTTTCTAAAACTGCTGAAGGGTTACTGGATGGACAGCCGATCCCTGTGTTCAGAGCTGACGCTTCACAGTTTTCCGAGCCTTTGAAAAAGCAGAGCATGATGGGATATGTGAAAACGAACATGTTCCAATACACCTGTTCACATAGTTGTGCTAACAAAGCTTAGTTTAATTTTTTTTAAGGAGTTCCTCTTCAGAAATCTAGAGGCGCCCTGATGCCAGAAGACTTCCCATTTCTTGTGTTCGTATTACACCACAGTCTGCATTTGCACCTTGTTAATTTGCACTCCCAGATATTAAATAAAGCAGTGGGGATGTGTTGATTTTTCATTTTGTGCTGTACATCCCAGCGCTAACGTTGTTCGTGAGAGACCCGCGCTGTCGGAAATTGACCATCCCTCGGCGCTGCTGCGTTGGGAGCACGTGCCTAGCAGAAATGCTTCGGTCATGTCGCAGCGCTGAGCCGCCGCGTGCTGAAGGCATCGATCATCGCAGTCCCTGTTAATGGCGGAATCAGAAGCGGCTCCAGGTTTGATTTGAGTGCCAGCGGGGGTTTGTTTCGCCTTGGAGGAGCGAGCCCTTTCCGTGGGCGAGCATCGCCGTGCCGCCCGCATCACTCTCTGCTGTGCAGAGCTTGCCGTCAATCACGCCGTGTTTTTTTGCAGCCCCCTTGCGGCAGCTAGTGAGACATAAAAGGGAAAAAGTCCTTTCCAGATGTGGAGACAGTCCGGTAAAAGGCAGGCGGTATCCTGGGGCCATTCGGTGTAGATTTACGGCCAATAGGCAAGCTACTTCGTGGTCTGTTTCCTGATCCCTGAGGGTGCATGTATCTAGCCAGCTTACCAGTGTTTCGACCAAAAAACCCCACAATGTTTTTGGTATCTTTTTTGCTGATGGTGCGGTGCACTAAACCAGACACCATCCCTTTGAAGGAAGGTAGCGCACACACAAACACACAGGTCTTGTGCTTGACGTCTCTTTTTGTGGAGCCTTTTTATAGGATGCTCGACTCACATTCACCCCCTTTCCCCACACACACTTGGCACCTCCCAGAATTGCACTCATTCTATTGGCTAATTAGTGCCATCACATTAACAAGGACATTCCATCTTGAATGATGCGGGGGAGGAGGCAATAGCGGTCAGTTCTTGCCACAAGCAACAGTACAGTACCAGCGGAAGCTTTGATGCCCGGGTGGTTCTTGTGGGAGCCCCTGTTCCAGTCCTGTCTCTCTCTTTAATAAGATGACTTAATATAGCCGCCCTTCACCATATCATGGAGACATGAACCGCTCAGCCCAATTGTAGTGAGATGCCGTTTCAATAAAGACATCCAGTGAAATCTAGGTTGCCCGTCTTCACTTGGGTGGCACATGGTCCAACTGTGGATGCATTATGAACTCCGGGTTAAATCCAGCAGGATAATAATGCTGGTATTTTGCCCCAGGGAGAGTCAGACGTAGTCGCCGCAGAGAATCGGGGTGGGCTGCTGCAGGGACACAGTTCGTGGCTTATTTTTGGACTTGCGTGGGGACAGTATAGCAGATATCTACCAGATAGACCTTCATAAAGTTCCTCATTTACAACTTGCATCCATCACTCTGTGTTTTCAGTATATTTCAGCATGGACAAAAGAATAGATGAGTATGTACAGTATGTATGCAGTAAGCCCTTCGCAATTCACAAAGGTCACGTTCCCCGCGATTAAGATCCCCACGAATGTAAATCGTGAATAATACTCTGGCCCCCCTATGCTCAACCCAGAACAGTCTGCAAGCCTGAACGAAAATAAAATGCCTATTTATTAGCAATTTCAAACCAAACAGTACTATACTGTACGCCAGGGCTATTCAACTCACGGCCCCCAAGGGCTGAGCCCTGCTGATTTTCCAGCTTTCCTTCACCTGTGAGCCAGATGTGAAGCCTCTGGCCAATCAGAATCAGTCATTATTAAACTAATTACCTGGGAGAACTGAAAACAATGCCTGGATTTGGAATCGAGGGTCAAAATAGTTGAGTTGAATAGCCCTGCATGTTAAAATGCCTTGTCAGTTCTTTTTGTATAATATATAATGCTACGTTACTACTGTACGCACTGGGAGCACTACGTTTTGGACCCATTATTAAAGATGCTAAATTATCGGTACTGAAAAGTTTAAATGTTACTGAGAGAAACGCAAGATTCCACAGTCACGTGTGAGTGAGGCTGGTTGCCGAGACAATGAGTGACGTGCCCAAGCAAAGATACTAATTTATTAATGATTATTAATAAATTATGTATCACTAATATTTATATGCTATATAATTTTATGTGACCCAAACAATTTTCTGTATTGTTTTTGGCTTACACATCGTGTTCGAGTTTCTGCGATCTTTCAGCAAGCTCCAAAATATTCCTAATTGTTCAAGTGCAACTTATGAATAACTAAAACCGCAAATGTCAAGTGTGCGAATGTGAAGGGGTTACTGTATATATAAAGCAGTGCTGTCCGTATGATATTCTTTAGTAGGACATAAGAGGGACCTTAATTCATGCAGAGAAGCTAAGGTTATCATTAGCCAATGATATGTTTCGAGTTGATGAGTGACATGGGAGGGGGACCAATCAGCTTTCAGCTGGGGCCAGTATCCCTGTGTTCCCGCGCCTGTACTTGACCTAAGCTGAACAAGGCTGTCTGCTTAGTCCCCATGTCTAAGATCTCTGCATGTTTATTTGAGGGTGAGGCCGGTGGAAATTACTTTCGAGTTAAAGACTGCACACAGTGCCCGTGTGCACGGCGGAAACTAATCACCGGTACCCGCTTGAGCGGCCATGGCAAGATGGAGGGAGACAGGGAACAAAGCTAATGAGAGACAAATAATGGTTTTTAAAAATAGTATCTTGGGCCCAAGTAGGCTGGCTCGGAGCAGAAGCACCCCTTTCAGATACTCTTTGGTAGAAAAAGGTAGACAAGCCTGAGTTTTCGAAGCACACATCGACCGCGTGCTTTATTCACGCTTGTTGAGTAGCATAAGCGTCATTTCAGTTCATGTTAGCAGGGCGTACAATTAAATCATCATTAATTAGACATTTCTTATATGGCAGAGGAGACCCTGTTGCTTCTGTGAACGTTTGCCAGCAGATCTATCGACGTTCTCTGCGGAGTCCGATTGGGAATTTTCCCGTGTAATTAAAAACAGCGAGGTTCTACTTGCATTTGCCGAGTCTTGCTCCGGAGGTCAATGGAGACAGGTGGTGGGAGGTGGCAGGGTGTCTGGGTGGAACGTACAGCCCGGCGGTCTTCGTAGACTGGGGAAGGGCATGTCAAGGTCGCGGAGGGGAAGGTCAGTGGCGGCCTCAGGGAAGAAGGCTAACACACAACAGCCCTCGGCCCTGCAGGGGGTTGGGGTTAACGAGAGGTGAGGAGGAAGAGGGTCAGGCGATGATGATGATATTTTTGTCATGTTTTTTTTTTGGAGCGTGGCACAGGGGTGTATTGCTCATGTTTGGAAGATACTTCCTGGTCCATGGTACAGCTTGTCCTGGACCCAGCAGCTGGTTGGTGGGGAAGACGTGGATCTTCTGTCTCACAGTGTGTGTTCACATGTGTACAAGTTTCACTGTTCTTGTGGAGTCAAACTTCTTTCGTTGTTGTCTGTGAAGAAACGGTTAGTTTTTTACGGCCTCATTCACATTCTTCGAAGAAACTGAATGTATTAGTTCTTGCAGGTTTTTGACTACTGTGGAGTAAGATTATAAACACCATTAAATCAATCAGAAACCTGTGTAAACGTGTGTGTGTTTGTGTGTGTGTGTGCGTGAGAGAGATGGGGTTTCTATGCGTTTATATGTCAGTAACAATAGATTATTATTATTACACATTACTCTATTTATCTGATCTATTTATGATCACTAAGTAGGTCAATTGCAATCCTATCCCAAGTAAGCCCTGGCCAAAGATTACTTCAAATCACATTAGACTGATTAAGGGGTGTTTGTTGTGCTGGGATGGAATGGCGTGGTGTGCGTGTTCAAGAACTCGAGGAGGTGGAATCCCGGAGGTGCTTCAGGAGCTCCAAGGCGGATAAAGTGCCGATCTACCAGTTTGGGGGTGAGGGTGCGGAGTATAGGAGCCCCAGATGGAGGAGAGTCAGGTCTAGTGGTAGAGAGGAGACAAAGAATGACTTATAATGCCCAAATTATAATATGGGCAGCAGATGTGGTCACATGACCGTCGGCAGTGCGGGACTTCATCAGAAACAGCCGGAAGGGAAGCGTTTTCCAGGAGCGGGGGTGCGGGCAGGTGGGGCGGGAGCAGATGCAGGGTCTGTAACTTGCAAATAGAGGGCAGTGAGCGACCCCCCTGCATGCCTGGGGGAGGCGCGTGACACAGATTCCTCACCAAGAGACGTCGAGAGTTTCTTTACAGAACTCATGGCAGCGGCTGGCTAATGTGTGCCTCGCTGGGGTGTCACTCTGAGACAGTAGCTCCCCCCCGACCCCGGGCCCCCCACCTGCTCTCAGGTACACTCTGAAGTTGTAATTATACTCCCCGCCCCCACGTGGCCCGAGATGAAACAGCCTGCTTTCCTGCAGAATTTCAGGGGAAACAGCAGCTTTGCTGAAAGCGTTCCTCGAAGTCCAGAGGGTCATGGGTGATCAAGGGGGCCAAGAAGACCCCCCCACCAGAAAGTCACTTCCGGTCCAGGTTCCTGACCTGAAAACCTAAGCTCGATGTCACATTGTAGACAGAGCATCCTGCTATGCTGGCTAATTAATGCAAAGCAATGCGTTCAGCATCCCAACACAACACCATCCTTTAATGGCTTGCATTTCAGTGGGGGTGGGGGATGGAATTTTCCAGAACAAGGAGACAGAACTTGCCTATAAATCTCCTATACCGTTTCCCTGAATCGCATTAATGGAGCCGTCGCTCTTTGCAAATGGAGTGGGAATCTGACGAGATGTGACATATGGGCGGGGGGGGTAATGAGCTCCTGTTGCATTCCGTCGCTCCCTAAATCACTTTGCTTAAACAGATCAGTGAGCCCCCCCCCCCCGCCCTTTGCCTGTATCACCATTTTTGGACACCTTCAGCTCCCTCACTTGCTGTTTCAGGAATATGCAAGTTTTGGGCCAGACCTTTGTTGTAGATTAATGCATCATGTGACAGCAGACAGCACTCATCACATGCAGCGCTAATGCGCGTTGAATCTGGGCCCGGATCATTATTTCTGGTGTCGGTGCTTCACGAGATGAGTAAGCAGTGCAGGCAGGAATCGGACTGGGGAGAAAGACATATGTCTCATTGCGGCTGCGGTTTCCCACACATTTTCCCCTTACGGTGACATTCTCTCTACCCTGCATTTATATATAAATATACGTTCCCTGCATGAGACCACCACCCCTATCCTCCATGAAGCCACTGAGACGGAGTTTTCTCCTGGTCAAAACGGTCAATATTCCCTCCCCAGCTTCACTTTACTTTAGACATTTAATGTCAGATACAAGCTAATATCAAATGTCTCCTGTTCCATCCATCCGTCATCTGGCTGCTTAGAGGGTCCCTGGAGTCCTCACCTTCACCTGGGTGTGTAGCACACATCCTGGACTGGATGGACTGGCCAGCCCATCGCTGGATATTTACTCACTCACGCAGTGTGGGAAATTTTGAGACAACTGCATGTCTTTGGACTATGGGACCAATCTGGGGCACCTAGAGGAAACCCTTGAGTGAGCAAATTGCCCCCCCCACACAGAGCGGCTGCGGATGGAATGCCCGTCCATCACAGTGCACACAGTGGAACACACGCATACAAAATGGCCAATATAGAGACCTCCCATTCGCTTAACCAGAAATAATTGGAGTGCAAGGAAACCAATCAGTGTCAGCGCCATGGGTGGGGTCAAACCATTTTTTTTAACATCTGATGATTTTCCCAGGCCTATGATGATCAGGCAGCAGCTCTAAAACGCAATCAGACCCGGGATGAACATGCAAACTCTCACGTGGGACTGATCTCACAGCCCCGGAGGTGTGAGGCCACGGTTCTGCTCATTAAGCCTCTCTGCTACTCTCAAGTTTCGCTTCAATTCAACTTAAATAAAGATTTGTGACTTTTCCCGAGCGCCAGCTCTCGATGTTCACCGACACGGTTCATCGGGGGGCATCTAGGAGTGTGGAATACCCTAGACCTGTTTGTACCCCTGAATGACAAAGTCACTCTTTCTAATTACACGCCTGTTTGAAGAGGAATCCAGCCTCTCCTAAAGCAAACGGCCACGACAGTGAGGAAGATTGAGAGGAGCAGCCTTGTGACGCAACTCTCGCATTCCAGCGCGGCGCTCGCGGGTCCCACGCGGACGCAGACAAAGCCGCATTTCTCTGCATCTCGCACACGCACGCACGCACTCCCGCAGCGGTCTCATACTCAAAGTGGTGAGAAACAGAAACTATGACCTATCCAAGGTTAAATTGCACATAATATATCCACGGTCATATATTTAAAGGGTCGCCGGATAAAAGTCCGCCTGTAAAGTGGTTGTTGCGATCAAAATGTATATCTTCATGGCGCTTGCCTGCCTGGACGCAGATTTCACTTCATCTACATACTTCTCTAGCCTGCAGCCATGATATTATTCTCTGTATAAGGGCAAAACGTTAACCATGATTTAGAGCTAAGCCCCGCCTCCCACACTCTTACATCGACATCACTGCACGCGTTATATCTGCGATAGGGTTGGTTTAGGACCCTGTGCCTGTGATCAGATGGTCACCATCAGCAGAGTAATGTCACCGTCGGCGTCTTAGGCCTTACCCCCCCCCCCCAAAAAAACTGCACAGCCCAGCAGAAATGTGCATCTCTTTGGGTAATAGCAGCTGATAAGCAGATGTAAATAAATGTGATGAGTGTAATCATTGGCTGTCAGGGGAGCAGGGATACCCTGGCAGGGTCGGGGGGGGGGGGACAGAACTGCATAGGGGCCCCGACATCTACCCCAGATTGAGAGTGCCAACCCCAGCAAGGAGTCTCCTGAGTAAGCCAGTCTGCTGAAAGCGAGGCCCGGCATGGTGGTGTAATTCCGTAACCGCGTGTGGGCTTTCCCATAGAAGGGGTTAAATGGAATATTCCAAACAGGTTAACCTCTCTGAAATGGCATAATCATTGATATTATTCCGTACGGAATCTTGAGCCCCCGGGGACTGCCGCCTTATCCGGTTACATATTCATGAAACCACCAGTGACATAAACAAAATGAAATATCAAAATATAAATAAGAAAGAAATCAGGGTTAGACTTTCCACTCCTAACAGAGCCAGTACGGGCTGGGGGGGGGTGGCTTTTATATTTTGTGCTTACATGTGTGTCATTTTGACCTCATCCCAACCCATTCCAGGGTGTCCCCCCATGATTGATTAATCTGTACAGTAAACCTGTTCTCTGCCACCAAGTCCCCCGAATCGCATGCCGTCTGCCCTGGAAAGCCCTCGCACCCGGGTAGCACTCAAACTTCTGGCCAGTCCCCATTGAGGGAGCTTTACCTTCTGGAAGGTTCCGGAAGAACTTAGCCTGCTCTCATTTAGCTGCTGCCCCCCTTCCCTAAGAGACAGCAATTAATCCAGTTGTGGCCACACTGGGAATCATAGCCTGGCCCCCACCCATACTTGCAAGCAATATGACAGCGGCTCTGAATTATTAATCTTTTTATTTCTGGAGTCGGGGGGCCTCCGGGGGGGCGGGGGAGCCATTGATCACCGGGAGAGCACAGCAAGCACACTTGAAATGCTGCCGCTTTTAAACAAATTGCAAATCACTTTGCCGGAGGTGGTGTTAACACTGTTTTGTAGTGGGGGGATGGAGTTGGGGTGGTTTGGCGGGAGAAAAGGGTGATGGAGACGGGAGAGCTGAAGGTGGGAGCTGGAGATGCGGGGAAGGAGAGGGAGGAGGCAAGGAAAACAGAAATGGGGGGTGAGCTGGGGTTGTGGTGGGGGGGAGAAAATACGAGGGATCGAGAAGGAATAGACATGGGATTCAGGAGTAAAACAGGTACAGAGTGTGGAGCTGAAGGAGGCCAGGGAGGTGAATGGCGGAGGGATTTGCACGTAGCCAGTGGGCCCCCCTTTGGCCAGCAGGGCAGCTCATTAAGGGGGGGCTATTTTTAGATGGACTATCACTTGGGGGCAGGCTGAGGAAATGAGGTACCAAGCAGCTAGGGGGGGGCTGCTTCAAGGCTGAGGCACCGTCTGTCGTTAAAACTCACCGCTAATGAGTCACGGGCACGCGTCTCCCAGAGAGGGCCGTCTAAGGGAGCTTCTGCGGCACGTGAAACACCCCTTTCATTTGGGGGGGGGGGGGGCAGCAACACATCATAAATTAATCAATCAGTCTGCGAGCAGAAGTTTTGATTTAATGTGTATTTTTCCCATCTACTTCCGATCTTTAACTAGGCCATTAGAAGATATGCAAATGTGGTATGTTTTTGTGTTGCAAGGAACAGTAATTATGCACAGCGTCTAATTACCATGATTTTGCAAAGCACATGGCATGGCCTTGCATTTTCAACATTGATTATTGAATGTTTATTGACTTGGATGGATGGATGGATGGATGGATGGATGGGTTAAGACTAGTGTTAATCACTCAGACGTACTACAATATCTTGGCCAGATTTGGCGTCCTGAAGTGACCTTGTTCCCCCGTTTTATGGCAAAGGCTGCCTTGGGCAAACCTCACACATGGGAGAGTGGGTCACCAAGCCATAGCATTAATACTCGGTGCCAGCAGGTAAGCAATACCCCTGACAGAACCCGCAAAAACCGGCCCAAAGCCCTTCAGATCAAGCTCATCATTTCTCTGTCCAGAAATGTCACATTTAAATATTTTTTTGTCATGAAATTTAAAGGATACCTGTTATTCTTTTTCTGTCCAATGCCATGCCATTGTTTCTCTCAAAACCCACACTTGAATTATCCAATTTTTTCAAGTGTTCAACCAAAAATATCAATTTCACCATCCGTTTTCTCATAGAAGCTCACACCCCCATTAAACTAGATACCAAAATAAAGCTTGAAAAGTAATTTTTTTTTTCAGGAGATTCATAGCAAAATCCAATCAATGGGCAAAAATAAAACAAACCAACATATTAAATATAACCTAGGCTAGTTTTGAGATTTGACTTGCTGGTGCTATAAAAGAGGACAAGCCTTGGTCCTCAGCGGTTCCTAACATGTAGCCTCCTGTAGAGTTAGTGTCTGTTCAAATTTATGTGCTTTAATTTTTCATAATGTGCTTAAATCTTGTTCTGTGTCTCTCTCTCCTCTCTCACTTGGTTCTGGTTTGGAATGAGAATAATTTCTGTGTGGGATTCCGTGACACGAATTCCCATCCCTTTATGCAACATTCTCATAGGATTTTTGTTTTAATGCATCCGTTTGCTGACCTGCAGCAAGCACCATATAAAAACGACCCTTAAAAATAGGCCAAATGGTATTTCAGGAATGCATATCATTGCCCAGATGACTGTAGGTGCTATTTTGTTAGTATATTATTAATGGTTTTCTTGTCTGCCTGTTCCAAGGTTTTCTGCTTCCCTAAGAGAGCTTAAGAAAATACCCATGCTATTGTTTCTTAGCGTCGTTCAACTCCATTTCCAGCAAAGACATTAGCATCTGGCTTGGGATATCTTGCTTAGCATGGCTCTGTTGCTTCGACTGCAGTTACACGCCTCCTGCGATTGACCTCGTTTCACTGCTGCTGCCGCTGATACAGTGTTGGAGAGGATCTGCTGCATAGTAAAAAGTCCTCCGTAGTGCTGGGCAGGGATCTCTTCCAAGACGCACCTCATACTGCACCATTAGAGACAAATTAAAATTGAACGATACTTTATTAGCATGAAGTACATTGAGTGAATGCGTGTAATTGCTTTTACTTTATTTTATGCAGGGATATTTTGGTGTGTTTTTTTTCCTTTCTGTCAAGAGGAATTAGAGTATGGATAATCATAGGAAGAGAGATCGAATCAGACATTAATAATCACTCAGACATAAGTGACTTGGGATAGCAAGCCGAAAGTCTGCATGATGTCAGCAAGGCACCGTTTCCATGACTTTGCGCTGGAACGCAGAGGTGTTACACAACAACTAGACATCCAGCTGGTCAGTGTTCGTTTTATGACAGACTATAGAAGTTGCTCTGAGTACTTCACTTTACAGAAGCACAACGATAAATCTGACAGAGGGGCTTGCGCCGAGGAGGGGGTCATTTATGTGTGAGTCCTCGGTTCAGAGTCCTGCAGCTGGCTTTGTTTAGACATCCATGGTTCGACTATGTCAGGATATCAGGGGCAAGTTTATGTTGGGTGTCGTTGACCCTTCCTGCTGCTCTGTTTACAAGTCGGCCTAGGCGGTCATTGTCCAGTATTTGTTGCATAATTGTCTTCCAGGATGTACATCCTGTTTGCGGTATATATATATATATATATCTGAGACATGTATCTCTGTTTCAACAGGACTTTGAGAAGGACTCGCCCTTTGAACCTGGATTTTTCTGTGGGGGTCCAACCCCCACATCCGCTCCCTGTTCGGCTGCTGGAGGGCGGTTGCTGAAGTGTCGTCTGATTGGACGGAAACAACCGTCAATCACTCTTAACCGTGAGTACAGCTTGAGGCTCTTCCTGTTGCTCTCCATCTCGGCACATGGCACTTCTCACATCCTGTTACACCAGGCTATGGCGGATTTCACCTTTCAATTTCAGCGATTCTCTGAATTCATCACAGCGTGAAGCAAGTCTTTCAGTGCCGGCGTGACTGTGAATGTTTAGCTTTTAGCCTAAAAACAACCCATGACTGTAACCACATTTTCACTACTCACATGAAGCCGTATAACATGGGTCCAGTTCTAGCGGTTTAAATACAAAAGTCAGAATATTCTTTGATATTCAATTCAGTTTTTCAGGATGATGTAAGTTGCTGGATAGCCATAATCATATGGGCTTTTGTCTCTCATCGCGGTCCCTTTATAATAATAGAGTGAGCAGGGAGGAGGTCCAGTGAGAAGGGATTATTCCTGATTATTCCAGAACCATCTTTTGCAAACTTAAGCAAATTGCAAAGCAGATCTATGTACATAAGGAAAAGCATAAATTACCTTAGTACAGCGCAGGATAAAGCCTTCATTATGGAAGTAAATGATATCTGAAGGGAGAGCATGAGGTATTAATACAATGTGAATTTAATGTGAGGTAACGCTTTGTGCGCTTTTGAGGCACGCGGCAACGCAGGCTGTCAAAACGGCACCTGACTCCCATCCATTGAGCCGAAAGCTGAAGTCCACCCCTAAGTGAGGTTCTGGAAGCGCCAGTGGGTGCCCCGTCCGCATGAGCGGCCGTCACTGCCATCCCTTGACCCCTGTTCAGACACCCTCCCATTATGCAGGACGCCATTGAGCGCGATTCAAAGGAGTCACGGCATCGGGGGTCAAAGGCTCGGCGAGCGCAGCGGAGCCGATTACCGCTGGTGCCTTTTCCACGGGTCTGCAGAACCTTCAGGGAAAAATGTAGGGCAGCTAAACAGTGAAGAATAAAGGCGAGGAAGGTCCCTTCTCCCCCAACCCCCCCTATGGGATGCTCGGCCTGCCAAGCCACAGATTCTCCACCTTCCTGCTGATTCAGATATCGATAATGAGCAGTGACAAACTTCCAATATAACTGAGCTTTCAGCCTTTTTACAGGTTGCGCATGGACACTCTGTGACCTTATGTCACCAAATGACCACTTATGTCACCAAATGACCACTTATGTCACTAAATGACCACTTATACACTCAGAGTTTATTTCATTCACAAGAGTCAATGTTGTATTTCCATGTCTGAAGAGAATAAAACGGTGATACTTTATTAAATTCTCTTTTTTTCCTGCATTCGCTTCAGCCCTCTGTTCAGTGTGAACCCTTTTTATGCCTTTTCTGTGCACCTTTATTCGGTTACTCCAAATTTATTCATTGACATTGTTTTCATAATCAATGTTATTCTGTGAGGATAATCATTTCCCTACCATCAAGCCGATTGATATATAATGGGACAGTCGCCGCCTTTCTCCTGCTCTCCGCCGAGTGTCGTGTGCACAGGCGTGACGCGCCGTGTCACTGGCGTCACGGTTATCCCGCCCAGTCGGAACCCAACGCTCATGCAGAGAAGGCGCTCAGTCGTGTGTCTATCAGCTCCAGTGAACTGCGGGAGGTCATCTGTTATAAGTAGATACGGACTTCTGTGACGCAGAGATACGGCGCCCCCTGCAGGAGGGGCAGATCATGGCAGTGGGACCAACAGCTCTGCCGTGACCAGCGCGTTCTCCTCATGCGTGCTCCCAGGCAGTGTGTTTTTACCTTCCAATTTATGCCATTCTTTGAAATTATCGCACCATGAAAGTAGAATTTCAGTGCCAGCATGACTATGAATGTTTAGCTTTTAGCCTAAAAACAAACCCATGACTGTAACAATGTATTCAGTGCTCGCATAAAACCTTCTAACATGAGTCCAGTTCTACTGGTTTGAATATAAAGAGTCGGTATAGTCTCTGATGTTTGGTTTCATTTATCGGAGTGATGTGCTTTTTTTCTGATGGGCGAGATATCATTGCATGACTAACATATCACAAATGTTTTCCCCGCCTTTCCATCTTTCATGTAAACAAGCCCCGTTTTTTCCACGCTTATACTGTATGTGAATGGCAAGATGCCTCAGTTAAAGTCTACTGTGACCTTTCGTCCCCTAAGAAGGAGGCTGCTGCTGGTTTAACTAGAAGTAGCACTCAGGGACTAAAACAATTAAATTCCAGAAATTAAAAAGAGAACCAGCACATTCCTGTTGTTACCTTATTTCACCCTGCAATTTATTCGCTAAAACAGTCTGACATTGAGTGGGTGCTTTTTCTGTGATTCTCTTGGGAATGTACGGGCTCGTGTCATTGTACGGTCGCAGCAGGTGATGTGGTAGCCGATGCCGTTACCTCGTCACCCGTAAACTAAAGCCTGTCTGCTCAAGTCCTAGTAGAGATGCTGCTTTTCCCGCTCATGATGAAGGAGCCTGTGGCAGCATACAGGTGTGATGCTGAAATGAAGAACAAAAAGCTACATAGGGCAGGGAATGGGCAGGGGAAAGGAGGGAGAGGGGGATGGACAGGGGAAAGGAGGGAGAGGGGGATGGACAGGGGAAAAGAGGGAGAGGGGGATGGACAGGGGAAAAGAGGGAGAGAGGGATGGACAGGGGAAAGGAGGGAGAGAGGGATGGACAGGGGAAAGGAGGGAGAGAGGGATGGACAGGGGAAAGGAGGAAAAGGGGTGGACAGGGGAAAAAGAGGGAGAGAGTGAAGAGAGTCAGACAGTTGAGGAGTCCATGCTCATGAATAAAAGCTGCAACAAATTAACGGCATCTGTCTGTCCATTTATCAGAGATCAAGTAGTAATCATCTGCGTCTTTCATGATCATGGTCAGCTTTTTATCTTCTGCTGCCTCATGCTTAAATGTAAATCCATTGTCACGGGGGGGCGCTGAACCTCTTTTCCTTGCAAAATGAATCACTTCTCCTATGAAAAAGCATGTAAAGCTCACACAGCCATTAAGCCCTTCCTTGGCTGTTTACACGCAAGCCGCTGCCTCACCAGCTGAAACACGCCGGCTGTTCTTGGCCCTCGTAAACACCCCCCCCCCCCCCGCCCCCAACATTTGAATGAAAGGCTTCTTGAAGTCAGGAAAGGGGCTGGGAAAGAGACAGGCCGCCCTGGCTCAGTAACAAGCACCGCATTGACTGCGCAAACTTTGCGCCGGCCCTATTCCCAAAGTATTCCTTTGTAGTGACCTCGGGAATCGCTGGGGAGATTCCGCGGATTGAAGCCGCGACAGGCCTCCATAAATCACGTTCCGTGGGGCCGGCAGAGGGCCGCGAGGACCGCAAAATGCATTCTGGGGGATCGGCGACAAAGAGGGTTATTTACGGGACCCTGCCGCCCCCCCACCCCTCCTGCCCCTCCCTCACCAGGGAGATCCAGGCCTAACGGAAACTTGCTCGTCAGGGAAAAGCAACTTAACATCCATGACCGTTGAGGCGTTGGTGTTTTCCGGAAGCCGCTTCACCTTCCGTGACTGCCTATCTACACAGCCTTTCAGATAGGGTTGAGGGTTGTGTGGGACAGTGATTGCATTTATTATCATTCGGTATTCTAGCAAATATCAGTGACATTCTTTGCTTGACGCCCCAGTAACCCCTCTGTGATTGAATGGTCAGTTCTTGTGTAGCTACATGTCAGCGGGCTCTGTAGTGTGAGGTCTGACAAGTGTAAGGTATCCCAGACGAGTAAGGATGTACTGAATGCCAGTTTCACTTTGCAGCACTTTCAGAAGGGGAATGGAAGCCTGGAGAGGCTCGGCTCTCGTTATATTATCGAAATATCATTATTCTTGCTGTTTTGGAAGAACGTGTGTTTTGATTCAGGGGAAAACCTGCTCCTCTGTGTCCATATTGTAATGGTGGCTGAATTCATTCATCATGAGCTGGCTTTGAGAGCAGAGGCGTGACACTGAACCCCGCAGCAGCCTTCCTTCAGGTCCAGCTGAAAAAGGGCTTGTTTTCTCCAGTGAACTTTACTGCAGAAACAGCCCTTTTGCCATGTAAACCTACAGCAGCGAACTACTGTCCCTGCTTGCAGATTCCAGCACAAAGCAGTAAACACCATTCTAGATGGAAGATACAATATATCTTTATTGTCATTGTACAAGCACAACGAGATGGTGTTTGGATATTGTAGAAGCCTCAATAAAAACACAAAACTAAAATAACATAAAAATAAATTGCATATAGCAATTACAAATACAAAGTATAAGAGGAATATTGCACATGAATTATTGCACCTGAGAAAGCCAGCAGTTGAGAGTTGTAGCATTACTGCAGGACAATGATCATGATGAACAATATTGCACGTTATTACAAGGAAAACACGGGACACAACTGTGGTGCTGAGATGAATGTGACAGCACCAGCGTCATAGAGTCAACATGGATGATTGTATGACGGCTGGAAGCCGGAACTGTTGAAGTGCCTATTCTCCCGTACCTATTCCATACAACTGTCTCTCTCTTCCTACTGAGACACCCAAAGCAACAAGGAACGGAAAGTACATGAAGACATGTTGCTTGGGCGGAACAGGCTTGCACGACCTCGTTTTTTCACATTTACAAGACCTCTAGAGCACCATGAGTCCAAATAATCATAGATAATGACCCAAGCTATAGAACATGACACCCAATGGGTGGCTTGTTTTGCTCCAAGCCTGATATGTGGCCCACAGATGGAGAGATGATCAATAGGAGTTTCAGAGATGCTTCAGAGATGAGGTTCACCATATGGAATATGGTTCCGGGGACTGGGTTCAGTGCATTTTAAGCTGACGTCTCGGTGAACCTTGCGCGATTTTCTTTTTTTGCTTTGCAGAACCGCAGCCAAGTTCTAGTGGTGAAACCTCGATTAGCCCAAGCTTGGTGACCGGGGCCTCGTCAGACGAGGATTCCAGTGTGTCTGCTGAACATCCCCGTCACATCATGCCCAGTTTTTAAAAGCCAGCACTGCTAAGCATTAGCCCACCTGACCAGCGAACACATCTGCTGTTTAAGCTCAACCAAATGAGAAATGCTCTTATTTTGCCATTGACCATCAGCATAGTCCTCCGTCTCCTACCTTTCTATTTCCCTCGAGGCAACACCAATATATCTCTTTATTACACTGTGTTGAGTGGCCACTGCAGATGTTGACATATTAGCTGTTCTTTATTGCTACAGGGCTCTGCTGATTAACGTGGTTTGCTCCATACATCTTCTCCCTCATTTCCCCTAATTACTGTCAGTCTAATTCTATTCCAAGCTAACAAGCAACGGTAATTTTTTTTTCTTGCCTCTAATTTCAAATATTTTGCTCCCTCCTCCTCCCCACCACCTTTCTTTATTAATGTCAACTCAGAATAATTAACATGACACCTCATAGGTGATGATCATGTGCAATACCCAAAGCTAAATTAGACCACGGACTCTGTTGCCATATTTACACTACCGGCCTCTTCCATTTAAAGCTGCGGCGTCCCATCTGGGTTTTCATATTCGTCCATGGTGCATTTTAGTCAATGTGTCACTCTCGGGGATTCCGTTTGTGGTTTGGCGGGAAACGTCATTCGGGGCTGTTTTATCTCGTGTTTTTCTCCGGTTCCCTCCTTTCTGGAGCTTTCCGTTAAAGGTCACATGAAGTGCTTGCCTGCTTATGCATTACCTGGTCTGGCCCGTGTTGGTATGCACGACCATTTCTGTGGAAATATTACTCCTATCAGATCGATATAGGCAGGCCGGCTTTTGCTTAGCCAGGTAAGAGATTGGTCTGTGGGGAGCACGTAGGCCTTCGCTATTTGCATAAAACATGCCTGCCCCTCAAATGCACACGCCATTTCACGCACTTAGGCTCCCAGCCTCGGCTTCCTCACTCCCTCTTGCCCACAGACTAATGAGAACGTCAAGTCCGACGGCCAGAGTTCATCCATCATGCACTCGCGCCCGACGGAATCACCGCTGAGGCTTTGCAGCATATAGCGGCTGCTCTCCGCAGGTTATAAATGGGCCTGTTTTTCCCCCCATTTGTCTGCTGTAGGTGTGCTCAAAGCTCTGGGCTCAGTGCAGAGGCACAACAAAAGACACCGACATCCAGTTTGCCAGTCCCTGTTTGTCCGGGCATCTCCCTTTCTCTCCCCTTCTCTCTCCCCCCCCGAAAGGCTGGGCCAGCGAATGGAATTACTGTCATTTCAAAATGGGCTATTTGTCTCACCGAGGCCTGTCGTGTCTCGCTTTCAGTGTTCGTGCTGTGGAATGTACCCCCTCTGTGGTCTGGTGTTCTGTTCCTTTATGTCCTAAGCAACAACCTCCGCCATAATGTTACCAAAAACCATATCATAGTGTGGCACAGCGCTGGGGGTCACATGGTATTGTTCTCAACTCCCTGTCTAAGATCCCAGGCGTCGTGCCAGCAGGCATCTTCTATGGGGTTACCAAGGAATACGACTGAAACCATTAAAACCATTAAAATCCTTTCAGGAAGATGGGGGATCGTAATCACTTCGGAATAAGATGGGGGATTATGCTTAGCGGGGGGGGATCAGGGGCTGTCAGATCCGTCCCATGGTGGAGGACAGGGGTTTAAGGGCTAATTCTGCTGGGCCTCTACCCCACCTCCAAGATTCTTTGAACAAGACATTTGGTCTGCAGCCCAAAGGCTGGAGACAGCGCCCTCTTCTGCCCCTTTGGTGTTTCAGGATAGTGGTCAATAAAAGAGGACCAAAAACCCATTTACCCCACAAGGAAATTTTGGTATATTCTTATTTATCTTTTTCTTATTATTCTTATTTTCTGTACAGTCAAACCTCCCTTATCCAGGCAGAATGGGACCAATGGGTGCCCGTAAGTAAGAAATGCCCGTAAGTAAGAAATGCCCGTAAGTAAGAAATGCCCATAAGTAAGAAATGCCCGTAAGTAAGAAATGCCCGTAAGTAAGAAATGCCCGTAAGTAAGA
>JAODKF010000051.1:12627962-12656981 GCA_026779585.1 Mormyrus proboscirostris
TAAGTAAGAAATGCCCATAAGTAAGAAATGCCCGTAAGTAAGAAATGCCCGTAAGTAAGAAATGCCCGTAAGTAAGAAATGCATGAACAGTAGAGTACATGTCTACACATACAAACTACATGATATTTATGAGGTGCAGGGCTTGCAATAGGATGTTATTTCAGTCTGAGCTAGCGAATCATCCTGATTTATTCTTGTAGTAGTCATCCACCCTCGTCCTCTAGCTCGCTCTCCATTCGATGTTGGCTCCGCCTCCACGTGCAGACTCCAACTCGTACAGTATGCGGCGTTCGTCACTTCCGTCTTCAGAAGTGAAAAGCCGACCACAAGACGTCTCGGGATCACTGCTCATTTATTGATTACTGTTGTTGGTTTGCTTTTCTTTGATGGATATTACTATGTTTGTATGTTGTTTAGTTTCTTGGTTTTCTAATTTTCGTTTTACCCAGTTCATGGTTAACATCTTCGCGCGGCCCTCGCACTTTGCCGCTTTGATCTCTGTGTATGCTCTGTTTGTGTGTCAGGTGCATAGGGAGTGACTGCCGTTTTTGTTTTGTGAGCTTATGTTGTATGCTGTTGTTTGGATAGGGAGTAAGGTGTAGAATTTGTCATTGTGTTTTTGTTTCTCTGCACTTAGGTAAGTTGCTTTGGGTTGCACGTACCTAGAGCTGCCCCATAGAGGGAGGTGCCCGTATATTGGAGGTCCGGATAAGAGAGGTTTGATTGTACTTGCTTGTCCAGTGCAGGGTTGTGGCAGTTCAGAGCCTATTTCTGGAGGGAATAACCCAGTTCTTTATCTTCTTGTTATTATTTTCATCATCATCATCATCATCATCATCATTATACAGAGGGTTTGCCAGGTCTTGCCATACTTGTAAAAAGGAACTTTTTTCATTATCTTCATTATCTGTATCCTAGTATGAAGCAGTGATGTCTCTAGGATCACCATGGACGCGGGAGCCAATTATTTACATCATTTCATCAGCCTGGGCCTCCTTATGCTCTGAGGTGATGTCATAAGTGTGGGAACACTTTTAGTTAATTGGTCAGTGATGCCAGATGGACACCTGATACCAGCGGGCATCCAATCCAATCCCCCAGTGACATGTTCTCGCCCGGTATAGGTCGCCACGGCGATCACCACGGTCGCTACGCCAACTGGATCTGTGGACGGACTGGAGGGCGCAGCAATTGCATGCTGTATCAGTTTACAGGAAAAGCAGGAGGTGCAACATTGCGGCGATGGAGCATTTGAGGCCATCGGGCATGGTCACGGCTAAAAGTGCACACGGCAAATTTTGCCGTTATTGCTTTATCGCTTGACACGTCTGCATTGACTGAGCCAATTGGAAAATCATTAATTTGAAAAGATTACCCATTGTGCCCAATGCCTGCTACAGACACAGGGAACAATGACCCTGTCATTCATTTCAGGTCTTTTTTTCATATTAGCTTTGAATTATGCGTTGCGAACTGCTCGGGTTTTTAGCCTGATTGAATTCTCGCAACAACTTCTGGAAAGATCCATTTAGCTGTATAAGTGTATTTTTCCCCCATCATATTCTATTATCCAAGCTCAGTGCCGTATTTGTACTCTCTCTGTGGGCTTGATAATAAAGTCAGAATGATTGCTGGAGTGGGTACAGGCGCAGTAGTATCCTCTGCTGCCTGTTTTGCATTAGATTTTCAATGCAGCTAACTTAAAAGAGAGCAGTAAAATGCAGTCTGAATCTAAATCCTCAAATGACAGCTGGTTCAGGTCTACCGAGGACAAGCATGTGTAATATCCCAAAATTGGGTAGTTCAATAAGGTCCATGCAACATATGTTTGTGTATGTAAATGGGTCACTGAGTCAAGTCAGTGATTTGACTGAATCAGGCTTTGGTCAGCTGTCCTGTTCCTACCTGCCACCCCATGTTCCAGCTGAATCAGGCTTTGGTTGGCTGTCCTGTTCCTACCTGCCACCCCATTTTCCAATTGAATCAGGCTTTGGTCAGCTGATCTGTTCCTACTTGCCACCCCATGTCTATATTATTAAGGTATCATAGTAATGAGAGCACCCATCGGTCAGAAAAACCGTTACTCTTAACCATTTTATAATTGGAGCTTAAGTTGTTTATGTTTAAAGCTGTTATAAACTAAGCAATCTCATGTACAGTATAGTGCAAAAGTCTTAGGCAGGCTAAGATGTTTAAAAATATGTATCTGGGTAGCATGTATGTATTTTTTCAGAAAATGAAGCAGGATTTATTATTGGAATATACATAAATGAAAAATAATACAGTAAAAAGTAACTTTCTCCAAAAAGTTACATATATTTTGTTGGGTGACTAGAAAAATACTGTCTTGGTTCCCAAACCTCTCTTCAGGGACCTCCCAACCAAACATGGTGTGCTTGTGGTCTACAAAGTAAATAAAAACATGGATATATTGAACAGTTATTACAAATTCTAGAGGAACTTTTTGAAATGGCTGAGCTAACCTGCTTTGAGTGACATAATATGTGACAGTCATTTATTGGCATTACTGAATGACTATGGAGCTAAATTTTAGTTAGCTAAGAAAGAATGATTTAAAGCAGCAGAAGGTCACGTGGTTCTCCGCTAAAGACAGTATTGTCTTTGTTCCACAAATATTGTGAAATTTGTGGTCAGTACTGAGGTGTTGTTCTCCACATGAACTCTTCTTGTTTTTTCCCCAGAAGGGAACAAGATAAATTTTAGCTAGCATCGGTGTATAGTGATTAAAAAAGAAATCTGGGACAATGCTGTGTGTGTGTCACCAGATTGCAACCTGCATACATGCTACTGCAGTCTAGCAGGAGGAAGTGACAGGCACTCAAGTTACCGGTGCGTTTGTTTTTTTTCTTCCTAATTATACTATCCATCAACATTTTCCTTATCTCATTAAATGCTAATGACGGCTCATAATCAAGCTTCAGTGCCATAATACTTCCCATAATACATTTCACCTGAATGGTTCCCCCGCCCCCCTCTGAAAACAGCTGTGAAGAGCTGATATCGGATTTAGAATGGCACCATCGCTGATCCAGGACTGTTGTTGTGGTTCTTTGTGCTTGAGATGATGAGGTGAGGTGTGAGATTGAAAGAGCAGCTGCATGGCATTTGTCTCTCTGTGCCTGTATCTCTGCCCCCTCCTCCCTATTCCCCCCCCTCCCACCTGCATCAGTTGAATCCCATCTTGATAAGCGGCACTCCTGTGATACAGGCCATGGGCTTTAGGTATTAGTCGTTTTTCGTGAAGCCTGAAAGACCCGGGCATGACACAGAGCAGCTCGGGAAATGCCACCCACGTCAAAAATCTGCCACTGTGCGTCCATCGGTTGGGGCCCGCTTTTCTGTTAACGGTCTTCGGGAAAGGAGAAGCAGGTCCACCGAGTGACAAAGCAGAGGGATGGTAATGGGGACGATTCGTAGTGCAGAGAAGGAGCCCCCGCTTGGCCCCATCTACTGCTTTTTTGCAGAGGATCAAGGCGATTTTTTTTTTTTGACTCGGCCAGCAGTCAGGGTACTAAGTCAGCGACAACAGAATGCGGGACTCAATGCGCCACATGGATGCAGTTTCACCAGACAGTCTGGGAGGTTCACAAAAGCAAAGCAATGGCTGGCATTAGCCGGAGACTTGGTGTCCTCACCACTGACCACAACACCCAGATGAGAACAAGGGCCCCAAGTTACAAACAGTGACTGTAACGTAACCTAAACGCCAGTTGGTCCCAGAGAGCAGAGAAACACAGGATATCTATCAGCCATGCTCCTCTGTGGTTTGGTTGTACGTTAAAACTGAATAATATCTGGTTGATTGGGCGTTTGATTGATCGTCCGGCTGCTCTGTCGCTGGGACATTCTCTTCCTCTCTTCCATATCAATTGCCTCCCTGGGGGGTACAGGTAATAACACACTCCTGACTCTCTGCTCTATTAAGAGCAGGCTGGAGATGTCTTCATAAGTGGATGTGGAACTGTCAGGAGGAGAAAATGCCCCACTGGCTTTCGATTCAAGCACGTACATATATATTTACTGCTGCGCTGCCGGGGCTTCCTTCGGGCTTTAATGAGCCGGCGACCCGCGGAGCCTCACCGGTGCTCGCAGACGGAATGAGGAGTGCTTGATGGGAGTGGATTGTCTGGGACTGTGGTTCTCCTCGGCACAGTCAGATTCTACAAGGTTTTACTTCAGGCTCCTACAAGACAAGAATCAAAATCTTAAAGTACATCTGGGCTGGATTTTTCGGTAGAACTTCAGTTTCTTGAAGGATCCTAAAATGTATTTGCCGACTGCACTTAATTTCAAGCCAGCAGACATTTCACGAAACGAGCAAGTAATTGTCTAACAAGTCTAGATTTAATTGCGTAAATGTACCTGTTTTTAAGGGGGCATTAAGACTAATTTTGAACATTAATTGCTGTTAATTGCTTAGTTTCAAACAAAACTAAGGTTGCCATTTGAATGGTATCACCAGTAATAGGTTTTTTGTTCATACAGTTAATTATTTAACATGCTCACAAATACCCTCTTCTACCCTACATCCAGCCATGGATTTGCGTTCCCCCTCACTGAAAGCACAATTAAATTAAATGAAAACATAGCATTGTGCATTTTTCCACTCCAGCTGCCAGGGTTATAGCATGGATCCATGCGACTGTCGTCAAGTAGGTCCCCAGTGTGCTAATTAGTGGCCAAGCCGGGAGTGGCTCGTGGCTTCTTAACACTCTCCTCCCAGTCTGCTGCTCCCCTGCATGTCCCCTGGCACCTCCCTCAAAGACCTCCAGGGCCGCAGCATCGGTGGTCCACTCTAGTCAGCTGAAGCAGGGGTTCTGAAGGTGGAAAAACTCACAGACCCACCTCTGACTGGCTACGCTGAAGTCGCCTACCGCAGATGCTTCTGTGAATCTCTGATGCGTGGTATCGCGTGGCTCTGGGTGAGACCCATTGGGCAGGGCGCGTTGGATCTCTAATTGCTACAGGACACACTTTTATGTTTTTACAGCCAGGAGTGTCCTGCCATGGGCCTTCTGACTGCTCTGTCTCCAGGCAACAGCCTCACTCATCACGGTCCCCCGAAATCAAATCAGTCCTTCCTCCGGCATTGCGGGTGGTGCAGGTTATGGCGAGGGCGGCAGCAAAATCGAAAAAAAATCCCAGTCAAATGCTTCAAAAGGATGGCAATTGATTTCCAAAGAAAAGACTTTTTATTTTCCGTCTCGTCCATGTCGCCATCCTCTGGGTTTACTTACAGCTGTGAATATCGGGATCATTGCCAAGAAGAAAAAAATTATATTCACTCCCTAAGGCATTGTTGCATTGCAGCAATTACTTTGATTGCTTCAGAAAATATGCTGTGTTCATACCTTATTGTATGTTTTCGTGTAAGTAGATTATGGCATGCTTATTTGCCAATATATAGTTTTGAGATCCATTTATGCTGCTGAGATGGCTGTAAAGCAGCCAGAACGTTCAAAAACATGTGTGGGATAGACGTCACCACCAGCTCTGATTTTGTGTCCTTGTGTCCACATTGACTCTCCCAATGGGTCTTTACTCATAACTGGATTTTTACTTTCACTTTTAAGGTCTCGCAGGTTATGAAAGTTCTACAGATGGTGTAGGCCTTAGCCGCTTTTTGATAAATTGGTGTTCATAGCTCTTCATTTACAGAGACAGATTACATTTCTTGTGCCTAGAGATCTTCTTTCAAGAACTTGGATTAGCAATCTCCATACAATGACTTTGACAAGAAAGGGTTTGCTGGAACATCAGGTCAAGGGTCAGGCCTGGAAAGTGCTTGTGGGCTTTTCTATAGGGAGAAGGTGATGGCCGCCTGACAAGCCCATGAGGGGAGGAGCCTGCCAGTAACCCACATGTGCTGTGTCCCTGGATCTGTATCTGACATGGTGCTTGACATGAGGAAGATGAGTGGCATTGATGAGGAAGGGGCACTGGCTTTTCCTGTCAAAATGAAGGCCCTTCTCACCTTCTATGAAACAGAGAATGCCTTCTGGCAGCTGGTTAAGTGCATCAAAGGGATGGCGTTTGACTAGCCATAGAATTGACATAGTCGGTGTCCATGTAGACTACAAAGAAAACAGTTGATGCTTCTCCCAGTAGCGACACTTGTCATATATCCTTAGCCTTCGATGCTAAGCCATCTTATCTGAATTACTTGAATAAATTTATGATTATTCTGCCTTGGATGTTGGATTCTGTTCATATTTTCTGCCTCATAATCCTACCATCACTGTCTTCTACCTTCCGGGGGAATTGTAGCTCTCAGTGGCACCAGTGTCCTTGAAACTTTCACAGACCAACAACCAACAGTGGTTGGGACTGCAAATGACTATCTTGAACCCTTTGGGGCTGCTTGATTAGCACTAGCTTCTGAAAAGCCACTGTTCATTTAGCTAAGCCGCCTTGGCACCACAGCTAATAACGGCTGTGAATCACTCATAAAGACTGTCGTACCAACAGCAGTTCTCCTGCAGGGCCATTTGCCAGAGATGGCTCTCTCGCTCTCCTCTAATCCTCTTCGGCTTCGCTGCCGCCGCGCAGCAGCATTTACAAAACCGTCGGTCTAATTACCATGGAGAAGTTACCAATCGTCAAAGCAGCTTGTTTGCAATGGGTACAGCGGGTGGGCAGGGCACAAGTGGCTTGATCTGAGTTTCTGAGCAGCACGCAGACAGACTCTCTGCTGCAAAGAACCTTTGTGTCACCACAGACGCCTAACAGGGAGGTGAAGGAGTACAGCAAGCTTGAATTGAGAGGCCCAGGGGCTGAAGGTGGTCATTGACCTCCCAAAGATTGTCTTCACCGTCAAGTATGCAAATAGTCATGTGACTTTTGGTCAGGAACCACTGAACTGCTGTGGCTTGGGCAGTAGGTTGAGAACAACTCTGGGATCTGGAATAATTATATATAGTCACATTAGACACTGTATTTGTGGCTCCTCGACTGAATTTTACTCCTGTTTATTTGGGCTACATTTTTCACTATTTCACCACGGTCTTTGTTTTGGAGCGAAACTCCCTAATGCAAAAGAATAACGGTTTTCAAGCTCTCTGAATCTAGGGACCCCAAAATTAAACCAGCCCAGAGCTGGCCCCCCTACCACTAATGCTTGATTGGGTAAGTGAAAAAAGAACTAAGGAACATAGTAGGCTTGAGGGTCGAGGGTCTCCCTTAAAAAATCTTTTGGCTCTTCTGATATTTTTCATATTGCATAAACCAAATGATTATACCAACATTTCGACAATTTACAATACATTGTGGACCCCCTGCAAATGTTCTACAGACCCCCAAAGGAGTCGTATACCTCGAGTTGAAAGCCCTGTAAGGGGAAGGCTTGTCCCAAGCGGATTACACACATGCATATCCTGGCATGCATAATATATAGCTGTTTACGGTGTCTTTTCCAGTCCCTAACACATTAATTTACTAGTCTGTTATTATTAGTAAATGTCCTTTTTGTGCTTTAGCATGCAGTCAGAGGTGAAATATATTTGCATGTTGTGTAACTGTTTCCATTATGTTTTCTGTCAATATTTTTGTGATTGTTGGAGGGAACAGCATGGTGAAGTGAAAACCATCAGTCTCTCGGTTGCCACTGCTCTGGCCCCGGTCCCCCTCGTCACCCCCGCTACGTGATAGCCTGTGAAATGGGCAGGCTGGGTGGTAGTTAATGGCCTGTTAAGAGTATGGGCTAATGTGTCTGATCATGTTAGAGACAATATAAGCGTCCTGGGTGCTTTACACCCACCGTGAGCGGGATGCAGGTGGGCGTGGGAGTATGGGAGGAGGGGGGGCTCAGTGCTCATCGATTTAATGTTTTCTCATACTCAAATGGGCTGTCGACACATGACATAAATACATTCAGACGTGCGTATCTGTTTTGAGGCAATCAAAAATACAGCTGGGTTTATAATGCCGCGGAAAGAGGGCCTGCCGTCGATCATGCCAGTTCGAATGCTTTGTGAGAGAGCTTGAAGAGGCTCTCTCTACATACTGAGGTCGCCAAGTCCCTTACTCTCAGCTTTGAAGGTTCCGCAACTATGGGTTAAGCCAAGAATGAGCCAAGAACGATTTAACTCATATCAAAAGTGATTCGAAATATTTACAGTTTCATTAGTAGAATGAGGATCCATCCACTTGGGTCAAATAAGTGTCCGAATGAAATAGGTTACAGGCTCATTCCAAGTATGCAGTCTGAATATAATTAAGTATATATTCGAAATATAGTGCTGGACCAACTGAATCGCGCAGTGTATTTATGGAGGTGGATTTACACCAGAGAACCTTGAGGAGCATTACCTCAAGGTCATGTACTCCAACTCCATGATGGAAACTCAAGTAGACACCAGTCTACTGAATTTTACGTGCTTTTAGAATTATTACCTGACCTCATCAGTAAATGCCGTATCTCAGCTGAATGCAAATGAGGCCGCATGTTAATTAATCCTAGTCTTTGTGGAACCACTCATGCTAACATTTCTATTTGGTGTACAAGAACTTTGGAGGGCTAAAGAGTTCCATAGATCAGTCCTGCTGTCTGGTTAGACCTCTAGGTCCTGGTGCTCTTCCATCTCTTTTCATCCTCATGATTGGTAGAAAGCAGGCCTTGATATAGTCCTTGGCACAGCGTTGCTCGCTGGACCGTTGGCACAGTATGGTGGGCTAATGTACCCAATGACACTGACACTCTTGAGACATAGTCAAGGAGCCCTTTCGGTTCTGCTGTTCTGCCGGAGCGAGTGTAGATATGAGTTTGTAGCACCTGGCTGAGCCAGCTAGTCTGTTTCAGCTCATATGATTACGGTATCAGCCATGAGAGAGACATTACCACAGATGTGGCTTTTCAGACAGGGCCTCTTTTCCTCTCGTAATTTAATGACCAGACAGGAAGGAGGTCATCTCCACACTCATAGTTTGCTTACATAACAGCAGTGGAAAAGCTAATATCTGCTCTTCAACAGGTAGGGGAGGGGACCTTCCAGATTCACAGTCTACTGTATGTTTCAGGGATGGTACATAAAGGTGTTTTATGAGGGTGATTCATATTGATTTTGTATCCTTTTGTTTCATGATAAAGCCTTGTCTTTTAATGTCTCCCCCATTATTTGACAAGAGGCTTATATGGCATATTGATCTACAAAGGATATGTGCAGTCCATTGATGATATTTTATTTAACGTTCAATCGTCACCAACACAATCAGTCTTATTTAATGTTGCCATTCTGTGCATCTGGGCCATGGTCTGATTGTATGTGTTGTAATTATTCTCTTTTGACAGGGCGACTTTCTTGTAGCTGACATCTACAATGTGCTTCTGAAGCTCGGACAAGGACTACTTCTTGGTCACCCCTCCAGTAACCCTCTCCCTCCGTCCAACATGGTGCCAGTTCCAAACATGGAGCCATTCCTTGCCATAGTATTTACCCTTACGTCCTGCATCCTGTCCGCCTCCTCCACGGCCACGCCTTTCCCCAAAGACCTGGAGCCAATCAACACTGTCGGCCGGCAGCGTGAGTATAATTCTGTTGCTGACGCCATCCCCTTTATTCATGCAGAAGTTGGTAGTCGCTCTCTAAGTGGAAATCCAGCCTCTACTATGACCTCGGCTGAGTTTGGCCACGTTCACTGTGTGACAGAGGGTGTAATTAAACAGAAGCAGCCCTAGAATCAGAGGTGTGACTAACACTGTCTCTGATTTCCATCGATGACACATCAGCGGTGCTCCCAAATATCGGTAATGTGTGGCAATGCGTAGGGTCGTCCCTGGAAATGATATATTGATTTGTATTCATTAGGCAAACTAGGCCAGCCTGTGTTTGCTCACCACCGAGCAAAACTTTTAAGCAAGGAAAAGCTGTGAGACATAATTAAACCGCAATCAAGGTGGGACACAAGGCCTGCCCCTTTTGTGTGACCTGCATTAGTCTGTTCTAATTGTGCTTTGGATAGAAAGAGAGAGAGAGAAGGACCAACTCCTACAGACTGCAATTTGCGTGGAAGGTGAACCGTTGATCTTATTGCCTCCAGTCAGAGGGGGCGACCTTGAGTGCCTTAATGCAATGGTGCCTGGTCATAGGTCACCGCCCCCCCCCCTCCCACTGCATTGGCCGTTTCCCATGACAACCTGAGTAAAATGTGCTTGCTGTATTATTGGTCTGATAAAATCCACGCTAGGTATCCCCGACTATAAAAGTGGAAGAGCTGTCAGGCTTAAAATTTTTAACAGACTACATTTCTGAATTACCCTCTATATAAACCAATCCTGCTCCTTCCATACCCCTGCATTAATTACATCAGTTTGCCATTTTGATCGTTAAACGGTTTAGGTATTTTCGGATATCTTAGATCAATGTTTCCCAACCCGGTCCTCGGGGACCCTGAGACGGTCCACATTTTTGCTGTGTCCCAGCTTCATACTAGATGGTCCATATTTTTGCTTGGGAGCTCGGAGGGAGCAAAAACGTGGACCATCTGTGGGTCCCCGAGGACCAGGTTAGAAAACACTAGATTAGGATATTGGCAAGGAGCTGGTTGTTGAACCGAAAGCGATCCCTGATGAAAGTGGAGGAGTAGAGGGGCCTGGGGAGCTTGGTGGGGAGTGCACTGCTTTGGATTAGCAGCATTTGGCTGTGATCAGGTGGAAAGATCAAATGGCTGAGCCGAAGCGAAGGGCAGACAATGAGCATTTCACTGCTGCTTTTTCCTCAGTGAAGGTGCCTCGCATTCAGCTTCATTCGGCCTCCGTACTAGACGAAATGTCTGTGTTTCGTGCTGTTAATCAGCTCATCATTTAATTCCTTAATCAGACACTAATCATTTAATCCTTTAATCATTTAATTGGACTTATTCTATGAAGAGAGGTCAGTACTTTTGTTTCTATGTTCTTAAGTTCTTTATCAGATTTTAGCCGCACCTTCTGGTTGCTATTATCTTACCCCCCCATCCCTGTACCTGTCCCCATCCCTGTCCCCCCATCCGCGTCCCCATCCTCATCCCTGTCCCCCTATGCAATGGAGCAGTACTTTAGGCTTTTCTGTTTCACTTTATTTTTTGCAGCAAAAAAAAAAAAATCAGTTTAAATACTGGGATCCGCTCACATTATTATAAACCTTTTAGAAATGCACCAAGACTTTGAAACGCCAGGCCCTCCAGTCCTCAAGAAGTACATGACTTGAATGTGAATCATGCCAAAGGTGCCTTGGAGTGGTTGGCCTTACTTTACAAGCAAATGGCATGGGGTAGCCATAAGGAAAGCAATCTCTGATCAGCCAGCCTGTCATATAGAATTAATTTTATTGCAGCTGCAGACTGACATTCCAGGTATTCAATCAGCAAAATGCCAACAGAGGTCCGTGAACGTGTCTCCCCAAAAATTTCCCTCAGTTATGCATGCAGTGAACCTTGGTTGCGTTAATGCACGGATGGTGTGATCAGAATGGTGTCCCGCCTCACCTACAGACTCCCAGCTGCACCCCGGGTTTCAAGGGCTGATGTCCGACAACGACACAGCACGCTTGGGCCTGGATTTCCAGAGGATGCTGCGAATCAACCACATGCTTTACATAGCAGCCAGGTAGTGCCTGAATCTTTCTACCCCAGTACAGTGCCTGAGCCTCTGAAAGTATTCATTGTAAAAAGAGGAATTGGCTATAGTGCTCCAGTAAGCTATAGGTGCACTCCATACACTATAGTTGTCTTTTAATCAACCATAAAGCAATTCTCTCAAACAGTACAACAAACCTATTAACACTAAACAATTCTGTCAAACAACAATACAACAATCCTGTCAAACAACAGTACACAACAGCAAAACAATCCTGTCAAACAACAGTACACAACAGCAAAACAATCCTAACAACAGTACAGCAATTCTCTCAAACAACAGTATACTACAGCATAACAATCCTTTCAAACAACAGTACAGCAATCCTTCCAAACGATGATACAACAATCCTCTCAAAAAACGCTACAACAATCTTTTCAGATAATGGTAAAAAAAAATCTTAAACAATAGTACAACTATCCTGTTAAAGAACAGAAAAACAATGACCACATGTGGCATGCTCACCTCACAGTCTCATTTTAGAAAGAAATCTGATCTGTAATAGATGGAAGGTCAATAAAATTTCCCGCACTGTCTGCTATCCTCGAAAATGAGGAGCATGCCGGTCATATTAAGCTCTGAAAATGCGTCGCTTGGTTTATGTCATGTTGGACGTGAAGTTGCACTGCTTAAGGGGATCAGCGGAGACTCAGATCTGATGGTTTTTTGTCTATTTGGCAGGGATCACGTGTTTGCGGTCAACCTCAGTACCTCGACGGAGCAGATTGTTCCCCAGCAGGTACCGTAATAGCTTCACGCTTGCGTTTTGTGAATGACTCCGCATACTACGAAAGTCGGCCGGCTGACCTTGAGATAACAGTACACCGTCAGGGCTAGAGAGAAACAATGAATTTATAACGTTTCTTGCAACGTCAAAGAAAGCAGTTCCTACTACATTAAATCAGGATTGACATGTGAAGAATGATGTCAGTTATTTCTCCATTAGAGCCATATTTATGATCACATTCAGGTAGGTATCTGAAGATGAAATGCATTCACTTAAAGAAACATTTAAGGACCAGTTTTAAGGGCCCCGTGATGGCTTGAAGGCTTCATCACCTTACAGTTTAAGTGATTGGAAGGTGGGGCAATGGATGGTTTGAAGGAAAGGATAATGTTGATTGGATAGGTCTGAAATGCAACACTCTGGACAAATTGCATTGGCTAAATTATGCAGATGTCCAATTATTTTGCAAGATACGGTCATGTGACGGGGGTGAAAGCCGAGGCTGAAGCACCTTCAGAGATTACACAGTCCATTGTCTTCAATAGGCATTTAAAAGTGAGGGGTGCTGCCTGCTCCATTTCCCATAATTACTAGCTGTCAGCACAACCCACTCCGTCAAAGAAACACAAGGAGCCTCAGAGCTCCACGCTAAGTTTCTGCAAAGATTGCAGGTTTCATTTCGTTCCCTGCTTCTGTTCTTCCCACTCCGGAGACCCCAAAGTCTCTAAACTGCCCCAGCAGCCTCTGGGGTCTGGAGGACATCAAAGCCTACAGCTAGACTGATGGATCCCCTCCTACTGCGGAGTCTCGCTCACCTAATATGAGCTTTAGTTTCTAAGAGCGGGATGACAGCTCTAACAACACCTAAATGCTGTTTCTTACCCTCCGTTTCACCAGTAGTTATAAAGGGATTCTCCAGCGTTTTTCTCTGTTCTCCCAGGCGCTATAAAACTTCACAGTATGTTTGGCTGGTTCAGGAGGTGGGGGTTGGAGCTAGGCTTGGGCATTAGCTACTTTTTCGTACCATCACAGCATTCAGACATTACACCACAGTATACAGTAAAATTTTCCAAGATTTCGGAATACTGGAATCGTGTTGCATTTATGTTCTTATCCATACGTGGAAATGAGAACGTTTTAAACTGGATTTGAGAAAGCGCTACTTTACACAGCATGTAGTTTGAGTATGGAATAGCCATCCTGTTAGTTTAGCGCAAGCTAAAAGTTTGGGTTCTTTTAAATCAGAACTAGATAAGATTTTGAGCTATTAGTTAAGTTCTTCCCTAAACAAGCTGGATGGACCGGATGGCTTCCTCTCATTTGTAAATTTCTTATGTTCTTATGAAAATACTATCAAATTACTTTTATTTCTGCCCACCCCATCTAACCAGCCTGCTGCTTCTTTGCATTGCACTTTACACAATACCTTCACTGTATTTTATTTATGTATGTAATTTATTATATTGAATGTCATTGTCTTGATTGTCCTGTTTTGCTCGTCCTCTCAAAGCAACATTAGCGACAAAGAAGCGATTCTGATTCTGATTCTGATAATTTGTACTGTCCAAGCCTAGTTTTTAAGCACGGCACAGTTTGGATAATCGTACACTGTTTCCATCACAGAAGCTGACCTGGAAGACGAAGGATGTGGAGAAGTGCACAGTCAGGGGGAAGAACAGCGTGAGTAACAGGATGGCAGGATCTGCATGGCACGTTGTGGCACCACACCGCCAGCTGGGCGCTAAGTGCTCACAGGAAAGCCCAGCTCTGGCAAAGGCTCCAGTCTGGCCAAGCGAATTAGCCGGACGGCGGGGGAGGCAGAGGCCGAGAGCAGGGTCATGCTCTTGAAGAAGGCCTGTGTTGTGTTTTGCAGGACGAGTGCTACAACTACATCAAAGTTCTGGTGCCCAGAGACGACGAGACGCTGTTTGCCTGCGGCACCAACGCTTTCAACCCCACCTGCCGCAATTACAAGGTGCGTGAACATCCATTTTGCATTTATTCGTAGAATTGCTCAGTACAAATGCCACCCCCCCAACATTCCTGCTTTGTCTAAGCTTCATGTCATGTGACTTTGCATCCATGATCAGAAGGGCGCCAGTTCAAATCCCAGGGTCGACGTTGCCATTGGCCCCTAAAACCAGGCCCTTAATCCCTAATGGTTCCGGGAGGTGTTATAGGCTGGCTGACCATGTGCTTTCAACCCATCCAAGCTCACTTTCAAAAATTTTTTCAATGATTTACAGACTGCTTCTAGAAGAGGAGAAGTGTGGGCAAGTCCATAAATTCATGGAAAAACACAAAATATATATCTAGTGCAAAGTCAACTAGCGGTCAGTGCAGCTGGCTACTCAGAGTGCGGACCTCTCCAAAGCCCCTCCGTAAATCACCCCCACCCCCCCTTTCCCAATCCGAGCCAAAAGCCGGGTATCATAGCACATGCCGCATTCGCCACACTTCCCCGTCGCTCGTGGTGGATCGGCCGACCTGACAAACACCTCGAGCTTCGGGCGAGACGCACGCGTCGTGTCACTTCGGCTTTCCAGCATACTTTCAGAAAGCATGAGGCTCGAGGAAAAAGGCGGGTTTTGGGGGGGGGTCCAGGATTTATACTCCAGCAGACGCATTTTTCGCAAAAAATGATAGCTGACTTCTGGATGTGGGCCTGCGGGGGGGACAGAGCAGCAGGAAGGCAAATCGGGCCACAGGCTATGTAGGCCAGAGCTAGACCAGAACACCCTCTGAATGCTGCCCGCATCAGCGGAGCCCCAGTTTATAAATAATAGTGAATAGTTCTGAGCCGTTACTACGGTATTTTGTGCAATACTTTTCTTTGCATCATTACTGTTTTTGTTATTGTTGCTTATTATGTATTATTACTCTATCTATCTATCTATTCATCTATTCATAAAAATGCAATCTTTGAATTGTCTTTTTTTGCAGCTCAGATTCAAGAAAAAAGTCACTGGAGTCTTTTTTGAATCAATTTTTGTTTTGCTGTGTCAAAGTTTCCTGCCAGACGCTGCAGGCTGCAGATGGTGGCCGAGCTCCTGGCGTAACCTGAGACGTTTGTTTTGGTGGGTGCCGCTGTGCACCTGCGTGGCTCCGCTGGCGCTCACGGCCCGGCTTCTGGCGGAGATAGAGCCAGAGGTCAGAGGTTAAGGAGTTATGGTGTGGGTGTTGCTGCACGCAGGGAGCGATGCCATCTCTCGGGGCTTGGCCCGGACGCTGGCCCGTGCTGCGCGCATTAGCGGCTGTCGGTGGCGCTGGTAGGAAGCGAAGCTTTTTGGATCTTGCCACGCAGCCACTCTTTCTGTCTGACACTCTGGACTCCGTTCCCAACCTTCACTTCCTGTGAGGATTAGCGAGTGTCACTATGCTAACCCCCCTAGAAACAATGACTGCTGAAATGTCCGCTCAGCAGAAGCAGAAGCGACCGATTCCTATCCTAAACAACTGGATCTTGTTTTATTTCCACTCTCCCTGTGGCTTTAGTGTGGCTTAGTAGCATGGTTCATACCAGAAAGTGCTGGGCCCCCTGAATCTCTCATGGTATCCAAGCTCCACTGACACCCCTGATTGTTGCTATCAGAGGTGAAAAGTACAAATCCAGACCAAGATTTTATTTCAACGAACCAGTTGAGTATAAAGAGTCACATGGAGCACTCAAATGGCTGGTTGAAATTCTTGGTCTGGATTTGTACTTTCTGGATCTTTCCACCTCTGGTTAATATTAATCAAGTAAACGCTGAGAGTGTAACGCAGAGGTTGGACAGCTTCACTGTTTACCTGGTTTTGTCATGTTGCTTCATCATATTGCATCATGTTGTGACACAGAAATTCCAGCTTGTGTGATGCCCTGTAATCAAGCAAATAAAAGGTAATTAGGAAACTGACTAGTCCTCATCTCCTATTGTCATCACAAGGCAAAGGTGCTGTGTCAAACAAATATGCTTACTGCAAACATGAATTGACCATTCGGGATGCCACAAGGCCGGATGATCGAGAATCTAAGTTGTTCATCTCCGCTTTCTGGTTCCTGACTGGCTGTGACCAAACATTGTTTGTTGTCTTAAGATTCATAACTCTTATAAGCCAGGAAGTGAAGTTTGAGAAAGTTGTGCGAAACATCTACTGCATCAGAGAATATCATCTGGAAATAAACTCCTTCCTCGCTACAAGAAAGCTTCTCCTCTAGTGCTCAGTGGGCTACGCCTGTGTGTCTGTAATCAGAGGGTCACCAGTTCAAACCCGGCTTCAGCACGTCTGCGAGTCCTTGAGCAAGGCCCTTAACCCCCAGCTCCCTGGGCACCGCTACAGGTGGCTGCCCTTTGCAGACAGCTTACTCAACAAAGAGGGAAGTGTAAAAACAATTTCCACATGGGGACAATAAAGAATCTATTATTATTGTTAGTTCATCATGTTAAAGGTGAAACAGCTCTAACACATGCTCTTCAGCAAACTCAAATTCTATCCGCAAGCTCTTGGTTATGAATTCCCCAACATAGCTGCGTTACTGTAATGCTTAGGAAGATGAAGCACTCCCGAAGTCCTCTATCTTATTCTGCAGATGTCCACGCTCGAGCAGGATGGGGAGGAGGTGGTGGGCCAAGCTCGCTGTCCCTTTGAGTCCCGGCAGTCCAACGTGGGGCTCTTTGCTGGTGAGTTTCCACCACTGACCACGTCATCAGCATTTCGCCCATGACCCACCAGTATGGAGTATAGGGGCATCACAGCTGCCAAGTTCGGGAAAGAGTTGCTGTTGAAACAGATTGCGAGCCTCAGGCATCGCCGTGTTTGCTCTTACTCTGTTCAACCTTCAGGGGGTGACTTCTACTCAGCCACCATGACTGACTTCCTGGCAAGTGACGCCGTGATCTACCGCAGCCTTGGTGAGGGAAGTCCAGTCTTGCGCACTGTGAAGTATGACTCCAAGTGGCTACGAGGTGAATGTTCTCCTTGGTTTGTTAAGTTCATACCGTGAAATGACAGAGACGGCAATAAACCCCGTCCTATTATTTCGAACGTGACACTCTGTTTCTTTGTGTTGGCCTGTTGCAGAGCCTCATTTTCTCCATGCCATAGAGTATGGGAACTACGTGTATTTCTTCCTAAGTGAGATCGCAATAGAATACACCACACTTGGCAAGGTAAGAGACCAGCAGACAAAGGATATATTTATAAGCTGGCAGGAGATTGGAGTCTTGAGACTTGCAGCTCTTTATATAGTAGGGATGAAGTCAGAAGTCCTACTGTTCCTGTTACTTGTCTAGGCTAGTTCCTTCAACCTCACTCGCTGTTTCCTGTAACCTTCTACCAAGCCTTTGCTGTCTTCCCACCTCCAGCCCTTCGCTGGTTTTTGGCCCCTCCCACTGCCCATTGCTCCTCCTTTCAGTCATTCAAAGCCTTGCTGTAAGCTCTGTTCTCTCTGCATCACCGGTTGGCTCCTCCCACCCTCAGGTTGTATTTTCACGGGTGGCACGGGTCTGCAAGAATGACAATGGAGGCTCCCCACGGGTGCTGGAGCGCTATTGGACCTCGTTCCTGAAGGCCCGGCTGAACTGCTCTGTCCCGGGGGACTCCTTCTTCTACTTTGACGTGCTGCAGTCACTCACCAACGTGCTGCAGATCAATCAGCGGCCTGCCGTGGTGGGCGTCTTCACCACCCAGGCCAACAGGTCAGCCCCGCCTCCCCTTAGTCATGCCGGCAGTTGGGACCGAGCTCAGACCATCCCGTTGAGTTTTGTGTAACCTCACGCCATGTCCAGTCCTCTCACTACCTGCTTCCTGACCCCCACACGCCCCTCAGCATCACGGGCTCGGCCGTGTGCGCCTTCTACATGGACGACATCGAGCGTGTCTTCAACGGGAGGTTCAAGGAGCAGAAGAGTAGCGAGTCGGCCTGGACCCCGGTGCCAGAAGATCAGGTTCCCAAGCCCAGGTGAGGCCGGGCAGCATCTTAGTATATGGTTCAGACAGAGGGAACCACATTTATCTTCTGTAAGAGTCACAGTACAGTCCACTATACTGTAATCCGGACCTGTCTGACATTCCCGTGGGATGTTTTAAATGTAAAAATCCTGCATTTATTAGAAACCTTCTAAGAATATAAGCTTAGACTTGTTAAAGTAAGTGAACTACTTAAATGTAAGATTAATCACTCTATGCAAGATCTTGGCTGACACCAAGCTCTGTCTCCCAATGTTGCCCTGACAGTATAAAGTATCTACTGATTTATTTTTTCACTCCGCCATATTTAGATTATTTCTGCTATAGGACCTGTAGCCTGGGCAACAGCTTCTAAGCTAAGTGGCCTTTGGTAAATTGGGTTCATGTATCCTAGAGAATGGCAGAGCTTCTGGATGATTTGCTATGACATGATTTGCTGGAATTCATAATGGTACGATGACAATATGCAGCGAACATTCCACGAGTCTGTACTGCAATAAAATAACCCTGTAAATTATTTATTCAATAATTTAATCAGAAGAAGCTTTGCAGCTTGGAATTGTACATTTTTCCGCTTGGGGCAGATGCATTTTATATTAATAATTGAAGAGCAAATTTCCCAAACTTAGTCTATTCTTTGTTATAGTTGAGGTGAGAGCGTTAGTAATCTAAAATCAGGCTGAACTAGGCTGAAAGTTTTGGGAACCAAAATTCACTTAGTCGTCATGAAATCCAACAAAGCATATTTGTAAAATCTCCACAACTCACATAGTCCACATAAGCTTTCTTGGAAACATATCCCATGGATTACTTGTCACTGGGGCTGTACCCTCAAAGGTCTGCTAATCACTGTATGTAAATGTATCCTTTAGTCTAATTTAAGGTATAGAAATGGACTCAGGAACATGTTTGTACCATTGGCGGTACATTAATGTTGTCTGTACCAGGGCTGTACTGCACAACAGAATAACAGAAACTGCAAGCTTTCCCTTCTTACTGGTGAGTTGAGTGAATGAATGAATTCTCGCACCCTGAAGCGAATCCTCTGCCATCGTCCTCTCAGGCCCGGATGCTGTGCGGGTGATGGCCCAGCGGCCGCCTACAAATCCTCCGTCACCTTCCCCGACGAAATGCTGACCTTCATTAAGTCCTACCCACTCATGGATGAGGCGGTGCCCTCCGTCAATGACCGGCCCTGCTTTACCCTCACCGGCAGCAGGTACACGGTTCTCCTCCCCCCCTCCCCCTCCCCATCCCCCACAGTGTAGGTACAACTCCATGGAGCTGACAGTGCCCCCCCCCCCCCATGGAGGAAACGGTGTGGGGCCTCGTACAGATGCTTAGATTTTGCCGCAGTCTATCTAGCGGGGCTGATTTGTCTCTCCACATGCGTCAGGGAGACTGAGTCAGCAAGACTAGATGATGAAGAGGTCGATGACACACGGTCTGCAGTTCCTGTCTAAAATCAACCTTGTTTTTCTATGATGCATAATAATGAAGCCTAATTTCAGAGAAGTCTATCCTGTTTAATTGCTAGTGCAGCCTTTTCAATAGAATAATTTGACAACACAAATAGACGTTAAGCATCACTGCGTTATATCACTTTAACAGAATATAAGCTGTTTTAATTGTTTTTGTGTCCATAGATACAAGTTAACCCAGGTTGCCGTGGACCCCTCCGCCGGTCCCTACAGGAACTACACCGTGCTGTTTCTGGGCTCGGAGGACGGCAGGGTGTTGAAGGTGCTGGCCAGCGTCCACCCCAACGCCACCTTCGGCTCGCAGCTCCTGGAAGACATCGACGTCTACAATCCCTCCAAGTGAGCCCCCGCCGTCTGCGCGTTTATACCTGCTCAACCTCTATCAGCTGAAGGTTAATTAAATAGGTAATAATGTGTGAAATATGCAACAGCCCGGTAGTACTGTGTGGCTCAGTGGCTTAGGATGCTGGGCCTGTGAGGGGGAAGGTCGCAGGTTTGAATCCCTGTGATTTCACCTTGAGTACGGCCTACGTTGCCAATTGCTCAGTGTGCTGTCTGACCCTTGTTCACGATTGTGCATTGCTTTAGGATAAATAAATAAAATGTAAATGTCCTCATAAATTTAGGGAAATGGAGCTCATTGGAGAATGAGTTTCAGAGATATTGCCTTGATATCTCTGCACTCTCTCATCGACTTTGGCTTCTGGTCTGGTGCTCTGATAGATGTTTCTCCTGGGTTTTACCTCACAGTGACAGGTATCCATTGACATGCATGCATCTTTAAATAGGCCAAGCCAGGCACCCAGATCTGACAGCCTTTCCAGAGTTTGAACCTGTAACTTTCTTGCTGAGTGACAGGAGCTGCCATCACTCTCACGGGCCCCCGGTGGCTTCGCTCTTCATGTTCTTATTTCCTTGTGCAGGACTGGACGCTTTCAGTCCTCTCCAACAAAATGTGCCGCTGTTTATAATCATGGTGCATCAGTTGCACAAATTTCCAGCCACCTGCAGCCAGAGTTAAGGCTCTAGGTAGAAACAGGAACAGGGTCCTGCTCCAATACGTCTGTTTACCTGAGTTTCTAATGAAACAGGAAGTCTTAGATTTAGAATAGTCCAGTACAACTTGGATGGGGGGGGGGGGGACTTCATATTGAAAACCAATGCTGAAAATGCTACTGACAAACAAGTTGCTATCATATATAGTTGATATCATATTATCTTATATTCATAAATGTAAATTCTGTCTTCGTGGGGCCCCTAGTTTTTGGAGGACCTTGGCAGCTGCCTTACAGCTGCCCACCCCCACACACAGTTGCTGAAAGCCACGCTGATGTTTACTCCTTGTGCTGGATCTCCAGGTGTAACGTGCATGGGGAGGACAGGAGAGTCCTGGGCCTGGAGCTGGACAAGGAGCACCACGTCCTGTTCGTGGCCTTTTCCAGCTGCGTCATCCGCATCCCTCTCAGCCGCTGCTCCGACTACGGCTCCTGCAAGAAGTGAGTGGCATTCCTCAGTGACAGGCCCCCGGAACGATCCGTCTGTCAGTCTGGGCACATAGCAGCTCGTTACGGAAGCTGTCCCGAGTGAGATGTCAGATTTGAGCTTCCGAGGGTCGAATGTATCCGTCGCGGGTATTAAGAGAAGCCAATGTCACTTCATCCTGCCGTTATCTATACTGTACACACTCACACACACATACCTACATACATATATTAGCCAGGATCATAGATTAAGTTGATGGGATAGAGGAAGAGGATTGTTTCCAAATGATCAAATGTATTCACTGATGCCTGGCACATGCACGGTGACACCCACAACATTGGTTTTCATTCAGTAGCAACAGCTGATTGACAGCCTGCTCCACCACTTACTGCATTGCTATTGGCTGAGAACCACCAATCAGCTGTCACTCTGTGGTACCGGAGGTGGTGAAAGGCTCCAGGCCATGTCTCCAATTACAGTTGCCATAATGCATGCATCAGGCATCCCGGGATTTCATGGATATGACAGGTGGGCTCGCCGCCAGATCACCGGCTGTAGAGCAGTGCCACTGGAAACTGATGTAAGTCTGTGACCATTTTAAGCCAGAATCTACTGAAGTGATCTGGACAAATGGCTCAGGGTCAGAGGTTTAAATCCCATCTCCGCCCTGTATGTGTGGGGTTTGTATATTCCTGTGCTGTGCAGGATTCCTTCAGGTCCTCCAGCTTCCTAACACAGTCCAAAGGCATGTAGTTAGAATATTTGCCATCTGTAAATTGCCCATAGGGTATGACTATGTACGTGTACGTGCCCTACAATGGACTAGAATCCCAGGCGATGTTCCTGTGCCTTGTACTGCTTAGGAATGGCTCCAGGGCTGTCCAGGAATAGTAGCAGATAAATGACTAAGCATATTTTAGTACATAATTTCCATATCTTTCCTTCAGATGAATGAAATCACACTTGTATCCCTTCCTGAGGTGTTAAGGCCTTCAGCCCTAAATCCTGTGTTTAATAGGAGAGAAGATCAGACTGATGTCCTACCTTAAAAGTTTGCCGCACAGCTTGCTCGCATCCCCTGCGGCTCTGCGGCAGTCAGAGTTTGAGCGTTTCAGACAGCCTGTCGCCAGAGCAACAGCGGCGCGGTGTGAGACCTCATCCGAAAGCGCAAGAAGTTGCAGGCTTCTCTTTTTTTTTTTTTTGCAAGGCTCAAATAGACCTCACAAGTTCAGCAGGACAGGAGAGAGAATTCGTGTCCCTAAGTGAACCTGAGGCTGCCTCAATTCTCGTCGCAGCAAAAACCACTAACATCAGTGCAAGGCAGTCCAGAGAAGCCTGATCACCATATCGGTGGATTTCTGCTGAATGAGGGTAGAGTAAGGAAACAAAGGAGAGGATTCATCTCCATCCCACCAGGGTTTCCCACTGCGAGCCTGTTCAGAGTGACATCCTAAGACTTTTGTGGAGCATACATTTAAGGATGGGGCTGTAAATGCAGGTATTGTTCTTCCTGTTGTAGTGAAGTTGACAGTCCGAGATCCCATGGTCGTTCGAGCATCTTGATAAGGCAGCATCAGACTCCAGGATCCCTGGGGCTGACAGTACATCTTCCTGCATTCCGACCATGATCATTCCGGAATTTTGATTGGTTCTAAGAACGAAACCCTGAGGCAGCCCAAGCCAGAAGGTTTCATCCCCAAACACTAAAGGGGCCAAAGCTTGTAGATAATTACTTTCAGTTTAAAGAAACAAATATAGGATCCTGAGAATTAACAGACCTGCAATCAATTCCAATATCTGATTCATTATAAGGCAAATATACTGACATTTTCTCATTAATGGGAACTGTAATTCTAGCATCACATTCTCTACAAAAACTAATTTTTAAAAATAAAAACTGTTCATGTTTAAATTTAAAAGCTTGTAATTATTTTAAACATTTCAGTGGAAATTCAGTCTGACTCAACATAAATGATTTTTCTTTAAGTAGCTTGACTCAACTTCGTTTGCTCCCATATGAGCTGGTGGATCAGGCAGTGTGACTCACTGTTATCTAATTTAAAAAAACACTCCTGTCCTGTTCTGTAGCCTCCATGTGAAAACATTTACATGCGGATGCTTGAATGTCAAATTTATCCAAAGTGACGGTTTCCACCTGTGTATACTTCTGGGTATTTTTGCTGGAGGGATTCGGGATAAGAGTGGAGTTTCTTCTGGAACCTTCACATTACTTGTCCACTATGTCGGATGGCTTCCCTCAGGCATGCTTATGGCTCTTCCAAAGCGCTGACATCACTTCTTCCTTGGTCTCCTAGGAGCTGCTTGGCTTCCCGTGACCCATACTGCATCTGGCTGAAGACAGGAAGCTGTGCTACCAGTGCACCAGGATTTAGGTAAGAACAACGGCCACTGGACATGGGTATCACCCTCACTGCGACTCGATGAGTGAGATCTGGCTTTAGCTAAGACCGACGGCCGCTGGACATGGGTATCACCCTCACTGCGACTCGATGAGTGAGACCGAGCTTTAGCTAAGACCGACGGCTACTGGACATGAAAACAATTTGCAACGCTTATCAACAATGTATTTTCGTTCGTCTATTTTAGAGGGCCTACATTCTTTGATCCTCTGCCTACAAGGGCCCCTGACCCTATAGGGCCTCTGATGGAAACATGGAGGGAGGGCGTTTGGCTGCCAAGGGCCCTTGAATTGTGGTGGTTGTGGTGGTGGTGCTGGTGGTGGTGGGGGTCCTCGCGAACGTTTTGCCCAGGGGCCCACACAACCCATAATCCGTCCCTGGGTATCACCCTCACTGTGACTCGATGAGTGAGACCGGGCTTTAGCTAAGACCAACGGCTGCTGGACATGGGTATCACCTCGCTGCTAAAGTCAGTGAATTTGCTGTCCAGGAAATAAAGGGATGCTACACTATCATTTGCACTGGAGGAAGTTCGGGCTCTTGTCTCGCTCTACTGAACCCTTGCATTAAAGCGAACATTGGTCCGTGTCCATCGCATACAAGAGCGCTGACTCACCATATGTTTTTCACAATGTGTCCGTATGTTTGGCTGCACCTATTTCCTCTGATCCAATTTATAAAAGCATCCCTGTCTCATTGGAGGCTCTTAGAAGGAAGGATTTTTGTTTTGTTGTTCATTAATAAATCATAGTCGTACCCCAAGACACAATCCATTCATAATAGACGATCACCAAGCATTTATTCTTTAACTTTGACATGCCACAATTGGATTTGAGAAAAACCAATCTGTCCGTTCTTATGAAGTGGAAGGGAGTAATATGACACTTAGTAATTTGACATGCATGCAATCGAAAGGAGTGTTCAGGCGAATGGGGTCCATCATGGTCTGTCTAATACTCTGCCTGTCTAAAAAAGCCCAGCCTGTTTCTTTCACTCTCCCCAGAGCTACGGCTCTCAGTGGCAGTGTTGTGTTTCTTCTGACAAATTGCATTTATCTTGATCACTTTGCGGATCAGTTTTCATTTCACAAGAGTCAAATTTAGTGACACACCCTAAGGATCACACACCTTTTTATTATCCCATAGATCAGCCATGTGGCATAAGCACCCTGAATAGCTCTCCAGGGCCTCTGTGAACACGTTGCCTGACATTTGCATACAGCTCATCCTCAGCTATGGACTGATGCAGACGACATTGTTTCCTGAATACATTTTCCTTCTGTTCCATGACCTAGAGCCATTCGTTGATGTTGTGACCTTGAAAAGGTAGCAAAGACATCTTTTCAAAACTATGACTTGATTTCATTTTCCCAACCTACAAGATGATATGTGACACAACGTGGTATCTGTATTTAAGGGAGAGCGGGGAGAAAGATTTGAAGGGATACAAACATCGCGTTGTTAAGCCCGAAGGCGCCATAGAGACGTAAATTTCAGGCCTTCTGTCATACAGCTGAAAACGAGAGACTCACGGAATGGATTTTTTACGAGCGAAAAGCAGTTCAAACAGCAGGAGGATTTTTTTCCCTTACGGTTGACGAAGCCAGATGGTCTCCCGGGTCGCATAGCAGAGCTGCCGTTTTTTTTTTTTTTTTTTTGGGGGGGGGGGCGGCATCAACATTGCTTATGTGTAAAAGATCTGTATAGAGTTTTTCCATATGACTAGCAAAGACCTGCTAGGGATTTTCAGAGCAGCTGTTGATATGTGCATGCCAAAGATGCTGAGGTTCTATTGTGCCAGAAAGGGAGCTTTGTGACACGGCATGAAGGACCTCCTGAGCAGACTTGATGATAAGGTTGGGTCAAATTTAGAGGTGTAGTTTCAGGCATAGCATAATGTTTTGTAGTTGTATGTTTTAGAATGTTCTCTTGATATATTCCTATTGTGCAAGTTAATAATCATAGGATTTTTAATTACTTTATTTAAAAGGCACCTGGCATTGATGGACACTGGAAGACAACTGCATTCCAAGATCTGCCTTTGATGCTTCATGAAGGGCCTACAAAGCTGTTCAAAACATGTCTGCTAAGTACTAGATGTCATATAACATACCTGAACCATAAGCATATTTACCGTAGTGTGTGAATTTCTATTGTTTTCTCCTCCATATGCTGGACGAAAATTTAGATGTAACAAAAGCATTGACTGTTCTATTCTTCAAGTTCTGGAGGATGACTGTAGAATCCCTGTTTCCTCTGCTGAATGTGTGAACACTGCTATTATTTTGGGAGAGGCTATCATTCTGGATGATACTGCCATAACGTGGGCATCTTGCATTCTATTGGCTTACCTCAGTCCTGTGGGTGGTGCTTAGTGTTATATAGAGTGGGCATCTGGGTAGAATTGGCATCTGAACTGTCGGTTGTTCTGGGAGCCGGCTGTGGTTGTGGCGGCAGTGGTACAGGCATGCAGTATTCACAATCAGTGCATTCTCTACTGTCCCTTGTAAATTAGTGTTGCACTCTTTTGCTCACAGCCAGTGGAATGGCAGGCGTAGCTCCAGTGATTGTTTTATAATCATCCATTGTATGTGGCAGGAGAATTGTACATTGCAGATGGTCAATGCAATGTTTGAGCAATGTTTGACAATTATAAGATATTTCAGGCTTACCTGTGGAAGTAGGGCTGTGTGTGGACCAGTGGTGCCCATATCTTTTTACAGTACTTAGTGGTTGTTTTATTTGAGATTGTTTTCTAGCAGTGCAACTGGCAGGCTGCCCGAGGTATTTCTCTTCTATGGCTTGTACTGCGAAGCGGGGTTACTGGCTTATCAGGGTAACGGATTTAAGGTACCACAGTTCAAATGGTCTTCATATTCTTTCACTTACATTTTGCCCGGACTACCTTGAATCAGACAAGTTACCCCAATAAGCCAATAACCCTGCTTCATACTACAGGCCACTGATTTGGTTTGTTTGGGTTAATTTATTGTTTTCTGGATGGTGTATTTTTATTTTTGTTACTCTTGTTTTCCTCTTATGTTACAGTTGCCCTGGTATCGAGAGTGTTTATGTTGCCTGTTATTCTGTATTTATATCTTTTGTGTTTTTTTTTTTTGCTTGTCTTGTATGTATCAGCCGGAGATGATTGTTAAGGCACAGGGGGCCGTAACATTATTTTCACCCCTTTGTCTTGTCTCCTTGCCTACGTTCAGGGCAAGTGGCACCAGATCTGAGTCCTTCCCCCTGGTGGTGGTGAACCTCACCTTGTAATGTGAGCAGTGCACATCACTCGGCATTAGACCGCTGAACACACTGAGATCACCTGGTTGTTCATGGAGGGCTCACCTGTGGTTATTATACACCTTTAAGATAATTCAGTCTGTGTTCATGGGTCTTGGCTCTGTTTGCTCAACTGGCATGTGTCAGAGTTGGCGTCCATCAAGACCCTGCCATTTGTGTCTCTTCCCCAATTGGCCGGCGGGTGTTGCTGGCCATCCTGTCCTCCCTGCCTCTTTGCCTTTCAGCCTCAGTGTGTCAGTCGCTTGTGTGTTTTGCCTGTTCCCTGAACTGCTGCTTAGCACAGTGGGTTGAGTGTGTGATACAGAAGTTGTGGGTTCAAAGCCAGCCACACCTTCATTTGTTTTTTTTTTTACATAATGTTTAGTTCTCTCTTTCCCTGTTTTGGTTTATTCTTAATTTGATAGTTAAACACAAGGATAAATAGTCTTGTTTATGCCTTGGTTGTTTGGTTTTACTTGTTTTGTACTTGCTTGTCTTGATTTTTCCCCTAGTGCAGTATTTCCCTGTGTTATTCTTAGTTTCAGGTCTTGTTAGTTCCTTAGTTTATGTTCATTAGTGTTAGTTTCTTCATCTGTGTCTTGTTGCACTGTGCCCTTGTTCATTGGTTGTTCTTGATATTTTCCACCTGCCTTTTGTTAGTCCTTGTTATCATTGTATTTAAGTGTCTGCCTTTGTTCATTTCCTCAGTTAGTCATTGTATGAATGTTACTGTGTTAGATGTTACTCTGTGTTGGAGACTCTGCCTGCGACTTGTTAGCCTGATTCCTTTTTGGTTGCTTTAGGATCTTTATAGTTAGTTCTTGTTTTCCCCATTTTTGACCCCTCCTTGTAATTTGAGCTCTTCCCAGTATGTTCTGTTTTGTTTATAAACCCCTTTTGTCTTGGAGCCACTGGCGGAGCTTTTCCTGCCCACGCCAAGCTGTGCTGTAACGGTGTGAGATCTCTTTAAAATAAACCTTTACTGTAAATAAGACTGCACAGGGAACAAATTCTAAAGACCTGAGTTATTAACAGTGTTGTACTGTTTGCTGATGTGTAATTATTGGTGGAACTGTAGGCATGTTCTTGTATTTTTGTACCAGGATACTTGTCAATTGTTTAATAAAAAAATTGCCAGTTTACTTTTTTCTTTTTTTGTGGGGGACTATTATTCAAGTCATTCATATTAATAATAAAAAAAAAAAAACTTTAATGACAAGTCATTTTACAGGTTTGATTTTGTCATAGAAAAAATGTCTGTATATTCTGATGACAAACTTTATATCCAGCAACAGCTGTGCCCTTCTTAATAAATTTCTTCATTTGTTTTCCCACATTATTTTGTGAAGGGTCTTCATATTTCTCAGTCAGTTTTTACATGGTCTGTGACCCTCTGTGTGTCCCGATGCTAAAAGATTCATTTGATCATTCTGTTGGTTTACTAAGACCGTATACATTTAGCAGTTTAATCTTTGGCTGTGTAGGTAAACTGAAGTTCTTGGGCTAGTTGTAACATTATGTTCATAAAACTATGTGCAGAGCTTCTGGTCATTTAAATTTAAAAATAAACCTGGAAATTCAGCCATAATTGTCTCTTGTCATTAATTAATAGGCAAATGCATGGGTATTAACTGAATAAGGTGGCCGGCTTAGTTAAAAAAAATCTTTTTCGTGCTGACTGAATTGAATTAGTAAAAATAAAATGTGGTTTAAGTAGCAAAGCAAAGTCAGAATTAATTGTACTGCAAATAGGAAACTTAGTTTCCTAAATTTAGGAATAATTCCTTGAAGAATTTTGTAGATGTATGTATATAAATATTCCAATAAGTTGAACAACAAGTATTTGCCAACAAGAAAATGCATAACGACTCAACGTAAGTATGCATGACAATACACCTAGTTGAGAAAACTATTCTTACTGCATCATGTCGCCCTAGTATTCAGTTCTCAAAAAAAATCTTAGTGTGGCAGTGTTGGGGAAAGCGCCGAAGCTTTAACCCACAACTCGGTTGGGGAAAGCGCCGAAGCTTTAACCCGCAACTCTCCT
>JAODKF010000051.1:12664788-12678332 GCA_026779585.1 Mormyrus proboscirostris
GGGGCATTGGGCTCCCATTTCACAGCATACAAATTGAAAAAACGTTTAGAGTGCCGCTTGTTTGCCAGTCGTCATCCTAATTGGACAGAAGTGGGGCTTTTCATTGCCTCTGTGGAATTGCCAGACCTGAGCCTTGGTTATGTTGGGATTTATTAAAGCACAAACAGTGGCCCTTGAGTTCCAAAACACAATGTCCCATTCTCTCTCTCTCTCTCTCTCTCTCTCGCTCTCTGTGAAAAAGTGGCATAATAGAAGCCTACTAATCTGTGTGTGACTACACATATCTCTTGCACCCGGATGGTTTAGTCTTCTGCAGTCTCCCCGTCGACCATCTGTCTGTTTACCTTTGTACTAATTTGTGAATATTTTTAATCTGCTTTACTGTCCATAGCAGATTACGGCTTCATTAACGGGCATATTAGGCTGACGAGCTCCGTCACAATTAAACCTGGAGCAATACTAAAAGGGAATAGACATAAAAAAATTACCAGCTAATGTAAAAATTCGTTAGCCAGCTCCAAGTCTCCAGTGATTACTGTTACACTATAATCATGCTGCACTAAATGTGTTTGTACATATGAGTCTCGAGTTTTAATGGCTGTCTGTAGCGAGGGAAGAAAAAGAAAATGTGAGTAAACTAATTTAATGTGTTGCTAATTTAGGCAGAACATTTACATATGAAACAGGAACTTGTATGGTTGTATTACAGGATTCCCTTTATAGGTTGCTTGACAGGTGATAGATGTATTTCACTTATTTGATGCTTTTATCCAAAGCACCTTATAGTTACCTTTTTGGTGCTCTTTGGGATTTGAACTTAGAACCTTTGCATTTACAGTGCAATATTTTACTTGGTGAGCTACAAGAAGTCCACCCCCAAGACCAGTGGTGGGCAGAGTTCCACTAATTCGTTAACTGCTAATTAGTGAAGCTAACTTTTTTGTTAGTGGATTAGCATTTCCACTAACTTTGAAAACCATTACTGGTCAAGTTAGCTTCCGCTAAATTTAATTCCAGTAACTGTAAATCTGCTAACATTTTTTTCACAAGTAAAGTAAATAAAGTTTGATGGTCAAAAACTTTTGCTTGGGCTTAATGTAAGTGAACAAAGATAAAGTCCGTTTAAACCAGGGTACCCTGAACTAAGCAGGGAACTGAGGCCTGTGTCATAAAGCTAGATTTTTTTGCTTAGCTGCATAGCTTGACAGATTTCAGGTACCCTAGTTTAAATGGACTTTATTTCTTTATATATGTTATAGGTTTTATTTAATTATTTTATTTTCACTTTTTATTAGCTTAACGGTTTAGCGGATTAGTGATTATCAAAGCTAGCTTTTCTGTTAGCTGACCAGCACTGCCTGAGACCCATACCACCGTGTGCTGTTAGTTTGTCAGTTTGCTGAGCTGAACAAAGTGCCACTTTCTTTGCTCTCATACGATGATTCAGCGAAGTCCATGGTATCTACCCTCCCCAGTGACACAAACACCCGACCCCGAGTAAGGCAATTTGAGACTTCAATAAGTAAAGAGATCTTTGACTTTTAAAATTTCTTTTTTTTGGGGTGGGAGGGGGTGGAGTTGCTATATGTTGAAGCAAGGAAAGATTTTGGGTGATGGGGTTAGGAAGGGGAGTGGGGGGAGTATAACACTGCAGATTGCATGGTGAAAAAAAAGGGCGCCATTTGATATTCCTGTTTCCACTATGCCCTGGAGCTCACAACACAGCAAGGGATTCTGGGATGGAGCTCTCGTACCAGGGGGCACGTTCTTTGTGAGGCCTAAAATAGCATAAAACCCGTGCTTTGCAGGCTTGATGTTAAATTTGAGTTGTGATGGAAGGGGCCCTGGCAGATGCCCCGCACAGACGCGTCAGGCTTCTCCTTCTTGCTGGACCTCCCGCCTCCATCGCTGAACTCTCACATCCAGACCATGCCAGGCCACGGCTGTATTCCCATGGTCCCTCCCGCCACCAGTGCGCAGGCTGCGTTTTATTTTTGTATTTTTGCGTTTTTATGCTGCATGTTGTGCTTTTTGCAATACAGGGGCCTATTAAAGCTGAGAGTTTAATGGCAGGATCACTCAGAATCCCAGCCTTTATTGCCACGCAACCAAGGCTGGTGGAAATTTTTGTTAGCAGTTTGCTACTGTTGGAGACCCCATGACAATAAACAGCTAACAATTAGGGCACAATGCGGACAGAGATGAAATACAAGATACGCAACATAAAGGAGCAAATGCAAAGTATATGATGAATACAGTCTTTTGTCTTACCCAGTACCGAACCTCTGATCTGTGCTGAAGTAACCTTGGTGTCTTTTCAGTGACTTTGAGGATCATAATGGAAAAACTGTAGCCATTACATATATGTGCCAGAAATGATGCCCCTACTAAAGTTCCTTGATCTTTCAGCCGATTGCGATACATTTACAGCGAGGAGGGACTTCAAGGAAGAACTGGGAGACGGGTTAAAGCAAAATCCTAGTGCGCAGGGGATTCTGCCAAATCCGGGGCGATAATGGAGGTGGCGTTAACTTAACCATACTGGTCTGCTTGCCTGCCAAACATTTTGATACCAGTGACTTAAAATGCATGTGTCTTTTTTTTTCGTGCTTATAGAATATATACAGGGATTTGCACTGAAAACCATGCCTGTTATTAAGACTAAATCAAGCTCCAACTTTTTACTAACCAATGCATAAAAAGTGCATGCATAAGCAATGGTATACAATAGAGAGTGAGTGCCACCAGAGTTCAACCGTAACGTGAAGTTAACGCAGATATAAATATTAATATACCCAGGAGGCTTCTGGGGTCTGTGCAGCATGCTGTGCACACACACATAGTCCAAGTCTTGTGATTCCACACCATTTTTATTCCGACACACATTCTACCGTGACCTTTAAAGCGGGACCACAGAGAGATTTCTGAAGATAACAGAACGACGACAACATCACCCCCCCCCCCCCACCTTGCCCCATCCATAAAAACAAAATATACAGCCGTGGCAGGCTTTCTGTGCACAGAATCACAAGATCGAGCTTCCTTTCGCACCCGTAAAATACGCAGAGTGTCTGACGGGTGAGAAGCCCCAGTCGGAGCTGGCCAATCATTTGGTTCCCATTAGAGGCGCGAGGCGCTTCCAGCTTCACTTTCCAGCAACTTTGCGACCCACATAAAGCGTCTTATTGGCTCCACATGGGACAGCCCACATGAAAAAGCTCCTTCAAGAAAACGATTTGCGTGGAGCAAAGGCCAGATTCGCAGTATCCAGACCTCTGAGCATCGTAAGCAGTTAAAGGGCAGAAAAACACGTGACATACGGTAGAAGCGCTGATGCTCGCCTCAGTCACCTGTGCAGGGGAGGTGCCATTTTCAGGTTCTGCGGTAAAGCGGGCATTTGTTTTTGTCGCGGTCATCCGGCTGTCCATCACGCCATTGCCTGGCTTTTTATTTGAACTTGGAGATGCATAATCCCACCCCCTGATGCCCAGGACCATCTTTGGCCCGAGCTCTCATTTTGGCACGTCAGCGCACTTCCCACCTACTAACTATAACAGGCAATTAACACGCTGCCTGTTTTCAATCGCTCTAGTGATGTCATTTGGTTCGTTTTCCCCCATTTTGAGGCGCTGTAAAGTTTCTACCGCTTGGTTGTCGCTGTTTAAGAGGCCCGAGAAGTCTGGTCTGCCCATCTTTACCGAGGAGATTGTGAAGTTTACTTGAGTTGCTGCCAGTCAGCATCTTGCTTTTCAGCAGGGGGCGCTGTCTCGTAATAGAGGCCAGGGTCCAGCATATGGATTCTTGTGTTTGCATCCATATTCTCTGTGATAATGTCAGAGAGCCACACGGGGCCTCAGCATTATTTGAAAAGCCTCAAAAAAGAGGGAAGCTTTCACTGAGATGTTGTTTTCGTATTGTGTTTTTTTTCCACCTGTGTCACTATAATTATCTTCATTATCATCATCATCCTCGTCACCCCAGTCTAGTACACTGTCTCGTCCAGTCTGGTAAATTAAGACATTATTCCATTTTCCACAGCTGCACCAGATTTCAAGGATTGCCAAGGGTTTTGTTGGCCACATGCAGCTACACTGTCAGACTACAACCTGCAGTGAAATGAAAAGTGGTCAGTTTCACCATAATAAAGATAGTAATGTCAATAAAAGAATAAAAAGAAAAAAATAAATAAATAAGGAACAGAAGGTGTTGAGGTATTTTGGTGTATAATCTGAGGCAGTCTGTCTCTGAGGCAGCACTGAGGGAAGACTTCTGGTGCTGGGGTTACCCCCCTGGTAGAACCCAAGCTAGCAAAGGCTGGGGCTTCCAGAGCCATCACCACGCCCCTCCCCCCCAACCACACTGTTACATTAAAATAGGCAGCATAACGATCCCTAGGATGAGGCTACAAAGTCGTTTGGTGGAACAGTGAACCCCGATTCGTAAACGAAGGCCGACCAGCACTGAGGAATTTCGCTATCGGCTTCGTAAATGAGGTCGAAGCCTGTGCTTTTGTGGGGCAGTGTAATTTTCTGATAAGCAGGTGGGCCTAAGTGTTGATTTTGGCACGTTGAAGGTGCCAGGTGCACTCTCATCGAACCGTGCTTTTTAATATGCACGATTCCATTCTCGCTGGCTCCTTCCTTGGTATTTGAAGCCTGAATGAACTCAGAAGTTTAATCATTACCTGGGAGGACTTGGTCCTGGCTCCTGAGATGCAGGCCAAGCTCTTGGTTCAGTGATAATGTTTTTTTTTTTAATCAGCAGATGGAGGGGACCACATGAGTGGGGTTCAAATGACAGTTTTCTTAAGCATCAACATCCTGCAATCCTCGCTTTTTCATTACATCATTACTTCCTGTTAAAGTGATTCATACCATATTTGAAATCCTGATCGCCTTTTTTTTCCTGTTGCCACTGTAGGTGTCCGACGTTTTCCTGAGGCAGACAAATCCAGCAACAGTGTCCACTACACCCTCCTGATCGCCTGTGTCTTGGTGGCCTTCATCCTGGGTGCTATCCTCTCAGGGTTCCTGGTGTCCTGCTACTGCAGCTACAATGTCCATAAGACTAAGAGGCTAGGCAAGGACCCTGAGGCATCCATTTCCCATGCTCTGTCCCTGCGAAGTCTGGCCAAACTCAACGGCTTGCTGGATAGCCAGGGTAAGGATGAAAAGCTGGACGTTCCCTCACCCAAGCTATATAATTCCTTCCTGCCCAACGGGAAGGAGCACCATTCAAGCGGGAACTGCCGGTCTGGTGTGGGAATGGACCTCACCCCACACCACCACTCGGAGGAACTCTCAGGCCTGCCTACTCCAGACTCAACCCCAGAGCTGCCCATCAAAAGTATGAAGGCCTTCAGGAATCAATGGGAGAAGAACCAAAACTGCAACAATGCCAAAGACTCAAGGCCACCAAGTTTGGGTTGCTCCCGGTCTAGCTCGAGCATCGCCCAGCAGGCGTTTCCCTTCTCTCATGGTCTGGCGGAAGGACAGGCCCTCGGCGGCGCCCTTCACCTGGACGACCGGAAGATCCCCAACGCTGAGCGGCTGATGCCTCAGCCTTATCCCTGTTATCCCCAGACGGTGGTGGATGTCACCACTCTGGACGAGCTTCTCAGGCACATCCATGAGACCAGCGCGGCCGGTGGTAAGAACCTGGCCCTTTTGACTTCGGCCTTGCTCCCCAGCGGTGGACCCTTGGCCTACAGTGGTCGGGCCCAGGCTCAGATTCCCGACACGGAGTCGTCCTCGTACTACAGCTCCTCCACGCTACCTCGGGACAGCCTGACACGCCGCCTGGATGTCCCTCCCGACATGCCGCCCTCGCAGTCTACCCTGGAGAGGACCTCGCGCCACCCAACACAACGACACGGTCTGTTAGCGCCCTCGAAGATGGCCACCAATGGCAGCATCGTGTCCCGCCAGCACAGCTTCAACCATCGCAGTGGGCACCAGCCACCCCCCTTGTTGGCACGGATGAACTCCGTGGGCAGTGCCAGTGAAGTGCACCATCCTCTTATGGGCACCAGCAGCAGCCACCTGGCTCGCCAGCACAACTACAGCGAGGGGCCCCAGGGTTCTCGGGGGGCCCTGGTTCGCCGGAGCTCATCCCTCAAACCCGACCTGCCACCCAAGCCCCACTTCCTCCCTGCCACCTCCCCTGTCAACCCACGGGATAAGTTCAACTACTGAGGCTGCAATGGCGCACTGAGCAAGACCAGCCATCCAGCCTTAAAGGACGAGAAAGGTGTATGTCAATGAGGGTGTATAGGGGACTCTGGGGCTCAGTTCCCTTGTGGGTGAAACCTCAGACTTGGCCACACCCCATGCGTATTCCTCAAGCCCCAAACAAACCTCTTTGTACCATATTGGTATTGCTTAAATAGTCGTTCCCAAAATCCTTGACTCAGTCTTCTTTGGGACATCTTCAATCAGCTGCCCCAGTGTTTGCTTACACCCCTACATCCAACCAAGATTAGAGGGGTCAAGACCTTGAAGTCAAAGATTCCTTCGGGTCTGGATGGTGACCACTTCTGAATTGGTCCGGCTCTTGAGCATCGTGTCCATGTAGTCAAGCTGAGGGATGCCGCTCAATCCTACCTTAGACGTGTATATATGCATGTGTGTATACGTACGTGTGAGTGTCTTCATACACGGTATATGTATACATGCTAACACGGCATATAGTGTGCACTCCTTGGTGTAGTGTGGCAGGCTCTCTGGAGGCAACTGTGTCCTAGCTTATCCCCGGGCTGCATTGCAGGAGCCCTGTCTGCAGAGGGCGTCGTCCCTAAAAGTCCTCCTGCCCGTCTTGTCTCGAACGGAACCGAGCAATCAGACAGCGGTGGAACTGCAGACTAGTCGGGACTCTGGGCCACGGTGCACCATGGGGATGCGCTAGGCGGCCATGCGCAGAGAGCGTAACGTACAAACAGACTCCTCTCCGAAGAGGTCAATAGAGGAATGCAACACGGAGGTGGAAAGTTCATTCAAAAGGAACACCGGCGTGGCAACTGCCCCAGTAAGACGGAGGGAGTTTGCTAACCTTGCCGGCTCTGCTTGATGCAAACAAGGCGTCGACTTGTAGTGGGTCTCTAGGAGAAATGTTTGGGAGGCTGGTGCTAATATTTACTGAACACTTTGAGGCTGTTCCCTTCTCCCACAAATAAGACTGAAGCAGGACTTGCACTAAGCGGTTTCAAACAATACGGTTTATCCCCTGGCAAGAGCATCAGGTCAAACTGCAGAACTTGCCGACTAATGGAGTTTAACATTGTAAAGACAGCTGTTATTATAATTACCACGATTATTATTAACTTTGTGTATATTTGTGTAAATAAATGATACTGTGGAATAATAACTAGCCAAAATTTAATTGTATGTGTAAATGTGTGCCTTATTTAATATAAAATGTGATACGGATAATGTTATGGAAAAAATAAGAAGGTTGTATTTTTTTTTGCTGTTTTTTAATTTTACTCACTACTGTGTATCATAGCCATCTTAGATTTGTATTTTCTCTCTATTTACTATCCCAAACCACGAGACAGTGTTAAAATGTATAATGCTATCATAATTGACTTTGTAGCTTGATGCTACAAATAAGCTTTCGTATAATAATTGGCCAACATTATTATTATTTTTAATTCCAATTGGGCAGCACAGTGACCCAGCAGGTGGCGCTGTTGGACCTCTGGGAACATGGATCGAAACCCATCTCCACTCTGTGTGTGTGGAGTTCACACCTTCTGCCCCATGATGTGTGGGTCTCTTCCCACAATCCAAAGACATGCTGTTAGCTGAATCTGCATCTCTATTGCTCAGATCGCGCGTGTGCCCTGCGATGGCCTGGCATCCCATCCAGGGTGTTCCCCTCCCTTGTTCCCTGTGCTGCCTGAGTCTGATCCCCCTCCCCCAGTACTGGATAAGCTTTTATAAGATGGATGGATGTATTTTCATATTATTTACATGCTGTAAGTAGTAGCCAGTAGTCTGGTTTAAATTCATCTGAAAAGCATCATGGTATATACAGTACCTGTCAGGCCCAACAACCTACATTTTTGAAGAAAATATACATTTTGCCACATGAAATTTAGGAGAAAAATATAAAAATTTGTGACTGGTGTCAGTCCACAATGGCTGGGGAGACTAACTCCTACTGACATGTTTCCCAGTCAAACCAGCCAGTGTGAGAATCTGTAGTTCGCCTCAGGTGAGTAGGAGAGTAACCTGGCTGTTTTAATCACCCGAAGGAAGCGGAATACTTCGGCAACCTGCATGCCCCCCTCCCCCCCTCGTCTGGGAGGAGCAAAATGGGTGACAAGTACAGTTAGAAGCAATGGCTCATGGCAGCAGGTGATGTCGTCAGGTACTGCATAGCCCATAACACCTGAACGACAGCAAAAGCGCAAGTTTGACTGCCTGCAGAAGGGATATGATCTTTTTACAGTACAGGGCTGCAGACTTTTACTTAAGTGCAGGCATACTGGGAATGAAATGTCTGCAGTTATTGCTTCTCAATTACACCGTGTAAATAATGGAAAAAAAAACACCAGATTCTTTTTTTTTTAAAGGAGGCTGTGGCTACTGGAGTCTCCTCAGTTCTATCCAGTGCTGTTGTTATGTCCCTTTCTAATTTAAGAAATCAAATAAAATGGTTCTGCGGACATGTCCTGTATTTTTGTTGATCCAGGTCAAGATCATCGACGATCACTTGTGTCCCATAATTGATCACAGACCTTCTGCTGGTATCCTATGTATCCTCAAGCGATTGATCGGGCCTGAATTCCATGGCAAGCTGTCTCCAGGGAGACGAGCGGGCAGTAGGAAATGAATTGGTTTTGTCAATCACCTGTTACTGGCTGCGTATTACTATAACCAATAGCACACTTTCATTAACACAAGACCGTGATTATTGGACAAGGGCTGCTACCCAGAATGCCGCTACAGCTCTGAAGAACAGCCCTGAAATAGATCGAGCTACTTGAATTCATTCCACACCTTGCTAGTTGAGATTTTTTTTACATGTGCATTTGAACTATTAAAAAGAATACATACAAATTTAAAACTTGTATGTATCCGTTATAAATTAATAATGATGTTGCCCATTAAATATTTTATCAACTTCTGGTTATGTAAATGTTCCGAGCAGTTAAGTAGCTGAAATATTTTTAGGTCGTACTGTAACTACACAACAAACTGAGAACATATTTTCCGTGCACAAATATGTCTTCTTTTGAACAATTATGTTAACATTTAATAAATGTGACGATGCGTGAGTAATCCTCAGGCACACCAGTACATTAAGTACTCCTAAGTACTCCAACTATGAACGCCTAAGACAAATACACTGACATTTGTTCAAAGTTTCTACTTCAAGCTCGAGTATGAAAGTAATGAAGAAATTTTTGTGGTGTTTCTTCACGGTTATCTTCCCTGAGCTGCTAAGAAATGACGACATGCTGTTTACATAACGCCGAGGCTGAGCAGGAGTGGGCGGACGCGAGGCTCTTATTGCAGCGTTTTCTGACAGAACCTCATTGATTGGTCCATGCTAGTTTCTACCAGCCAATTAGGTATTCACCGTGAACGGTTGCTTTAGGGGTGGAAAAGAGAATTATGGGACAGCAATGATGCGCAGAGTATAATTAATGGGCTATGTGGAAGAAAAAGTCGAAAACCTTCATTCTCCAGCTGGAGGTGTAATTTAATTATGACACGAAAGGATCTGCTAGAGTGAAGGTAACCTATTTAGCTTGAATTGTAGTGAACAGACCATTAATTGCTGTTCATTAACGGAGCTTGTGAAGCAGCTGATTAGATGCCGTGGGGTTTCCTGAAGACCTGTCATGCGAGGGGCAAAGGGCAGAGCCTCCCACCCCCTACCCCTGTCTGGATTGGCACCAGATTGCACGTACTGAGCCGGTTCTCGGGCAGCCCGCAAAGACACGTTGCATCCTGCCGCAGTGACAGGTGGTGGATCAGTCAACCCGCGTGCCTGACAGGAAGGTCCTGGGGTTTGGAGATGTTGGACCAGAAGCATGTCACCTTGCAGGGGTGAGTATGCTGGGAGGGACTGACTAGCTCTTGCATTTCCGCTCCAGACAAATGTCTTTGATAGTCGTGTTATTAATTGATTTGGCTGAGCTTCCTGGAAATCAGCGCGGCACGGTAGTTATGAAAGAAGTTAGCAGTTCATGTCCCCACAATTTAAAACCCTCCACCAAGCAAAATAAACTTCAATTCTTTGCGAACCCTCTCCTCAAAATAGATGCTGTGCAAAGCAGTTGTACGTGTAGCAAAAAAGTTTCTCCCCACTTAAAAGCAGAGCTTAGTCTGCATCTGCTTGGTGTCCTTTTAACTCAGCGACTATTTCAAGTTCAACCTTAACTTCCACTCCACATGCCCAACGGTCCCTGGGTGGCACAAAATGGCCTAATAAAATTCAAAGTGGAATGACTGTAATATTAGCAGAAAATAGGTTTTCTGGTTTGTTTGCACAGTTACGCACTTCTAATCCACGTGACCAGGTCCTTTTGAAGATGTCCTATTTTCATTTTTTTTTTTATTTTTTTTTTTGCACTGTTAATAAGTTTTTTTTTAAGCCGTCAGCAGGTTTAACTCTCACCCCTCCGGACGCCCCCGAATTTCAGCCGCGCCTGATTCCCTGTTAAATTCCCATCACATCTCCATCCGCGACAGCGGCCTGACAGCTAGCACTAGAATTCATTGTCTACACTGCACAGCAGAACCGCTGCGGTAGTCAATATGCTTCAGAGAGACCTGTCAAAAAATAATTGTTGTTGTCAGGAAAGAAGAGAAAAAAAAGTTTTGCCTGGTAAAAGAAATGTTGATCCAGGTAATGGAAGGCCTTTTTATCACGGAGCCGTCGTACATGTTTTTAAAAGTGGCTCATTGACAGATGATTGGTTGGAGAGCTGTTTTCCTCCAAAATGTTTCTTCCTGAATGACAGAACATGCAGGTCAAATCACTGAGAACACCCTCCTCGGAACCAAACTCCCCATAACTGACCTGAATTGGTGAGCCATGCTTCTATGCAACATGTTAAGTTCAATAATAATGCCCAATTTTACTCCATTGTTGGGGTAATACAGCCTTTCCTGTTGATTAATGACTAAATTGGTAGATGGCTGCAATACCAGTAATTCAAATTCTATCTGGGTTGCAGCGTTGGCGCTGTTAATCGTCAATAGTTAAAAAGCTACACATACTATGCCATGCTGCCCCATCGAGTGTCTGATCCACACTTACATTCTCCATTTGCATGCAGGACCTTACGCTCTCCCCTGCAAGCCTTCTAACAACAGCCTGTCTCCAATGATGGAATGAGTGCGGCCTGTCTATGTCGTACACAACAGCAAGATCTATTACCCAGCAGGCCTGTCCACATTAGCATTAGGATATCCGAAGAGCCACAATCAACTTTTTTCGCTATGTACAGACCGAGAATTTGTTTCGGTGTAATTAGTCACATTGAAGTAAAATAACAGAGAGTAGTAACGTGGACCAGTAACCAACAAACAACACAGAGTATGCACAAGAAAGCAAAACAAGACATTTGGATTAGGTAGGGCAACTGTATTTTCCTTTGCAATGGGGCCAAAGAGTGGCATCAAAGCTATGCATATATGCACACGGAGAGGATCTGACTAGAAAGCAGATGTCAGAATGAAAATCAACATTTCCTGTATTTTTAGATTCCAAAAAAAGGACATGTGGGGAAAAAAGGGGATGTATGTGGTCACCTTAGGATAAGGTTCAACGAGATCCAGTGCAACGATATCTATATACTATACAGATGCACAAAATTAATTAACAGAAAGGCAAGGAATGAGACTGAAATCCCTGCACCTCTGCAGTAGGAAAAATAACGACCGCACCCTCAAATGCTCACCCCCGTTCCCTAATGCTGCACTAAGGTCCACCGTTGTCATGACAGTCAGTCGGCACGTAAACGACTGACACGTGCTCTCTGTGATGCTCCTTTGCTGGAACTCGTCACACCTACAGTACAAGATGTGACTGGAATCAGACCTTCAGCGACGCATTACGGGAGGGTTTTCAGTAGTAGATTTCACCTGAGAGGCGCATTTGAGCTATTGCTAAATTTCCCCCATTTTCTTTACTGTTTAAACCTGACTGTTACACATCTCTCTCAAATTCCTATTCCCTCCCCCCCTGGAGTGTATTAACCTGTTAATTAATGATAATTAATCTTGGCACTTTATTGTCATTATGATTTCCTCGCTTCGCGATGCTTTTATTCCATAAAGCGCTAATTAAGAAATTGAAAATGAGAGAGGTTCCGGTTCCAAGCCTAAGGTTATGATTCCTGTTATGCCAGAGTATAGCGCTAATTCTGGAAAATACGGTGGTGTAAATGTGTATAAAACTGCAATGTTCATTTTCATGAAAGCTTTTGCTAAGAAGTTAATTACATTGGCATACTGTTTGAGACGGGATACTCCCTGCACCTTTTTCAACAGATGAAACGGAACAAATTAATTCATTAGTCGAGGCTGAAGCTGTTTCCGGCAAACTTACCTTTAGTTTTACCTGCTGCGCTAAATTACGCGCGGCTTTACGTCTCAGCGATAGAGATTAAGCTCGGTTTGTAGGACTTCCAAGAAAATCCCATTCTCTATAAACTGTATATTCACCCCCCCACCGCTGACTGAATTAATTGGGAATTCATATTCCAAGCTTTTCCGACAGATTACACCATCCCAGGGTTATAAAATCTTGTTGACTAATTTTTAGACTTCCACGATTTATAATATTGAAACGATTCCACTTATTCTATAAGATGTGGAGTTTGTATGTCCTCCCCATGTGATGTGGAATTCCTCCAGGTCCAAGCCGCCTGTGTGTTGAGCAGGATAAGCTGTTAGACGGTGCACGGATGGATGGATTCTTCTGATACCTGATTTGAAAAAAAAAATGAAAGCAAAGTAGTTAAATCCTCTTGGAGTTTTATAAAAGCATACATAGTGGCTCTTTGCTTAACATTTCAAACACAGCCGGTTTAATTCCCTGCCAGAAAAAAATGGACTTCACTCAGATTCTGAAATCTAACCTCCAAAAGGTCCTCTGTGGTTGTAATTTCTGCCAGACCAAGCTTGTTCCAGGACTGCAAATTTCCACCAACAGGGACATTAGAAAAAAAGGAAGACAAGGCTGTTCCATCCTGGGCTGGTGTCCTGAGTGTCGTCCTGAGGTCACATTTGATGACGTACCTGGTAAGAATGCCAGCAGTGCAGTTCACTGTAAGGTCACAAAGCGGGGACTTATGCAAGAAGAAAGACAGGTAGGCCTCAAACTGCACATTATATTATAGCCTTAAGGAACCTCTTTATCTAACTTTCAGTTAAAAGTAATCAAAAGTGTTCACGTGAAACGCCAGGGGCGGCACTGAGGCTAAAATGTTCTTTAGTTCCTCCCAAAATGTGCTCTGATGAGTTTAAATAATATGGGCCATTTCCATCAACTCCCCCCGCCCCGGCCCAGTAAAGATTTACCCC
>JAODKF010000051.1:12698413-12726097 GCA_026779585.1 Mormyrus proboscirostris
ACAGCTCAGGGGCACAATGATGATACAGCTCAGGGGCCACAATGATGATACAGCTCAGGGGCCACAATGATGATACAGCTCAGGGGCACAATGATGATACAGCTCAGGGGCCACAATGATGATACAGCTCAGGGGCCACAATGATGATACAGCTCAGGGGCACAATGATGATACAGCTCAGGGGCCACAATGATGATACAGCTCAGGGGCCACAATGATGATACACTGTCAGCCAAGAGATTAGAACCAGCAAACTTCCAAACACAGGCACAGAGTTTTAACCCACAGAGCGACATGGCAGCCGTTCATTCAAAGAAGGCGGCACTTCATCTTTGGTACAATGCAGGACCAATTATACAAAAGGGAGGCATTTGTTACAGAGTTTGTCAAATAGCTCATATTATTGTTTGCAAAATAAGATTCATGAGATATGATGTGTCAGAGATGTTTTTATTTCTGCATTTAAGCAGCGAGACCAAACGAGATGTAAATTCCGCCTCTGAACATTAGATTTGTTTTCCCATTGCACCACAGTTGGATGGATACATCACACCCTCGAGGCTTCAGAGAAACACATCTGTGATCATGTGGCCAAAATGAAGGACTACATGGCACTCAACGGAATTCAATGTTTCTCTTAGCATCGCCTGTCATAATTGGGCCTTGCGGTCAGTTATATTAGCAGATTGTTCGATTTCCGGGTTTGATTCGGGTAAAAAGGTACTGTAGGAGGGGCACATTTGCTCAGCAGAAGCCATTGTCGCCTGCCTGGCTGCAGGTTCGAATGTGGCCCGGATGCTGTCTGTACCGAGTTTGCACGTCTCCTCGCTGTTCCGATGGCTTTTCGACTCTAATCTAGTTTTCTGCCACCGTTCACAGGCATGGTGCTCAAATGAATCACAAACTGCGGATTGCCCTCTGTGCATGAGTGCCCTGCGATGGACTGGAATCCCATCCAGGCAACACCATTCAGACCTCTGTTGCCCTGAATAGGCCCTGGATCCTCGAGACTGTAATTGGATGGGAGCAGAAAATGGAAAAACAGAAGACATGGGTGCTCTATAGCAGATTAGGATGCTGAATCTGTGACCAGAAGGTCGCCAGTTCAAATCCCAGGGTCAGTGGAATGATTTCATCACTGGGTCCCTGAACAACGCCCAAAATCCCAAATTGCTCCAGGGACTGTGTGACCCTGCCTTCTCAAAAAAATGGATGTAACTATGGATAGATTAATTGTAATTTAAGCATAACCAGTGCTATAGAGCAGTGTTTCTGAACCAGCCCACATTTTTGCTCATGTAAAAGTTAACATATACACAAAAAAGGCCCAAAATGTGATCATGCAACTTTGTATGCAGAATCCCAGATTTCCCAACCTAAACCTTTGGGTGTATGGGTGTGTGCAACATTTTGGACAAATTGGGAAAAGGCGACACTAATGGTAAAGCAGGGAACTGCAGGTAACCAAAGGAGCCCGCACATGCCAACAATTCATATCATCAAAAATGTGAACTGGGATGTATTTAAAAAATTATTATTTATCATTTCATTAATTTCATTTTTTTACTCTACTGGGGTTCTGGTTGATTGCTTAAGCCAGCAACTATGTATTTGCCTTGCAGGATTTCATTTGCCGTTTATGATACTAACCCGTCTCACCCATCCCCGTGAACTGAAAATATCTGCAATTGTCACTTGTTGCAGTAAATGTGAATTTGGCATCAGACATTGACATACATGGATCCACATATAAAAATAGCCTATTACTACAAGAATTTGACACTGCGTAACAACGTTATTTCTACTAACTAGATATATGAAAGGATTACAATTATTTCACTGTTTGGACAATGGGTAATGTGTTTACACTTTATGCATTAAACGCATGTTTCCCTGTGCTGTGGTAAGCGGAAAAATTTGCAGCATTGTCCAGTTTTCCTAATGTAATCAGGGCGATCGACATAAGGGTGCCTGAAATCAAATACAATTTTATTTATCAAATATACAACAGTACAGCATACAGCAGTAGACATAGGCAGTTTTGGGACACTGGCATGGTAAAATGCATTAGATTTATTTAACTGTGTACATGAATAATATCAGGAAAGAGAATTTAATGTACGCGATTGCTTTATTTGCACTTTATGGTGGAAAACAGAAATAGAAAATAAAGCAGATTTGCAAGGTACACAGCCCAGGTGCGGGGCCCCAGGTAACTGCCTGCCTTTCTGTCCTGTCGCTCTGCCTCTGGCAGTAAATGCACACAATGAAAGGAGTGCTAAGTAACTCAATGGAAAGCCATTCCATTCTCTTAATGCATAAGTAATCTGTGATACCAACATGACATTAATAGATAGAGTAGCTGGGTTAAGCTATTATTCACTCATATTGAGTCTCATGTACCACATCAGTATCTCTCAATGCCGCGTAATGGTGCGTCCCCTATTATAGATGGCATACGCATATCGAAGATTAAGGACAAAGAATGGCTAGGCATTGTCGTCTTTTGCGGTTCACAATGAAATTTGAGCAAAGATTGATGGATGAGGCCCTGGATGTCAACAGGAGACCAGCTGCGCTTTTGAAGTCTTAGGAGATTCACAAGAGAGTAGCAAGACCATCCGCCAAACGGCCGTTATCTTCTGGGTGGTGGCCGGTTTGAACGTTGGTGAGTTAGATCCAATCTAGTCAGGGAACAGGCCGTACCAGCACAAACTTGGGAAGACAGAATGACAGTGGGTAATTTGGAGACACTCCCTTTTCTGCGCACAGATCTGTCTCTGTTGTTTTACTTTTTCGGCTCTTTAAATCCGAAGTGAATGTTGAAGAATGAATAGCGAGCCTGTGCGACAATCGCACCTGCTTTATAGAGCTGTCGCCATTTCAAAGTCTGCTCCAGTTTTTTTCCCAGCCGTCAACACAATGTCCCAATAAATTAAATTTCAGGTTTTTCAATCAGTTACCGAAGGCCTGGTGACCCGAAGCACAATTCACGGCCCAGTCTGTCATAAAAACACCACTATTTCTCTCAAAAATTGAGGTGCACTATCTTTGTCGCCAAAACGCATCATTGGCTAACGATGGGGTTGCCCCCCCTGTATGAATTACGGTCCCTCTTATGGCGTCGCTATGATAAAAAAATAACATACTGTAGAATCGCTCCTGATTGTAGATGCCCTGTTAGCTCTCCCATTGCTCGAGCTGAGGAAGCCCAGCCTGATTTATCACACGAATGCGAAGAAGCTCTCTGTTTTTATACTCCAATCACATGAATCTGTTCACTGTCCCAACAGATTCAAATCTTCATCCCTTCATTAAATGCAGAATCAAAGTAATCCTAATAGTGTTGTTTTTAAAGTTTGATTTGATGGTCATTTTACATGATTCGTTCCTCTCCTCCGCTGTTGTCTGGCTTTCTTTCTCTCTCTCTCTCTCTCTCTCTCTCCCTCTCCCCTTTTCCCTGTTTCATGCACCATTCAGTATAAACAATGTAGTAAGGGACTGCAACACACTCATGTCAAGTGCCTTGGACTGACTCTGTTTTAAAAGGCGCTATATAAAAATGTATTGAATTGAAGTGAATTCTCCCATCCCCAGTCTGGCTGGTTCTGAGTGAAGGTGCATCTCACTACAATTGGCATCCCGTTAAACGAGCCTGGTAAAGAAGATGGCCTTGTAAATTCTTATTAATATTTATGTTCATATTTTTGGAGGTTAGTGTGTGTGCCCTGTCATGGGTGCCCTGGATTGTGCGTTGTCTTGTGCTCAGAGCCTCTGGGACAGGCTCTGGACCCCCCAGAACTCTGAATAGGACAAATGGCTACAGAAAATGGATGGATGGATGGATGGATGGATGGATGGATGGATGGATGGATGGATGGATGGATGGGTTAATTTTTGGTGGTAAAGGTTGACTCTTTACAGATGGTAAGACCAGAAAAGTCAAACACAAAAATAGCAATTTCCTTGATGTACTTTTCAATTTAAAAGAAAAATATGCCTATTCTAACCACAATGTCATTGGACAGGGGTCATTGTCAACTAAGTCACCTGCCACACTCAAGATGGCCATCTGAAGTGGATGCACGTGTAGAAGTCGCAGAGCCTTGTGGCCGGAGACGACACACCTAAGATGGCGGAGGACTTCCTGAGCAGCACCCTGTCGGCATCAGAGCGGGCGGCCCTCCCCGCGCCCTCCTCGCTGACGCTGGAGCAGAAGGCGGCCTTTGTCTTCGTCCTGCTGCTCTTCGTTTTCCTTGGCCTGCTGATTGTGCGCTGCTTCCGCATCCTGCTGGACCCCTACCGCAGCATGCCGTCCTCCACGTGGACCGACTACATGGAGAAGGACACTTTCGACTATCGCATCGCCTGAGCGCCACACCACTGGGACCAGGGACCCCTGAGAGTCACCCGGCATTGTCCTCGGCCATGTAACCTCTTCTTAACCCTTTAAAAGTAACAAAAAAAAACCTTTTATATTCATTATTTTTATTAATGCCTAGCCATTACACTGCTCACCAGTGGGCGTTTCGATTGTTTCACTCAGTAGAAAGAACACTAAAAGGTGTAAGTGTGGAGCGTAAGTACAGCTCTTCAAATCTGGACCTCGATTCCAAATCCAGGCCTTGTTTTCAGTTCTCCCAGGTAGTTAGTTTAATAATTACTGATCCTGATTGGTCAGAGGCTTCATACCTGGCTCACAGGTACAGCAGTGCTCGGACCTCGAGGACCGTGATTTGAATAATAGGGCTCTAGGATAAGACTGTTGAGCCTGGGATTAAGCTGAGAGGAGATGTAGCCATAGAGGTGGAAATTTCAGGTCCAAAAAGTACAAATCCAGACCAAGATTTTGTTTCAACCCAGCAATTTAAGTGCTCTGTGGCTGTGACTCTTTATACTCAACTGGTTGGTTGAAAAAGAATCTTAGTCTGCGTTTGTACTGTCAGGACCGGCACCTTCCACCACTGTGCAGCTATGGACTGTAGGTAGAGTGCAACTAGCTAGTGGGATGCATACAAAGGTTTCTACGTGCTTAGAAACCTCCCCTTTAATCCCTTTGCCTGATTATTGCCGAAAGACTTCTGAAATCTATGCTGGAAATTTTGATTAGTCTAACTGAAGAGCAAATTTCCAAATCTCACTCAGTCCACAGGACACCCGGAGGGAATATGTTTGTAAGTAAATATCGTTTCCATGGACTGGAGTTTTGTACATTTAACGAAAGTTCTTGACTGCAGTACATGAGGACCTGAATCGATTTGGTTCCCCATATCATGGAGAATCCTGAGTCATTGGTGGTCTCACCTCAAGCACAGCCAAAAATGGACAGAGTGAATTTGGGAAATTTGCTATTCAGTCCTGATAAGAGAGGTATCAGTAAGTCTCCTCACAACCCAGCCATTAGCGACAGAGCATCCCAAGAACCTGTCCGCACCAAACCAACACGCTTTCTGTAAAAAGACGGTCAAGCCCCAGCATGATCAACAAATCTGCAGAAGCTGACAGCCCAGGCTGCCTCTCAGAGTAAGCCTTTCCCTCTGACACACAGCCTTTCTGCTCCAAATCACCGCTAACTTTCCCCAGCACAGTTTATAGCATACAGACTATATATTTCCACCTCTGAGGAAGGTGTGCAGTCGACTCTTAAACTCCATTTTCAATGGCACTGGAAATTTACCCTTTAAGGATTACTGCGCTGCCACCTCAAATAGCAGGCCGACATGAAAGGTGTGGAATATTTATCCCCTAATCCACAGCCAAGTTTGCTGTTTGTAGTCCAGGGCTCTGTCAGTATCAAACATGCAGCAGAAGTCACCATTATAATGATATAAGTGACAGCTTAGATGACTAATCAAAAACTCAGACTCTGCTGAGGTACATTGCATTTTGAAGGAGTACCCAAAAAGTAAAGTCATTTGTTGGTTATAGTACAGTTATCGGGGACAATACGGTTTTATCAGTTGCTGATGTAGATCAAGCTGATGTAGGTATGACACTTTAATACATATATGAGATTTTCACTTTCTGCGGTTGAGTAGTTGTTCCTGAATGAAGACTAATGTCACCCCTCCAGGCTATAGCCACCGAGGGAGAGAGGAAGCAGTCACACTAATGCACTGTTTTCCAAATCTGGTCCTCAGGGACCCCCAGACCGTCCACGTTTTTGTGTAGACTGTCTGGCAGGGAGCTGGGAGGGAGCGAAAACGTGGACTGTCTGGGGATCCCTTAGGACCAGGTGGGGAAACACTGCACTAATGCAAAGCCAGCAGTGAAATCTAACCCTTTTCAAAACAGCGGATTATGCAAGGCATGGATATCAGAATGTGTTTGTTGAAACATCCAGCTGGGACCCAGTGAAGGTTCAAGAGCATCATTGTTTACATGTTTATAAATATGCATAATGGCACGTCTTTGAGTTCGTGAAGGTGATGCAGTTGGGGGGTCAATGGTCCCTCGGGTCGACACCAAAGTTGGAGACTCTCTTTCCGCGCCTTGCACTTGGAAGAAGTCCTTCGTACATGTCTCAGACGTAAGCTGTAATCTGTGGATTAACGGGGTTTATATTTGGTTCATGTTTTGTGGGCTGGTGTTAGTCACAGAATTTTAAACCGATAAAGAATGAAAATATGTGGAATCGATACAATGAAGGACTAGAAATAAAAATGCTTTAGATACAAAACTTGGTCTTACGCACACAAACCTCCGTGGTGGGTAAAGTATTTGCTTTACAATTCCGCGAGCACGATGTATTAATGTCAGGAGTCGAACAGCGAGATTTGCACAAGTGTGAGTCACATTGATTACGAAACTATCCCTTTATCGTCAGTGTCTGTTACTCTTCGTTAGTAAAAGACCCCATCGTCGGTACTCTGCCTTATGAAACTGCGTGTTTACAGTGTGAAGCTGGCCAAGCTGTAATTGAATCACCATGGTTTCTATCACTGCTGAAACAGTCATGCCGAGGTTCCGTAGTGCGTGTAGGTTCGCTGTACTGATGGTGTGCAGTCATGTGATCTTCTTTACTCTGGTTCATTGGCTGACCCATGAGCACCTCTAGCACTAAGACTGTCTGCACGTTCAACACCTTCTCCCTTCAGCACATTGAGGATGGCGACGTAAGTCAGAAGAACTTGCACTATGTGAATATACAGCATGGGGGAAAAAGAGCAGTCCACATTTCATGCTAAGGTTTACTTTGCTGTTAGCTGTTTACGGTCCAGCCTACTTTTAAATCGCATTTGGAAATCTTCTTGATAACTGTAACTGTATCTTTTTTTGTAATAAATTTTTCTTGGGTTAGCTTGTTTCTTAGTTTTTTTTTTTTGGGGGGGGGGGTGGGGGCTTTATTTACAATCAGGGAGTCAGCAGAAAACAGACCCACAAACTGTGCCTGAAAAACAAGTGAAATGTGCCCTTTTCCAAAGATGCCAAATGTGACAAGCTGAGTGACGTTGACCTTTTCAGTGAAGGAGGAACCTTCAGTCTGACCCCTGCATCAAACGAGGGCATCAAGCCTGCAGCATGCAGACAGAGGTGTAAACATACGGTGAATATAAAAAGCCTGCACAGCGCTGTTAAAATGGCAGGTTTTGTGATGTAAAAAAGCGCAAACAAGATAAATCACATCAGAACTTTTCCCAACTGTGAAAAACATGAAATGGGAATAGATACAAATAAGTGGGAAAAAAAACAATAAACCTTTCAGGAAAAAAATGTAACACTTTACAGTTCGGTTCCTTAGGAACTCACTTACTGCTTAAGAACAAATCCATAGATACATTTTATAGTTAATTAATACATTATGCATGTGATAGTTCATGATTAATTAATAGTATAATAGTATGTGACGTGTGCCCCCTCAAAAGTGTCCCCAAATAAATATTAAAAATGATGACCTGGTTGCACAAGTGTGCACACCATTTCATAATTGAGGGCGTGGCTGCGTTCAGAATCAACCAATTACATTCAATCTCAGGTTAAATAGCAGTTACTGTACAGCTACTATCAATTAAAATGACAATGCTTGATTTATTAGGGGCATATGAAATATATATACCGGCTGCATATATATATGTGAATTAAAAAAGAATACCTATATATCTGTTTAATAAGCCAGCTCTGTCAAAATAGCATATATATTGAAATGTAGATCAAGATGTGTTTTGCTCTTAATGCCCTATGATCCTCTTAGATACCACTCGCAAATCTCAGAGCGTTTTCAAAGTCTTGTCGGAAAACCCCTGCAGGTGAGATGTTAGCATAGCTGCGACAAATGCTGACCCTAACTGCAGCTGGCACGGGGCGTATGGTGACTTCGCCATCTACGCTGGGCAGCCCAGGCAGAAGTGGCCTACTGTGCACCACAGTGATAAATTCGCGCCACCGTACACGGGAAGACGTCCTCCAGGATCTTTCTCACGTCACTGCTCATCCTGAACCAGCGAACATTACCAGCGCTGGATGTGGCCAGCAGGAGAAGATAAAAGGAAAGGTTTTCAGCACTGTGTGGGAGAAGAAAAAATTACTGTCACACTAGGATTCGCACAAACGTGGCACTCGCGCCAGGGAGTGATGTGTCTGTCGGTGTTGCATGCTGGGAAGCTGGTGTAAGCTGTCGCTATGCTATCTTACTGATGGAGCGATAACATCCAGCTCCACATATTGCCCGGGAGACGCCGTCCTCAGAATCGCCGGGGATGTCAAAATAAGTGACGCACATTTTTGTTCTGGCTCGCAAAAAAGCTGAATTTAAAATGGATAATTAACATGCTTGGTTAACTGAAGCCATGAACGAAAGGAAACCTGAAGCCATCATTTTCAGGAACATTTCTGGAGAAGAAAGTCAGTTGAGTGGATCACTAATATACTAAATATCCTGGAAAATCTTATATTTCTAAAGTTTCTATTTTTACAGAACGTTTTCACAATGCATTTTGGAGTGCTGTGTTTGGTTATATAATCTATATTACAACTGTGCTCTAATAATAACGTACAATATAATAATATAATGTACAATATATCTAATTACTCAAGGTTGCACATAAGTGAATGGCATAGGAGCTATGTGGATGTGTGTACGCCCCAAAGACAAACACACTTCATGAGGATGCTCATCCAGAGAAATAAGCAAACAAACTTAAAAAAAACTTAAAAAAAAAACAGGCAATTCTCAGGTAATATATCTCTCCATTTTTTACTGATCATACTATAGTACTTCTGTGCTTCTGTCATGCTCTGCCTCCGTCAGAGTCAGATGTCCAACATTTAAGGTGGATGCTCCCTAAAGCATTTCAGGCCGTGGATTCTGAGGTATGAACGCAGCCTGCTGGATAGCAGGGATATTTCTGTTAAAATTCATAACCCCAGAGAAGCCTCTTTAATGCCTTGATAACCGGCTTGGATTTCATATAACATTTATATATCATATTTATTAGGCAGACACTTTTGTCCAAAGTGACATGTGAAAAATCAGGGTCAGACAGCTCCTGGAGAAATTTGGGGTTAGGGTCATACTCAATGGCTCAACAGTAAAATCAATTTAACAGTCAAGGGATTTGACCCAACAACCTTCATGAGCACGGTCATAACCGGCATGTTTTCAGACCCGGTACCACACACACCCACACCTCCATGACACCATTATAAAAGTTCGGCTTGCTTTCCAGGTTATGAGCACCGTCAGAGCTTGTAATTATGCTAAAGGGTCTTTTGTCAGGGTATAATTATGACGGCACAACATTGCTTGTTTGCCACCATTAATAGCACCGCAGTGGCCCATAACTCCAGGTCTTAATTACAAAATAGTAGGGGGTACGGTGAAGAGCCCGCTGCCGTTCCCTGCTACCTCAGCGGGGGAGCATGAGCAGAGCTTCAGGCCGCCGGCCGTGTGGAATGTCACGGCAGGAGGTCCTTCAGAGCAGCGCTAATATGCACGGGGGACGATTGTATTAATTATTCTTACCAAAATAAAAAAATTAAGCACGGGGCTTTACTGTAATTCTGCTTTGATGTCATACCAGTGCGGCCACAGTAGGCTAATCGGACATAGCTGCCCCACACATGAATTAGCGAGCGTTCGAAAGCAATTACATCGCACTAACGCCAGATAGACGTCAAATGACACTGATATAGGGGAGGCAGGGCACAGACAAGCCTGTCCAGGTGCAGACCTGATGTCATGTGACAGCGCCGTCTGAGCAGAGGGTCTTTGATTGACAACCCCCCCCCCCCCACGTCAAAACACAAATACATTCAATATTACCACAGCACACCTCATGTTCTAACCACTACAGCTAGTTCCCATGGAAACTGCCCCCGAAATAGGTTTTGATGGCAACACAGCCTCCCACCTGCAACTGCCATTGGAAGACAAGAAACTGAAGGGAGAGCAGGAGGGAAGGTATTAAAGAGGGTTGTGAAATGAAGAGACAAAGGGGGCAAAACTGAAGGAAGAGGGACACTAAAAAACTAGCCGGCCTACTGACAGGCTAGCAGCAGCCCTTTTGATGTAAGGCATCCTTCATTGTAGACGCTATCAAAGCATTTTTTTTTTTGCAAAGGCTAATGCTATATCTTTATTGCTATATGAGGTTTCAAAGCCTCAGGGAGGCGAGGGGGGGGCAGGGGGGTCCTGTTCACTGTCAGTCACTGCCTGGCGTAACAGGAACCAGCAGACCTCTGACAGTGAATAATAAATTCCGACCGCGTGCTAATCCCGGCCTTTAGGAGCCTCAAAGCTCCACTGTACCGCGACTCTTTGGTACACATGGTCGCGTTATCTTCCCCGCATTCTCACTGATCTCTATGCCTTGGCGTTACTGTCCATTCGCCAGAAATATTCCAGTTCCATCTGGGCGCCGACGTTTTTTCATGAGTCATCATGATGTGACGTCTTCCATAGGGTCAGCAGGAACATAAAGAGATGCAGTGAGAGGAATATCTCGCTCCGGGACTCTGTACGTCTTAGGACATCCCATTCCCAGGCCGTGCTCAGGGAAGAGGCTTTTGCATAATCTCCGACAGTCGTCTCCAGCTCCCAAGAGCGGGACCTGAGCGTATTACCTTTCTATTTCAGGTATGGCGCTTCCTCGCTCTCTGTCGAGCCGAGGGTCGCGGAGAAACCACGTGAGGAGATAAGGACGACGTGCGAGAGGCCAGAGAGGAGAAATGGACCTGAGGAGAAGGAGGATGATGTGCCCATTTGTGGGGGGCGGGTCGGGGGGGGGAGATGGTATAGCGGGGAAAGGAGTGAGAAAGACAAGCAGAGGATGGGATCCGCGGCAGATAAGCGAGCACTTAAAGGCCATCTGCCCGGCCGCTGCCACTTATCGGGTCGTGCCAGAGTGCTGGGGGGCCCTACCATCTCAGGCGGCTCTGGGGACATCGTCTCGCCAGCTGCGGGAGGAGGAGGGGGGGACACACCCGCGCTGTCATGGCACTGAAAGGTTCATCCCTTAGCAACAGTTACTCAAATGACGACAGAGTCCTTTTTTGGAATACAAATGGAATAATAAAACAAAGGGACAGGGGCTGGGAGCCCTGACATGGCCCTAAAGGGGTCTCGTTCGTCCCCTTCCGCTTGCAAACGGGCATCCCTGGCCTCAACACCATTTTTAAACGATGTCCTAAACTAAACCACCCCCTACCCACAAGCTGCCTGACTCTGTCTGAAGCGGTTTCTATATTGCTGCACTGCAATGAGAATCCTTCCCAGGAGGCACTAACGACATTCTCAGATAATCTCCCAGACTCCAGTCTGAACAATACAGGGGCCCAAAGGAACCAGCAGCACTGATTCATACAGGCTTTTATCAGCCGGTTAATCCAGTCAGAAGAATTACCGTCGTGCTTAAGAGATTTCCCCTATTTTCTCATCGCAGGCCTCAAGAAATCTCCTCAACCCGAGGAATGATTGTGAATTTGCCAGAATACACATTATGGGACCTTTCTTAAGATCATTTAATTAGGCTAAACAGCCAAAATTAAGAATTTATTTCCAAGAACTGACACTCTCTGCTAGGACTGAGCTTTCTACAAGGAGAGTTTACTGCCGTGTTTCCCAGCCCTCAGGGACTCACAGACAGTCCACGTTTTCACTCCCTCTCAGCTCCACCGAATATGTCTACTGACAGTAGGCCCCTGAGAACCAGAATGGGAAACGTTGGTTAAGAGCCAAGTTCTGTAGTCAGCATTAACAGTCGGAGGGCTTGGATGCTCCTTGAGCTTTTAAATACAAAAGACAAGAAAAGGCCTGGTCGACTTTACATTTATTAGGTTCGAAAGCACATTGACTGTAAGCAACTTGAACTGCTTACAATTTCACATATTTTTACTGCTGGATTCTTACAAAAGCAGGATTTAAACTTTTGGCCACAAAACCAAGTTTGCTTCTTGGTTATAAAAGCTAGATACTTGATGATTGAAGTTTTCATAACTTCTGTTGCTGTTTTAACGTCATTCTCTCTCAAGGTTGCGGTTTTGGCCCAAGCTAGAGACATTGTGTTTTACATTAATACAGCACATGCTTTTATCACATTGCCAGCCTCGGATTTTAACCGGCATCTCAGGAATCCACACCGCGGTAAACTGCACTAATTGCAGATTGTGGAATTGGGGGGGCGCACCCTGGAACATGCTTGGGTAACTTGTGGAACATAATTACAAATGCAGTGACAAATCACGAACAAAATAGCTACAAATTTACCTAAAAATGCAAACTGGTAAAATTATATTGATGAAAGCCTGAAATATATCTGCATTAAAAAAAAATACTTTGTAAATGACATTGATTACTCACCGAGTGCTGCGATTTGATACCCACCATTCAGATGTATTTTTAGATGGTGAATTTAATGTTACTGACAGGATTGGCCGAATCCGAACGTGAGGCAAAAAAGTGCACCGTGAGGTGAGCAGGCCTTGACAGTTTAAAAACAATAAAGATGAAGAAGGTTTTGCCTGGGTTTTTCTAAAGCAAACAGATAAACTGACATGACTTAAAAGCCCCCTTCCCTCATGCCCCCTCTTTGGTCAGATGTGGGCCACAGTCCATGGTAGTAAAGCTGGAATAGTTTGCCTTTCCAGTTGGCCCTTCATACATTTTTGTGTGGCTAATCCTCATAGGATAATGTTCTGCTTCCTTTCATTATGGCCAAAATCCCACCGCTCCCGCTAGCTGAGTCACTCTGAGAGCATTCTGGGAGCCTATTCAATCCCCATTGCCTACATAAACTCGAGCAAATGCATCATTTCGTGCACGGGGTGAGCAACGTGTATCACTGAGCACGAGAAAAAGCGAAAGGGAGAGAGGCCAGCGGCCGGCCGCCGCTCCGAACTGCCCACCCAGTCCCTTCAAGCAGTTCCAACGCTGCGCAGTCCAAGAAGAAACATTCTTAAGCGTTGAAAATCTGGCCTGGAGACCTTGCGATACATGAGGCATGAAGAAGCGAAACAGGAGACCTTGGTGAAACTTAGCCGCAGATGAGTCGTAGCGGTTTTGACGTGTCGAGGTTCTTATTAAGTTCTTGTGAATCCAACCACAGAGGAAGGATGAAAGGCAATACTACCGCAGAACTCAAAGCCTCCTGACCTTTCCCAGTTGTTTCTGGCCCAAAGGTGTCGCGCGTCAGTCTAGACGGGACATGTCGGATTTCATCTCAGTCCACCTCTTACTTCGTTAACCTTTTGCATGCGAATGAGCCGCCGACGCAATGAATCTCACTGTATAGCGTTAAGCCGTTTAAAGTACTCACCATAATTCTTTAGTTATGTTAATTGGAAAACTGTTGCTGTTCTGACTCCCACGGCATGCTTCCTATGATACTCCGTAAAACCCAACGCAGAATTAATATAAAGCTGGCTGCTAATTGAATTTTAAGTTTATAGCCTGTTAAATTAAAAGGAATGTTGGATATTGAAAGGGCTAAAACGATGTAGATATTTTATGTCAGCGTAATGGGCATACCTGGGTAATTTTGGTTTTACACAACGAGAATTTCTCAGGGACTCATTAACCATGGTCTGTACTATGCAGAGTGCTCCAATTCGCAGCGCAAAGCACACTGATGAATACTCTGGCGAGATGAGATTCTTTCATAAGCTCCACACTATACCATCTTCCGCTCACTGCGGGATGACATAAAAGGGCATTCAGATCATAATTAAAGGTGAAAGGTAATTATTAGGACACAAAACCTTTAGAAATTTAAAAAGCCCATTTTACATTGTTGTATAATTAGAGGAAACACCCATTTTCATGAACCCAGAAGACCCTCCTGGCTCCTGGAGTAGGATGCAGTTATGAGTCAGAGTTACAGATTAGAGTTCATCCCACCCACATTAAATAAAAAGCACGGATATATATATATATATATATATATATATATAAATAATTCATCGGTATTTACAAGGTTTGGAGAGAAACACTAACTCAGAAACAAATTTAAATGATGTTGTGGAGATCACAAACTCCAACACATGATCGACTGGGAATCTGGTGAGGCAGCCAGCATTTGTGAGACCTCAACCACAACTGGTAAGCATTTAACTGTACTGTACCAGCAAAGCACCTTGTAGCGGAATTTTCAGGAGCAGGTTAAATCCTCCCATCACTGGTAATTGTCTATCATTAATTTATACCGCTGGACTTTCACATTCTAAGGTAAACGTTACGTTTACTTATTTAGCAGCGGCTTTTGTCCAAAGCGACATACAAGCTGATGATCAGAGAGAAGGTCTGTCTTAGAAAAACAGAAAGCACAGAAAAACATACAGTCCTGCCCAAAATGCTGCAGCCATTCCTTTTGGGTTTTAAATACCATGCCCGGAAATTTGCAGTTGTTGAAGTTTGCACATGTACTTCAAAAATGAATTAAAATTTCAACACCAAACTAGTATAATATGCAGTGGCTCATGGACATAATTAGAGTTACAAAAAAAAGATACCAAATCCTTGTGATAACTGGAAAATTACATGAAGCAGTGGATGGCAGATCTGGATATCTGAGTGAGAATTCCTCACCTTGATCAATTTACAGCCAAGTCTTAGCACTTAAAATAGAAACAGCAATTAAAATCTCTCACTTAAGCAAAAAAAAAAAAACTCATGGCTTGCACACATAGCTTGATTTACTTTACATTTCATTTTAGTGCATCTCCAATAACTTCATAGCATAAATACAATGCGGCGAGTCATACAGTATATATATTTTAAAAATACCGACATCGCGAACGTTGTGTTATTCAAGTTCCAGGTAGCTGTGATGTCGTATGTGAAACCACCTCAACGTTTGTCAGTTTATAATTTACTATTTGTTCTCCCAAGGCCTACGGAGATGCCTCGCACAGAAAGAGGAACTGCATCATGCCACTGTTTGAGTAGCACTTAGAGTAGCCTAGAGGTCAAACAATTATATTTGCACAGAAGTCGGAGCATAATGTCATTTTTGGGAAGACCCAGGCAGAGTCATGGGCGGTCGCTTCTTGCCTTTCTGACTCCGTCTGTTTTTGTCACGCAGCGGCTCGTCTCCGTAATTAACCCACCGTAGGCTGTGGCCAAAGCATTGGCCCGCTTGCATCTCCAGGTGGCCCCCCCGCCTGAGACTGGGCCGGCTGCTGAGCCTGCAGTAAGGCAAGGCCCCTGGAAGCACTTTCAGACTGCCAGCCGTAGCATTTTTTCCAGCATGCTAAGTGCATTTGCTGTGCTCCAGGTAGAGCACATTTTTCAAATCCATCTAGTGACTGACTGCTTGGTTTTAGCTGGAATATAAAAATCCATCAGTGGGGAGAGAGATGTTTTTCCATTTTATTCTTTTTCAAAATGATCTTCCTTCAAGGTGATTCCTTGGTGAATCTTCCTTCTTGTCTTTGGAGAAACTGCCATAAAGAGCATTAATTCAGGAGCACCTGGAGGATGATAGTGAGGTGTGAGGTTTTTTTTTGGTGGGAGGGAGGGTTCCACTAAATAAATTCCAAGTGCTGATTATATGTGTCTCCATGTCCAAATAATTCCCAGTTTTTTGGGTGAGAAACACTGTTCCAGGTGGCACAGGGTTGGCATTAAACCCTGAGCCACCTGGAACATTCTAGAAAGGACAAGACTTTCACAAACCGACACCTTTCAGGACATTTTCCTAGAGATACACTATACCAGTCCATATAATCTTCTTTGCACAGCACCTTAGGATGCTAAATGTTCTTTCTCACCTTATTACTGCCTCTGCTGGCATATTTGATCTCTCCAGGCACTGTGATTCAGGTACGTTTTAGTGATGCTAAGAGTTACAGGCTTCATTACAGTCATCTGGATTTGACTGTTCGCTAAAGGAAAATTCAGAATCATGGTTTGAAATCATGAATTCTGAATGATGAACTGGTCACCTGCAGGGAACTTCAGTCAAATGCCCCAGTATTTTTTGAGGACCCACAAGAGATGTCCAAATAATGTCTTCATTAATGAAATGTTGGTGAACATTAAATATTAAACACCATGATCTCTCCATACGACGGCAGCGACTGCTAAAATAAAAAGTGGTTGTGTCATTTAATCAAGGAAAATCATATATGTAATTTGAAAAGAGTTTCAACAATCTTTGTCATATGCTGTCATCACACTGAAAGGCTGCTCCGGCTCAGAGGAGGGGAGACTGCTCCCACTGCCCCCTGCTCTGTGCCTGGAGCTCGACTCTGGGAGGCTGCACATGACGAAGGTCACATGACTCAGAACGCAATCCATCCTATCACATGTCACAGCATAAGCACTGTATGGCAGTAGGATGCATTCAGGTCTCTTTTATCTCTCGGCACTGCATCCAGCTCTGACCACTAATAAAAGCAGTTCCAAAACATCATGAAAAACAGGCCCTTTATACTTAATCATTTGTGCATCCATTTGAAGTTAACAGCATCCAACCCAGGGTGTCCAGTTTCATAACCAATGCTTGCTGGGATTGGGTCTACGGTCACCATTTAAGGAAAGTGGATTAGGTTAATGTACAATTTACAACCTGTACAGCAACTATGGTAACACTTTATGTCAAACACCCATGTATAAATAATACTGCATTCATAAAGCATTATAAACATGGCTATAACTATTTATAAAAAGGCATAACACATTATAGCCTGTTTATTATGCATTATGAATGCTTTATGGAGCTACCGGTTACCATGCACTATAAATACCTTCATAATGCATTATAATGGTTTATAAAGACCATTATAGTGCATTATGAAGGTATGTATAATGCACTATGATGACTGTTACCACACATTCTACAGAAAGCTTTTAGACTGCACTGACATTATACTTTCAACTACCATATTAATAGTATTCAAGGTATAAAACTGAACAAAAAAATCTGTAGAACAGGTGAGAATATCAATTTAGTGTACGGCTGTTGCTAGGAGCACTTCTGGAGAAGCATAAACCTACACACCACAGCCCCCATCTCCAACCAACACCAGCCTCAGCTGCGACCTCAGCTGCGACCTCAGCTGCCACTGCCTTCCAGAGGCCCAGGGCCGGGCCTTGATCACGACTCTGCCCTCGACCTTTTGGCAGAGGCAGCAGGAAGTTCTGCACGCTAGCTTCAGCGGCCACCCAGTGTCATTTCATGATTTGCTGTTTGGTCAGAACAGTACAAGCTGCCAGCATTTGTATTATTAAGACCTCTGCTTGTTGTGTAGTGAGAATGAATCAGGCACGCAAGTACTGTGGGGCAATAATACGGCAGCCAACTTTAAAGTATGGGAAGGTCGGATGCATCGTTCTGCTGTTCTACATTATACATGTTCTGAGACAGACGTGTTTCTGCGTGTTTTGAGTCTTGCTCGGGGTCATGGGGCAGAACCTCTTAGTGAAAGTGAAAGTACCTCCATGAAACTGATCATGTTTTTTTCATGAGGCGTGTTGGAGCACAAAGGAGATCGTAGATTAGCAGTGACAGAACTAAAATGTTACCTGAACTACAAACTGCAGTGTGTGGCTCAGCAGGTTAGAACTCTGTGATCAGAAGGTCATCTGTTCAAATCCCAGGGCTGGTGGCGTGAACAAGGCCCTTAATACCCAGTTGCAGCCTGACCTGCTTTATAAATCAAACGTCACTTTTATTAACACTATTCATGAATTTCTGAAGGAACAGCCCAGTGGTGAACACTGTTGCATCATACCTCTAGAATCAGGGTTTGAGTGCCTACTCCAGCACTACATGTGGAGTCTGTATGTTTTCCCCATGTTGTTGTGGGGTCCAAAAGTATGCTATGATGAACTGAAGCTGAATTGTCAAACTGTGAATAGAGTGTGAGTGTGCCCTGTGATGGACTGTTGCCTGCCTTGTGCCTTGTGCCCATAGCTTCCAGGAGAGGCTCTGGACCCCCCTGAGCCTGAATAGGACAATCAGATACAGAAAATGGATTGATGGATGAATTTCTGTACTGATACTTTCATCTGAAAATGACAGAAGCAGCACCTTTCTTAAGCCCTTTTAGGATTTGAACCGCTACCCCTTCCGCTGCACACAACTCGTTTGTGAACCATTATTGGCTTCATTAGTCCTCCTTAATGTTTAATTTCCTGCCCGCGGAGTGAGGATGGCTCTGGACACTATCTCCCACACATCGGCTCACATATTGCTAGCTAATCAACACTTCCATCTGTTTGCTGTTAACTCGCTGTGTCCTGCCCCCACCGCGCTCAGCTTTACACTAAGATGGCCAGCCGCTCTGACAGAAGCACTCGCTTGTTTCCAAAACAGGACAAGAGGTGAACTAAAAAGGTTCCATTTAATCCTCTTTTAACAGCGGCAGCAAAACATATCCTTGCAGAAATATCCCTTATGTTTGCAGGACAAGGATATTGATATATTAGCTTCTGTGGTACCGTGACATTTGTCCCTTTTTTTAAAATAAAATAAAAAAAAAACTTTGCATATTTGTTTCATTGACTCATTTTATTGCCCCTTTCTCTAGAAGCAATTCCAAAATTATAGATTTTTCTGCAAATTGCTAAAGACAGATTACCACAAGCTTTACCCAGAATGTAGAGAGAGTTTAAATGATTCACAGCCTTACACAGCACCACATTTACATATTTCGTAGAGGCTTTTGTCCAAAGCGAGGATAAGGGGGGGGGGGGAGGTTAGCCACCATCCCTGGAGTAACTGGGATTTGAGAATCAGACCTTGCCAAGGACACAGCAGTGACATCACTCTGTTGGCCAAGGGATTTGAACTGGCGACATTCGGGGTGGTCTCTGGCTCAGCGGGGTTAGGACTCGGTGCCTGTGACTGGAAGGTGGCTGTTTTGCCGACTGATGCCACTGTCAAGCGATGCCTGAGCGAGTCCCTTAACCCTGATTGTTCCAGAGGTACCTGGTACTGTGGATTCCTGTGCCGCGACCCGCAAACATTTGCTCAGCTGTTTGTGTGTCTCACGGAGAGCAAAACAGAATCAGCAAAAAAGCAATTCCCTCCCCCACAGGATGAATGAAGCATCACCACTCTGTCAAAGGCTTAAAGACCATCAAAAAAACATTTTCCTGTCAATTTTCAATAACATTCTTTACTCTTAAAATAACCCTGCATCTAACAGTTTCCATGAAATACAGTTAGTAAGATATGCCTCACAATATATTATGGAACGGCAGCATATTAGATGGGATGTTTTAAAATAAACACACCCCTAATATATCAGTAGAGAGGGTTAAGGTTAGGGATTACTGTGAAGCAGCATCCTCACCTCCTACATTCAGTCTCCTGACAGCATCCTCTGAGCACTCGAGGTGCAAAGATGTCACCCACTGAAGTGTGTCTGACAAGTAGCTCATCTCACAACTTTTTGTCCAAGATCACATCTCTTTAAGGCCTGTCTCATATAAAAGCAGACGCTGACAGCATTTAACTATAAACACAAGACGTGAACTCCAGAACCAGGCCACTGTGACATCAGTTACCCAATCACAAAAAGATACGAAAAGTATTAACTGCAGATTGTTCATATGTAATGAAAAATTACTGCCACGTAGCTTACAAATCATGGATGCAGGTACCTCAGAACTCGAACTTAATCCGTTCAGAACCCGGGTTCGAATCCTAAAAAGTTCGAGTTCTGATCGACTTTTCCCCATAAGAATAAATGGAAAACCAATTAATTGGTTCCCGGCCCCAAAAAGCACATTTATCAAAACAGTAATTTGTAAAGTAAGAAAATAAATGTATCCAAACAATGTGTAAAGTTAAAAAAAAAAACAGTGTGTCCTGCCCCGATCGTCCGCTCCTTCCATGAGCCACGCCCCCTCGTTAACCTCGTGTGGAATCCCTGTGTGATCAGCACGACAATAATAAAATAATCTTCTTAAAATGTATTTTATTATATAATAATTAATGTTACTATCACTGTCTAAATTTCTTTTTATTGCCTAAATATATGTATTTAGCTAGTGTAAACATGCAGGATGCTATCACAGCGAATGCGAGGCTGAGACTGAAGTGTTACCCTTTGTTTCCGCTGAGAGACGCGCCGCGTGACTCATTTCCTCGGGGCGTACAAGTTATCTTAGGTCGACGTTCACTGTTCGATTTCTGAGATTCAGATCGACTTCTACGTTATTTTTCGAAATGGTGGGTTCGACTTTTAAGAAATTCGAGTTCTAATGATTTCAAGTACTGAGGTACCACTGTATTTGCTACACAAAATATACACCACATAAAAACATAGTGCTAAAACTTCTACGAAATAGATTGTTCGGGTACACCAAACTCTTTAGTGAGGAAAAAGACAATTATTGCAAGTTATACAGAGAGCCATATGAAAACGTTGTAATGACAAATATAAGCATTTTCAACAGTCAATACTAGCAGCCACAAGCCCAGGGCATACCAGATCCGAGGCACAACTGCCATGAAACTATATATAGCCTGGGCAGAAACTGGGCGATAGCCTAATGTCAGAACAATCATCTTATTGGTCAATCAAGCTGCCAGTTGCATACTGTAAGCCACTGTTCTGGGCTTCCCATGATGCATTACAGTTTCTGTTCAAAGGCCCCTTCTATGTGCCTTGACCAACCAATCACTGCCCAGGAGGCTGCATTTGCCGTAAATGGTCTCCCTATCCGGACCCTCACCTACTGAGTCCCATACAAAACATCACACAACACGGGAGGAAAAAAAAAATTGGATATTTAATTTGCAGATACATGAGGTTACATTTAGGATACAGAACTACAGGAGATGCCCTTTTCCACGAAGGGCATGAGCCATCAGTAATAAAAGAACATCGATGAATGCATTTAATTGAATACTGAAAATATTTGCTGTCTTTTATTTTAAAAAAAGGAAACATATGTCTTTTACAAAACTATTTTACATTTTCAATGCCAAAACAATTACTAAGTTGTATTGGTTTTAATTATAACTTGGTTCTTAAAAATGTCTGGAAGACAATCAATCCCTGATAGTGCTTCTTTGTTAATACAAAATAATGTATCAAAAGTCCCTCATACAAGGTGCAGCTTGTTAATTTGCATACTAAACAGCAGTCCTGTTAAATGTTTAAGGTCTGGAAATTTCACTCACTATCTTGCATTCTCACAATAAAATCAATTAATGAGCACTGAAAGAAAAAACATCTCAGCATTAGTTGGAAGGAATTTCTCATGATTTCTGTCCCAGAGTTAACAGTAATTAAAAGACTAATTAGTACCTTTTTCAGGAAAGAGCCATTCAGTGTGTAACATTACGTGAACAAGGACTCTCAGAAGGTACGACATTGCATTTCCTTCATCAGTCCACGTTACACAACGTCTGAACAAATGTCACTCCATGTAGATACATGTACTCCCATAAAAGGCACCATCAAAACACTCCAGCCAGATTGACTTATCATAAACAGCTACCTTTATAGAGAGTAAAGCTGTTCTTACGGCTCTTGAAAAACTTAAGGACTGCGATGTAATTAATTAATATTCACTTCTAGGCAGAATTTAGACTAATGAAAATCAGTATTAGTTGTTGAAATCAACAAATCTATACCTTCCCTTAAGTGTAGTGCCATCTGCAGGTAGACGTAAGGAGTACCACGCAAAGACGCAGCCGATTATGAGCGCTAACATCCCAGTGTGCATTTTGGTATTTTAACTCCCCAAAGGGGACTATTTTGGCTGAAACGTCAGAATCATTCTCCAAATGCAAGCCCTACTCCGCTGTTTAAACAGAACGCAGACAGGTGTATACAGAATGAGTATGAAAGGAAAAATAAATTGACAAAAGAACAATAAAAAAAAGTTAAATATTCACATGAAATGTGGAGGAAATATTAAGCGGTTCTTATGTGACGCACCTGCAGGCATTGCTAAGAATCGTAAGCAAGCAGTGAAGGACTGGTTTCACCCCGAGGTCGAGACGAAATTACCATCCTTTCGGCAAGTGTGACAAAAAAATGGCGTGTTTCTACAATGAAGCAGAGAGCCAGCAGTAACTGCTAAGGAATCTGAACAGCTGTCAGTTTGCATTAAGACCTGCATCTCCCACGACAGCCGTATCCATGGTGAGGCCACGGTGCCTATCAGCATCCCTACTCTGTACTACAACATACCCGTGTAGCCACATCCCAGAATGCACTGGGCTACAGGGAACCAAAAGTCCCCAAAAAACTACAATTAAAAAGCAATTAGGGACAAGTGATGAGATCTCTGACTATGTGCGGCCTAGCTGCACGAGGCGCTTCTAGAAACCTCCAGGTCGCAAAGCACGTGGCGTGCGGTGACGGAAACATGCGCAGACAATGGGAGCAGGGCTATAGGATTTGACGTGGTCTGCCAGACACGCGAGACAGCACAATGCCGGACTTCCTGTCAAGGTGTCACGCTGGTGCCAACGGGATGGGACAGCATGTCAGAGGGGCGTGGAGAGGGTCCGAGCTGGACAAACGGTCCGATACCCCCACCTCAGATCATCGCCGCTCCCTGGCGGTCTCACAGAGATGGAGGACCACACAACACCACCTCAAGGCTCACACTGTCCTTCAGAGCTGCCGTCTTTTAGAAAATATATACCACTTTTTTTAATCCTGAAGTCCCTTACAAGACGACATCACCACACACTGAGCTGTGTTCCTGAGACCTGCTTCACACAGCATCCCTGCATAAGCCTCCATCTGAAAAATAGTGTCTTTTTAAAGGGCACACTTCCTTTGCCATCCCGGCGTCTTTAACACTCCTCTCGAAATCACTGTTGGATGCTAATGCAGGCTGGGCTTGCTGAAATGGCGCGGCCAATCTGATGCGTCGCGAAGCTACTGAAGCCCCGCCCCCGTCGCTTGCCTGCCGGCCCCGGACCTTAGAGTTCTACTGCAGGTGCCCCACCCTTACCCCAGCCGGGCGGTATTCATCACATGGCTTTTCACACATAAGCTTTAGAAAAAAAGAAGAAAAAAAAAAAAATACAGGAAAATAATCAACAACAAGAATAATAATAATAATAATCATCATGAGGATACAAAAAAGGATGAGGAAGCGGAACGTTGACGGCACCGGGCTGACAGTCCCTTGTCTGTCTGGAATCGCCTATGAAGTGACTTCAGCGTGGGCGGGCGTGGACTCCACCGTCTCCACCAGCGTCACCTGCTCCTCAGGCGCGTCCAGGTCCTCCGCCTTGATGATGATAGCGCCCTCTGGGAGGACCACCACCTCCTCTCCTGCCATGGCCTCCTCGGCCTCCTGCACCAGCTCGCCCTCGGCCCCCGACTCCTCGAGCGTGGTGGCGGAGGTGCCGTTGGTCTGGCTGTGGGCGATGGCCTCCAGTCGCAGGCGGTACTGTTCCGCCTCCTGTTCCTTCTTCAGCAGCTGCTGCCGGTACTCCTGGGCCTTACGGTTGGCCTCCAGAAGCTGCCGCTGCAGAAGCTCGCGGCTGTTCTTCTCTACCGGCTCCTGGAGGGTCACCAGCGCATTCAGCGGCAACACTTTACAAATAGTACAGCATTATGCTATTACTTCTGTATTAATTAACCACAAACTAAGTCTTAATCACATACTGATCTCATGCTTGTTTAATGAATCGCACCGCATCTTTTATCTCAAGTATCGACTATATTTGTTCATGATTTGAACTTGTGTCCCTGCAAGTAAAGTGTTACCCATTTTTATTTTCTATTGGGCAGACATTTTATCTTTGGTATCTTCATTATTTATTCCATTGTTATTTTACTCCCATTTATTCTGATCTTTGTGTACTATTTTGTTTTCTTTATGTCACATATTTTCTTCAAGCACAATTGAGGAGTCAGGTAGCAAAGCATTTCACCGCACATTAGTACATTGTATGATTGTGTAGGTGACAAATAAATCTTGAAATCTGACACTATGGCCATGTCACCCACTCTGAACCCACCACCATCTGGTACCTTCTCAGCTTGGCCGTCCCATTTTAGCAGAACTACTCCATTCTAACTGAAAATCTGAACTTCCTCTGATATACCATCTGAGCACTGGACATAACAGACCTCAATGAAAATGTTGCGCTGGCTATTTGAAACCTAAAGCACACAGAATAATGGAGAGCATGAGAATGAAACAGGTGCCTTGTGTCACCCCGGGTCGGCCAAGCCCAGGCAAAGACAATGGGTACATCTCAATACCAAGAACACAAAGACCACACAGGTGGTTTCGGTAAGACCGGTCTCGCTAACTTCCATTTCAAGAATGAACTGGGGGTGCAATGAATCATGGGATTGGTCTCATTCGGTGAGGATGCTACCGATGTATCCTTGATATATTGGGCGGAGGAAGAATAACATGCAGGAATTTTTACTGTCTTATGTACTTGTGTTCTTATTATTCGAACTGGTCTTCGGCAATGGAAGATGATGTAAAACGGGTAGGTGAGAACAAAGTATGGTCAAGTATGGATATTGAGAGTCACCCAACGCCCTACACTCACCATGTCTTGCTCCGTGTGATTGGCCGATGCCTCCAGCTTCCTCTTGCGGGATGGGAGTGCCTGGGGCTCTTCCTCGACCACTTCCTCAGTGATCTGTCCTGCTGGTACCGCTATCACTATGGCCAGTCAGCAGACACATACACACAAACACAGCCAGACACACAACAGTGAGCTAACAGTGGTCCACCTATCCACAACAATATTGCTTGTAATGCAGTGTTCGATGTAGCTTAGTGCACAACTGCACCCTCTAGAGGAGAGAGTTGTGTATGATGATTTGACAGGATGCAACGACGATGAATAATATTTCCATATCGCTGGGGAGCCCGGCAGTGTAAAGACAAACATTAACAACAAAAAAAACAGCTAATCATTTATAAACTGCTTAAATTATTCAGCATCAACTGAATAAAATATGTTCTCCTGTCAATGATAAACTCTGAGTACACTGTAATTAGTGTACGAGGCTTTTGTTCCCTCACTGCCGCCCAATGAGCAGCCGGCTTTAGGCTGCATGTCCAACAGCACGGAGAGACGGAGACTCACTCTGCTGCCCGTGCTGCATAGTAACATAAAACTGCTGTCCGAGTCCGCCTGTTTGCAGGTTGCCGTGCTGGTCCGTAACGATGGTGATCACCCTCTGGCCCCCGTCGCCCACCATGTGCTGGATGGCCGAGTTCACCGAGTCGGCTGCAATCAGCTCCTCTGAGTCACCTGTTCCAGCACAAATATTACACTGGAGTAACAGAATAACACTCCAATATGACTCTGAGCTCCCAGCTGGGAAGTGACAGCCCAGGACCGTCTCTGCAAACCTCACAAACTAAATTTTCAATTGCATTCAAGTGACAGAACTGAACAGTGCTATGTGACATAATGACAAAAGGCAACTGCCCCTACCTGGTCTGGTAGAGTTGGCCATGGGCCCAGAAGCTTCTGCCAGGGCAGCAAGGGTGGCGAGGACCGAGGTGGTGGAGACACATTCTCCTAAAAGACAAGTGGTGTTTGAGCCAAACCCAGCGGACAGCCCACGCATCCATCAACGCGAAACCGCCGCTCGGGAGTGACGGCGAACTTCACATGCACGGCCTACAGGTGTCACACCTGAGCCGGAGCCCAGGTGACTTTGCTGCTGTTTCGGACAGTTTGGTTCCCCCCCCGATATATTTTTTCCAAGAAAGAGAACGAAAGGGGCCACAGTCCAGACCGTCCCTGCCTCAGCGCCGGCCTCACCTGAGGTAGACTTGGCGGTGGTGGAGATGAGGTCGGCAAGGTTCACCACTCCGGCAGCCGAGGAGGACGAGATGAGGAACTGAGGCGTCTGCTCAGGGTTCATGTTGACCTGGTTCTGCATGCCCTCCTGCACAGATGCCACCCCAGTTGCAATTCATTACCGTTTCACCCGCGGTGATTTGCAGAGGCAAATCCCAGGACGCGTAAGGCACCCTGCAACGTACTTCCGACCTGTTGGAGGCCGCTCGTATACAAGAGTGTGCAAGATTGATCTGCACGTGGGAAGAAACCTCACGGAAAATGAAGCGAACGTGGTGAGCACATTCTGGAGGCGTGACACAACAACCCCACAGAGCCAGCAAGGCACCCTGACTATTTATACACTAAGATGCATCACTGGAGAAATTCCAGTTAGGAACTCTCTCAAATGATTCATTAGGATGACGGATAAGAGTGATTTCAGATCTCAGTTAGGGGAGCTTCAACCGCCCTATTTTTGATTTCAGTCCCCCCCCGAAAGTGATTAAGTCGATTAACCCTCTAGGGTCTAGGGGTAGGAAACACACTTTCACTGACTGGGGCATTATTACACACTTCTTCAAGTATCATAAAACTTAATTCATGGCAAATAAATTATTTCTTATATATTTGTTTTGCCATTACACACATCTTTATTTTGATGTATGCTGTAAATACGTCAGATTTTTGTTAAATTTGTAATTTGACATCAAAATATAGACATTGCAAAATGCAGTTTAGAACCGTTGCAGAAGCATAATAAAAGTACATAGTAAGCAATGCTGGCAGTTTGTTTTGATCCCAGATATCTGATCAGCAAAGTCTTGGCTAAATGAAGATGACTAAATGGTGTAGCTGCAATATTCAGTTAGATAAATAAATAAGAAAAAGCTAACTCATGTCACTATTTCTGACTTTCATTGAATATGCAGCAACTTTCATGTGTATGAATGAGCCATTGTCACCTGGCCACGTCCCCCCCCCCTTTATGGCGCTGATGTATCTGGATCGTGTTTCACCGCTATGCTGTTCATCAAATTAACATGCGAATTCCATTTGAATATGCGCTAATTAGAATGTGAATAGCGATCTTCAGATGACAGCGACACTACACACCCCTGATGCAGGTTGAAGCAGGTTAAACAAAGTAAGGTGACATGGTTTACTCTTTTGCCAATTTAACCTAATTTAAAAAACTACTAGAGACGTTTTGAAAAAAAGAAGACAGATTACAGATTTAGCCAGTGTTTTTTTTCATAATTCCAGATTTCAGCGAGATGTAAACTGAAAAAGTACGCTGCATCGCCGACGATGTACTCGACCCTAGAGGGTTAAGACAATTTGTTCAATATTTTCGTACAAATTTCGTACAATTCCAAATTTCGTAATTAGGTGTCCCGGACACCCCTACCCCCCGATCGGCTAAAATTTTATCGTGGGGACTCGCGTCTCCGCCCCCCCCCCCCACCCTGTTGTGGACCCAAAGAGAGTGGCACTCCAA
>JAODKF010000051.1:12736719-12747263 GCA_026779585.1 Mormyrus proboscirostris
TGTTGGTGATGATGCTCATAATGTATGAGGCTGGCAGGGTGTGACCTCTGTGGAAACTCTGCTTAGCACCTGCGGTACGCCGTCGATCGTCAGACCTAATGGTGTTTTGAGTAAGCGGCACAGTAGATGATTCTGTGCACCGGTCTTATAGAGAACTAAACATGGGGAGGCGTGTTTTTTAGCTACTTTTTTAAACCGTAAACCGCTTCGATCCTCCTGAATGTACTCGTTGTTGGTGATTTCAGTGTAGAACCGACTGTTCGTGTTGTGAGCAGGCGCGCGCAGTCAGCCTGAGATGGCAGAGCTTCAGAAATAGAATTAGCATGATTCCACTTTTCCTTTTTTTTTTTTTTTTTTTTTTTTTTCCTGGTGCCTCATTCGGGCCAAACGGTCAGGAGAGAAAACTCTGTGAAAGGATAGCGCTGTTCTCGGAGCCGGTCCGGGGAGCGGCGCACGCGGCTTGTAAGGCGGATAAACGGTTCGAAAGCCCGTGGCCCATGAAAAGCCCTCATTGTCGTCGTCCCCTGAGAGGATCCGATTCTTCCCCACCCACCCATGCCCGATTTGAACCTTTACAGGCCCTTTTTAACTAGATGGTGCTTTTACAAAAAAAATGCAGTGTTTTGCCACTGATCTTATGCATTTAGTAAAATCTGGGGGCACTTGGTGTGTTTTTGGGTTTTTACCTACTGAATGCTAATCTGTATTTTGGTGTGCACTAAGGAATCAGCAAAACTATCATTCATATTGGGACCCTTTTGTGATTTGTCTAGGCCTTCCATCTCTTATGATCTGTTGTCATAAATATTGATGGGTCACTGAGTTAACAGCACTGTTCTGTATGGGCAGCTTTCCATTGTACTATTGTTCCTTTGTTTAACATGAGTGGTGACTTCCTATTTAAGGATGGTTTTAGTATTGCAGTCTTTGTGTAGCAGTATAGGATTTAAGGAGGTTAACACTTAAATGTTCAGTGTTACATGACGATGTTGGCTTTTTCTTGAGGTATGTCTGTGTTCAGTTTCTGGTCACCTTGTCTCGGCTGATCTGAATCCTGCTGCTGCTGTTCTTTTGTACTGTTGATGGGGAATTACCCAGAGATGCTGTAATGTCTTGTTTCCCATGGTTACCCTAGCACTCTACAGTAATTTTGTGTTGGTAAGCAATAGTACAATCGCTTTTGTTCCCTGATGTATATACAATGCAGCCTCCAGATGTATGATTTTAAGTTAGTGTTGCGCCATCATGCAAACATGTTTGTTTTTTTCTTTGTTCTTTTTCGGAAAATAGGATTGAGTGTGGGGGAACCCAGAGTGGAAATATCGCAATATGGGAATATTGTTTAAAAGTCCAATGCATTGACCTTGAAGAAGATAATTGGGCAGTTATATCTTCTAGCTTCAACATTAAGATTGAGACACTTGTAAAGCATGTAGATTCACTCCACAGATGACCAGTACAGACTCCTGGTGATTTCAGACGATGAGTGTTTTTTGGAAGCATGTAAAGCAGGCACAATTCTGTTTGAGATGCATGTGCTACATTTTCCCTTTGGTTGCCTAGGTGATAGTGACTAACCAGAATATCGTTTTTGGGAATTGCACTTGGTGAAATCTGAGTTGGGGGGACCAGTGTGGAGCCCATGCTGGTATCCCAATATAGACATGTGTGATGACTGTGTTGGGCTGCCCGAGATGAGTGTTTGTGGCTGGCAGCGCCAGTGTGGCTCACTAACACTCGATGGGTGTTGCCACTCCAACAGGAAGCAGCCTGTCAGCAGGGGCCGTTTAGTTCTCTCATTTTGAGCGCCTTCTCAGGAAGACAGATAACAGGCCATGCAGGGAAGTCTGGGCCATGTCAGGGGTTGATAGGGTAGCAGGAAACTGTGCCCCCTGTCACCTTGGTTTAGGAGAATCACCTTCCGTCCCTCTAAAACGAGGCCTCACGACTGGATGCTGTTTTTCCGTCTGTTCTGTAAATACTGTGTGTCGATTTCCTGTTTTTCATGGGAATTCTCTTGCATCATGTCCTATTTATTTTTATATTTATATATAATATATAATATAATTTAATTTATTTCCCCCCCCCCCCACTGTTTTGTCTGAATTATCTGTGTGAGCGTCTCAGCATCTTCACACATCCGAACAGATGATTACGAAGTTGGCGAGTCTTGGCGTGTTTCAGTTGTACATAGTTTTGAGAGACTTGCAAAACGGTTAAGGGTGTGGTGGTTTTACAGATGTACACATCAAGTATGGGGTTCATATTCAGCTCTGTGTGCAGGGGAGTGTGTGTGTTTTTTTTTTTTTTGTTTTGTTTTTTGTTTTTTTCTCTTCTCCTGGTACTTGGATTTCCTCCCATGATACTTAACCATACCACTTGCATTCCCAGTGAAAAGCCAAATACTGATGGGGGGATGGAGGCTTGGACAACCGTCTTAGATGGGTTATCCTCAGAGCATTGACAGTTACTCCAGTTCTTCAACTTTAAGTCGATTGTGGGAATCTCAGTAGGGCACTGGAGTTTGAAATCGACCAGTTGGAGGCACCGTGCTTTTGAATATTACCATATTTGACTCATCAGTTTTTCTTTATGCAGACACTGGGAGGTTGCCGAGTAACAGCGGCCAAAGGTTCATGCCATCGCTGAACGTTGAGATGATCTTATCTCATCGTGGCCCCTGGAGATTGAGAAGGCAAATCAGAGGAAATTGTTTTTGGGACATGGAAGTGGGTCTGGGATCTTGTGTCTTACAGACTGTGGTTTCTCAGGCTCTTCGTTCTCCACCATTTGGGCTGTCATGTGTTTTTGAAACACTGACATCGACGATGACATGTGGTTTTCAGGCAAGGAAGCTAATTGCGTCATTCATAGAATAGGTGATATTTTTGGTTCACTTGTGTCTCCCTCGTAATGACTCGTTTGAGGTAGTACTTTTGTCTGGCTGACTCTTCATTCTCCTTCTTCCACATACCTAGCAATGCCATGTCATACATCAGCAAAGTTTCCCTTGTAGCGATCAGTCTTAAAACCCACATTTCTCCCCTCTCCTGCGCACACTCCACTCCCGTCACACCGCAACATCTGCTTTCGGTGTCTCACATCAACATCCAGTCTGATTAACCCCCCCACCCCCCCGGACACTTAAGAGGGTTTTTCTCTTGTCTCCAGGGAGACCTGTGTGCCAACTGCTGGAATGTCAGGGAAGCTTTTGCTGTTAGGATCTGTCTTGGTGGGGCGTGCTGGAAATAGCCTGCTTGTGATTTTACTAAACAAACATTCTCACAATTAAAGCCCCAACTAGGCTATTATAAAATCTCTTCCAAAGAATAACTGCCTTTTGTTTTTAGCTGAAATCGGTTGGATGGCCCAGCTAGCTGGAGATGGAGGGTAACCAAGCAAAATGTCTTCTCTTTCTGGTGATGTCTGTGGGAATTCGTTCCTCGTGAGAATGATTTAAACTATCAGTCTTCATCGTGCCATGGTCATTCCAAACCTTGTCATTAACAGCCTGCCTCTTTGCTAAGTGCAGTTTAGTTACCCCTGTTCGTTGTGGGGGGTTTGGCTTTTTTAGGTAATGTGTAATCACAATTTACATCACAGCTGCTTTCCAGGGGGCTGCTCATCAGGAAGTAATGGTTTACTGGCTGTCATGAGATAGAAAAAGGGGAAAAACATGCAGTGACCGCTGAGCTCTTCAGTATGATCGCGGTGTGGGGGGTTAATTGAAATTTGTTTAATTTGAAGTGAGCCAGTTTTTTTTTTTTTTTGTTTTGCGCTAGTCCGTTGCTTTTTCTCCCTGCTTCACAGACCCCTCCACCCCATTTGGCAGGTGCCAAGCGTCTAAGCCACAGATACCTCCGCTATACGCCCGCCACGGGTCTTCTCCCCCCCAGACATTCAGCATTTCACCGCACCCACCGGTGTCCCAGGAGGCCATGCAAAGCAAACAAGGCCTGTGTACACACTGCTCCACAAGGCTTCCTCCCACATGTACTTTCAGTTCTGATTCTTGTTTTTTCCCCTTTCATGTTTTGCTCTACAAGTGCCAGAGTGTACAGAGATGCCAGTATATTAAGGGTTCAAGGGAAAGCCCTGGATGCACCGGGACTAAGGCAGCATGAATCCCCCAGTCCCCCCCCCCCCGAACTCCTAAACTAAAGCGAGTCCATTCCTACCGCCTCCACGATAAACCAGAAAACTGCGCAGGTCACTTCTTTGCCTGCGTGGTAGGTAACGGCTGGTGACCAGCTGCCCCACTGAAAATTAGCCAGCCACTGTTTGAGCTTACTGCCCCTGTCGTGCGGTGCTGACCTGGTTTGCCTTAAACTGCTTTCTACAAAAATGTGAATTTAGAAAGATAGATATTTTAAGGTAATTGTGTATGTGTTGGGGAAAATGTTTGTGTGTCTCTTGGTGACTGCTGAAGCTTCACATGATTGTCTGGATTGTTAGAAGGCATCCTCAGGATTCCCATTTGTCTTGACAGGTCAGACCTGAGGTATCCGGTTACGCCCACGCCGACTTTGGACCTCTGAGGCGATTGCAGCTGCCAGTCACAGGGACTGGGGGGGGGTTTGGCTCAGGGGAGCGACCGAGCAGTTGAGGGACGGCCCTGGATGCACCGGGACTGAGGCAGCACGCCGTCCGCCATATCATCGTCATTCCATAGGGCGGCAGCAGGGACCCTCGAGCCCCCGGTGGAGGAGGCTGGACATGAGCGAGTTTTGGCACAAGATGGGCTGCTGTGTGGTGGCCAAGCCCCCTCCGGTGAGCCTGGAACCTTCTTCTGGCTATTCTTGTTTCTGAGTCCCCAAAAAGTCATGAGCATGTCATGCTACGGTCTAATAACAGGGTGGCTTTTTCACAGACTCGTGCTTTTGGCCGTACAGCAGGTCCCATTAATAAGGGTCTAACAGAATAATGGAGTCTGGTCCTCAAGCAGGTGTTCACATACAGGAAAGGGGACCGGATCAGTCTAGATTTAACACTGATTGCTGCTTTTATGTTTAGGAATTTCATGTAACCAAGAATCTGCCTGCTTAGGGTTTTAACAGCCCATTTAGGGAGTTCAGATATAAAAGCTTGTAGTTCTGTCATGGTGGAAATATCGCACGCTAATGTTATTCGGGTTTTTATAGTGTGATGTTTTGTACTTCAGCACTGATTCTGGGCTCGTCTGGGGTATCGCCATGTCACCCTGCCTTTTCTCGCACAACTTGTCCTGGGGAACACTCCTTCTGTAGCCCATGCTGCCTCCCGGTGTACCACGATGGGTACCCTTGGCCCCCAACACCAGATAGCAGAGGATGTTGAGGGAATTTGTCCCCCCACCCCCCCGTGCCACGGCAGGCCTGCCCCCTCTACCTGTGCTCCCTCCCCCAGGGGTGGGCTGCCAGCTGGTCGACAATGAGCAGGGGTCGGGATACAGGAAGTGGGCCTGCCCCCTCCCCCCTAGAAGCCCATCCTCTTATTTTTAGTCCCGTTTGTTCTGTTGTGCACGACACAGGAGGCTGAGCTCAGGCTGCCCCCTTGTTATCAAGCGCACACACTTCCCAGCACACGCGGAGCCTCTCTTCGGATATTCTCGGAAAGGTGTCTGTGATGCTCCTCTGACCTTGAGGGTCCCTTGTCCTCGTGGCAGTGCCGTCACGCCCCATACAAGGTGCCGAGGCTTTTTTCATGCAGGTCATAGTCACCAGCTGCTATTACCAACTGACTCTCCTGGCACCCAAAACTGCTCTTTCAGGCGCAGTCAGCTAGGCTCTCATTATTTTCAAGATTCAGCTGCCTGCATCGTGTGCTGTATGTTTAGCTGAAGGCCTCACGGTTTGGTCATCCGCCCGATGACCTTGCCCTCGGTGTGTCTGGCTGTGTGTGTCAGTGGCTTAGGCCAATGTCCGTGTGATCGGAAGGTCATCGGTTCAAATCTCAGGGTCGGCAGAAAGGTCACTCCCCTGGGTTCCTGAGCAAGGCCCCTAACCCCCAAGTTTAATATTTATGGAAGTGTCTGCTAAGTAAAATGTACATGTAAATAACCAGCCCCCTTCCCCATGCACTGTGGCACTTGACTTGTCCCGAGAGAAGCACGCTTTCAGGTGCCGCGTGTCCATGCGAGCAGGGAAGGCTGCTGCCATGTGCTTTCATCTAATGTTATATGTTTCCTGTTGGTGTTGGAGCTCGCCGATGTAAACACAATCACAAGCATTGTTGAACAATGCCCTGTACCTTTTAACTGCTGCGACGTAACCCGAAGATGTGCACCTGTGTTTCTTTTATAAGTACTTATTGTATCCTGTCAGTTAAATGGGTGTGAACATTTTCCTCGTTTCAGAAAAAGAGGAGGAGGAAGATCGACCGCAGCATGATTGGGGAGCCAATGAACTTTGTACACCTGACACACATCGGCTCTGGGGAGATGGCAGAAGGACTGGCCCCGGTAAGCGGAGTCGGACGCTGACGCGCCGCGTGGGGTACCCAGGCATTCCGATTCAGATGTCAATAGTTGAGCCGCAGACCTTAGTGGGTTTTTACAGTGATGGGCAGCTATGGACCATGCAGATACGGTGTTAGTGCCAACCTGCCCAAGTCGTTGACATTTAAGGGGGCTGCTTTGCAAGCGTAGCAGTAGACTGATCTCTGCTCAGAATGCTTTCAGTTATACGTCTTTGTTTGGGATGGAATTCCCCTGAGGGATCAATCCAGATCTTGGTTTCAGTGTTTACCTCTCCTGGACCACAATCACTTAGCAGTTAGCATGGCTAGCGCTGCAGTTTAACAGTGTAGCTTACAGCACTTCTTTGGGGAAGTTCCTGTGTGTGCGTACCTTCTGTTCCACATTTTCACGTCTATATCTATTTAGTTGCTTGGCTACCCTTTATCTTATGGATTTATCCCTGCAACCTGCCATGACGCTCCATGGCGCTTTAACCTGCGAAATTCTTGCCATATCTTCTCGTAAACAAACAATGGTGAGATGTACAGTGGGCTTTTGGCTGAATTCCCTTCCCCCAACGTCCCCCATGGGAATGCACCGGCTCTTTGTTCACCAGCCTATATTTAACCCCGCGCGTGATCTCGGCTCGGTGTCAGTGCTCTGAGAAAAGGCTTCCCTCAAGAGACCTTGGGCCACTTTTTGGCAGCCATCCCCCATTTTTATTTTTTAATTTTTTAAATTGGTCCTCCTGCTGCTCTCGCGTTGCTGCCTGGCCAGGTCCCCCAGCCTGGAGGCTGCTGAGGTGCCCGGAAGCCGTGCTCTTAAAATAAATGGCCACCCTCCCCTCCCCAGGTCCCGTGGGCTCCAGACATGGACCGAGAGGCGGGGCTTCTCTGTGGCTTCCGCCCAGCTGTGTCTCAGAGCCCCCTTCTCTCTGTGCCTGTCAGCCAGTTCTCTGCTGAAACAAGCAGCAGCAGCCCCCCCCCCCCTCCAAACAAAGGATGGGGCAAACCCACAGCATAGCAGCACAGTTACGTACCTCTTTGTTCCAGCCCACGTCATGTAACCTGTATCCATTTCTTTGCCACCTTGCCTCCGCGGGCCAGGCGTGGCAGGTCGAGGCCGCTCTGTGGTTTACTGGGGAACGGGCAGGGTGTGAGCGGGCCGCCCGCACCATCGCCTGAAGATGGCGCCGTGTGTAGCTTGCCTGTGGCTGTGCGCCCCACAGTTTATTCGGCATCCAAAGACTCTTTGGATCTCTGTTCGAGCCGTGCTCGCGGAAACGGTGGATTGTGTACACTCTCGTGGTGGTCTCACCGTCATTTATGTTGACCTGTGTTTTTCCGCATTCGTTTCGGCTTCTATTTTCACTTTATAAATTCTATTTATTGTCTTGTCCACTTCTGTCTTTCTTGTATGCATAATCGTATACCCCGTGCGCCAAAACTAATTCTTCAAAAATAAAGATTCTGATTCTGATCCAACAGTACACCTCCCAGCCCTTTACTGTTAAAGCAGTATGGGGAGTTCATGGCGCTCCCTGGGAATCCCTGCTGGGCCCATCACAACGGGAGGAGGAGGTGCAGAGGAGCCCCGGTCTCCCCTCCCCCACCTGCTGTTTGTGTGTGTATGACAGCTGTGCGGAGCGTCTGGGACAGGAGGCTAGACATCTTCCTCCTGTGTGTGGGGGGGGATTCTTGGCAGGATGATGTGTCCTTTTAACACATCAGTCCCTTCCTCACAGAAGTATAGCATCTGAAACAAAGGGTGGTACAGTTGAGCTCAGGGGGAGAGTTTTGTAACAGCCTGAGCCGTCACCTACACCTGCGTTACGAAACTACCTCATTTCAAGACGTTTGATCTCACGGTGCATCAGACTGCTGGAGAGAACGTGGTTAGGCTTGCGACAGCTACTAATGAAAGGCCAGCATGATACGATCACACCCCCTCCCCCAACAGCAGAAAGCCACAGTACCCGTAATATCCTTGTGAAAAGCGGATGACACACTGATCCCTCACTGGCTTAAGCACTGATTGTTTCTCTCTCTCTCTCTCTCTCTCTCTCTTTCTAGTCTGGCCCTATTCAGGAGCAGATGAGGTCAAAGGGACGCAGTGCCAATGGGCGGGGTGCCTTCCTATAGCCTCTAAGCCCCCTCCAGCTTTACAGGTAACTGTAGTGGGTGTGCCCCATTAAGAGACGGAACCTTCTGGCAAGGGCAGGGATCATAGAGAGGCCTTAACAGAAAACGGTCCTGAAGCCAGACACCTTCAGCTTTGCGGCACTTCCGGGTTTGTTTCGGGTATTTGTCTAATGACCTACACCGTCTGGCTTCGTTAATTAATAACTAATTTTATATGCAATAAATAGTTTGACAGAGCACTTCACATGGTTTCGTACTTAAACATTAATTCGGCAGTCTTTTCCCTCCTCTCCATATTTTTTTTTTTTTTTTCTGTTTTTAGGTGAAGCTACCAATTGTAGATGATCCCTCTGACCCTGCCTGCCCACAGTCATGCTGGGATCCCAGCACTTGGCAATCTGGAAGATCCCGGCTCCCATTCACTCTGCTGTGATTCAGTTTGCTAGATGTCCCAAAAATAGTGGACTTCAGACATGGCATTAAGCCTCTTACACCTATATTTTTAGAGGATGACTTTTTTTTTTATTTTTTTATTTTAAGTATTGTATAAAATGTTTCTATAGTAGTTCACAACTGATTTTGAGTGTTACAATTGAGATAAACGGTCAGAGTTTCTGATTTTAAAGCCTTGTTTGTGCTGTAGACAGTGTGACAGGTTGAGAATTCTCCCCTCTAGCAAATGTATAGAATGCTGTTTGCGATGTGCAATCTCTTATCCGAGTGCGTGCGTGCGTGTGTGTGTGTGTGTGTGTGTGTGTGTGTGTGTGTGTGTTTATGTATGTAACATGTTTCAGCACATTTCCTTTTTACTGCCACCTTAAAATTTGTATGGTTCCAATGCAGATTACTGCCTTAGTGTTGTCTGGTGGCTCTCAATTTTAGCTCTTTTTAAACCTGTTCAGCTTTACAAATTTTCCAATTGTGGATTTTCAGAATACTGTAGAATTAGATCATTGGTTGTTGGTTTTCACAATGGTGACACAACCCAAAGTGTTAATGCCAAGGAGTCTTTCGTGTACAGTTTTTCGTTCGTGGCCACGCATCATCACTGTCGACTCGCTGGCACTCCTTCCTGTGCGCTGGTGCTCACCTGAAAGCACATGGATGCTTAAACCATCGGGCACCTGAGCTGCCTGTTCAAATGAAAACCTGCCCTCTGCTTCTTCCGGCCAGGTTTGATGAAAGACTGCTCGGCTCAGAGCCTTAACGAGGCCGTCTGGGATTTTACTTTGGAGCAACATCCGGATCTAGTGTAAAAACGTGCCCTTCTTAAGCACTCAATCCGCATTCCACCATCAGGGTCTTACACCCTCTCTAGTGGCCAAATCTGGGACTGAACTCCTGTCATCTACTCCACCACCCCCGGACCAAACGAACACTCTGGAACCGGAGTCTGGTAGCACAGTGGTCTGTGTTGTGGGCGTTTTGGTGTCCGGGTGGCCCAGTTCTATACCAAACCCTGCAGCGGAGCTGAGGTTAAATGTAACTTTCACGCTTCCCGGAAAGGACTGAACTTTTATGGTTACTCATTGTATTAGGGATTCTTCTTAGATTTTTCTCTTTTGACTGAAGATTTTAAATGTTGAGAATTTTGTTAAATACTGCAGCCAAACCGTTTGCTTCTTTCGTGGTTTTTCCCTGCCCTCTATAGCTGAGTGCGGAGGGCTTATTTTAGTCCTTTTATTTACATCTGTACTCCACTTCTTCCCCCAGCTTCCACTGTAAAACAGGCCATCTCCCAATGCACTGGTGCTTCATTTTATCAGCTGTTGCCTGATAATGGTCCATTTTGTGATTTTTGTGGGTGTTATCAGGCCTGTTTAATATTCGTTATGATACAAGCAAAAGCACATTAATCCCTTAGTCCATGATTTTGCTGTGGATGCGCTCGCACAGGTGGTATGAAATTGCAGTTTTAGATACTAGCATTTTTTATTTACAATAGTGTGTTCGTGTTGTATATTTCC
>JAODKF010000051.1:12752311-12763272 GCA_026779585.1 Mormyrus proboscirostris
ACCCTCTGGAGATAAGTACAGTAAGCACATACTCAGCTTGGGAGCACAGATATATATATTTATATATATAAAAAAAAAAAAAAAAAAAATTGAATGGAAAACATACACAGGACAAAGCCCCTATCCTGTGGGGATTGTCAGGCACTTTACGATGACAGTTACTCCTAAATAGGCACTCATGGAAAATAATGCATCTTCCAGGGTACAGATGTTATCCCGCAAACCATCCCTGAAGGGCACAAGTCAGGAAACCAGACGTAAATGATCATAGAGTAGCACGTGTCTGAGAACAAAACCTGAATTCCACAAATATAACCACAACTAAGAGTGGGAGAGAGAAGGAAAAAAAATTAATGCTTAGAATTTTATTTAAAAAAGACTGACTACAGCACTGATTTTCACACCCAAAATGTTCTGTACGGGTGAAACAAAGCTTACGAATGTCAACAGGGGGCGATGAAGTCACAAAATGGACAAGTAAAAATGTAACACTAGAAACTGATGTCACATGTGGCCCCTAAGGACGAGTGTCGCCCCTTCGGGGTCCTCGGGAGGTTTGAGGATGCCTGCCGATACTGAAACGCACCCGGACGGCCGCGGCGGGACCGAGGTCCGCGGGTTATCAGAGGAATGCTAAAAATCACCAGCTCGCGTCCCTCAGCAGCTCCATTCACACATGAAATACTGCGGCATTCCTGTCATATTTCAAAAACCAGAGCTGATAAAGGGAGAACAGGAAGAGACCCTCACAGGCCGTTTGCCAACACAATGAATCCCCTATCAAATCAAAGACATGGGGGAAAAGAGAACCACCAAGTCCTTCAAGCGCCCTCTTCTGGCCCAATTGAAAATAGCACCGACTAGAAAGGCTGTCATCTGCATCTACGAAAGAACTTCAGCTCAAAATGTCAGAGCTTAAATTCACATAAAACATTTTAGGGACCATTCGCCTTACGAGTGCGACAAACGCACCTCCTGTCGATGGTGGTGTAGCACCGACGAAGCCACTTGATGTTGGGCATCTTGTTACGCGAGGCCATTCCACACAGGTACACCATGACATAATTCTCCGAGACCATCAGGTCCAGCGTGCCCACGATGTACCTTCGGCACACAGAGCACAAGTTAGTCTCAATCAGCACATGGTGCCATCCAAGCACTGTTATAAGCTCCAGAAGGGACTTAGTTGAGTTTACATGCCATGTAAGCAACTAGGGCGTATACTCATGGTGAAACATGGGTTAGCCAACAGCTGTACATTGCACATTTACACAACTGGATCACTTCCCCAAACTGGCTATCCCATCGCCTTTCTGAACCTTCATACTAGCAAACAAACAATCTGGGCTGGTACCTTTTCAGGGGCCCCAGGCAAAGCTCAACCAGGGAGCCCCCCCTACCAAGAACACCGATGACCATTTCACTTCCTCCACAACACAGGTAACTGCCTATTCTGTGTAGCCAACCCATCATACAATGGAGAGTATTACAGACAAAAAAAAAAGCCCTAAGGACCAATTTACCTTCAGAACAATTTGAGGATGGAAATGAATAGTGTCCTTTACCTCAAAGTAAACACACTCTGCCAACCGCAAATCACCACACCTCCCAGCCTCAGAGGGGTCATCAGGACACGCCCCCGCCGTTCAACATCCCCGCCGGAGCACAGACACTAACCTGAAAAGGTTGTCCATGACGTACTGGTAGTCCTTGGTCGTGTTTTCTGGGAGATAGCAGGCGGAGAAGACGATGATGGCATTCATTCCGTCACCACAGTAACCTGCAGTCAGAGAGAGGCTAGATTTAGAGGTGTTTAGGGGGCACCCTTCTGAAATCTGTGGGAGATCAAGGTTATTAGAGACACTTCAGCCCCTTTTCTATAAAGATAATTTAGGTTGAATTTTTTTTAACCAAATTTGTGTTAGAAAAAGTGATTACAAGAACATAAGAGCACCAAAAACGCAGCACACACAGAAGGTCCCGTGGACATTCCTGCAAGAGCTGAAATTTCAGCCCCGTTTCCCATGAAATCACTGGGCCTGGAGCTCCGTCCCCCACAGCTGAGCCTCATACTCACCGCCATGAGACAGCACCTGCAGGTAGGGCTCCAGCACAGACATGTTGACTCTGCACTCTTGGCTGCCTATGCGGAAGTGGCGCCACCTGCAGCCCTGGCTGTCCACCTGGTCCAGGTCCAGGTGGCCCATATCCGCCTGCTCCACCACGGAGGAGCGCAGCACCCCGCCCCGCACCCGGGCTCTCCGTGGCAGGTCATCTGAACACAAGACGGCACTCACACACAGTACATGGCACATAGAAGCTTCCTAGCTACAAAGACGCCCCCAGGACGCATCTGAAAAATGGTGTCCATGGTCCATGGACCACAAAATACATCTGAACAAGGAGGAGCTATTGAGCGGGGGGGGCAAAAAGGTCACTTCCATTTGTGTTTACTTTTCGTTTTTAAAAAGTGCATATGATTGAGGCTTTTACAATCACGAGATCAATAAGAAAAAAAAAAAAGATTACTACAATGTATTTTCATGGCAAAAAGATGATCATAAAGTAGATCACACAGAATGTTAACATCCACTTCATGAAGGACAGAAGAAACTGAGTATGGGAGGCTGACTGTGCTTACGAATCTGTCGCAGTCACACCTTTTCCACTTAAGATATGTAGTTTGATGACCTGGCCATTGGAACAGAACACTCACTAAACGGGGAGTGACTATTTTAATAATGTTTTATCGGTACGCTTTAGTGTGTGTAAATAATTTTCTTTTTGACTGCACTGATGAACACTTAACGATGTTTCAAAAGTACTCCCAACCCAAGTTCTGTGATCCATGCACCCATGAACAGCATCAGGAGGCCACGCTCCCCCCTCACCCTCCCACTCCAGCTCAGCCACGCTCCCTTGAAAGTTGCTGGACTCGCTGTCGGATGGAGTGTCCATGGCATCCAGGTTGAAGTCCAGCTCGCCATCATCGTCGTCGTCATCCTCTGGGGTGGGTGAGAGGGCGGCCGAGGCGAACTCGTCGGACATGATGGAGTCACTGCGGTCCAGGGTGAGGCTGAGGGTGGGAGCCACCAGCCGCCTCTTCCTCGGGTGACCCCCTGACAGAGCCAAGCTTGTAGGCTTGGCTGGAGCCAGAGTGGGATTGATAGGACAGTTACAAACTGCAGCCCCCTAATCTATAACCATCACAATACAGATGCATAACGCCAAAAGACTCAGCAACACATCCCAGCCCCCCCCCCCATACAATCTACAATAAACCCATATTTACATATACAGCAGGTCATTATGTCAAAAACAGCCCATTACAAACACAGGTGCTATGGAGGAGTCGGCTGAGCTTCCAATAAAATGCCCAAGTATGACTGAAGCAGGAACTACACAGCGACCTACAATAACCAAACAAGACTAATCAATCAGAACGTTCAGGGATGCAAAAAGCCAACAGTCATATCTAAAACATCACTGACCATCCATGGAGGGAGAGATTACAGGTTCATGTAAACAACCCCCCCCTAATTAGTATTACAACAGCAGTAATTTTCCATGCACTCACACAGGATGTGGACCTAAACAAAGCTCATCAACAAAGGGGGAGTCCTTCTGAGAATCAGGTTGACATTTTAATAAGGATTTACGTAGGGCAGCCGATAATGAGTACGGTGCAAACTCCCCCGGCCTCATTCACCTGGCCTCTCCCCACCTCCTGAATGATCCAGCGGTCCACCTCCTGGGCTCTGTACATCCTCTGGAAGTGGCCTGCAACAGGTTTCCATTTGTCAAAATTTTACTTTGCAATAAAGTACAATATACCTACTGGAAGTAGAACATAACTACCCAAAATTATTTTTTAGTTTTATATAAATCTATTCTGTTTATCCAACATAACAGACACTGCCGAGAGCGTGTACAGGGAGCCCAAAGACGCCCTAATCACAAGAACCCCGACCTGGGGAGGTCTTCATCCTGCCATTCCTCTCTCAGCTCCATGTCCTGGATGTTGTGACGCACCTTTGAAACTTCCGGACCGCTGGGAGACAAACGGAGACCCGATTAATGTCGTTTATTCATCTTCCTAGGTAATTAGCCCAAATTAATTACAAAAACCTTCAAATAGTTTCCAATAACAATTCTTAACATATCCTAGAATTTCTCAGTAAAATGAAAGCGTTTAAAAGGATCATTGTTTTAACAGTAGTTTTCTTTACATGTCTTGGGGGGAAAACACAGGAGTCGTTATTTTTGCATTAAATTGATACTTGTTTTTCAATTTTTGGTATGCTTCATGGACGCACGGGCTAAAATCACATGGTTTTATCTGACTGGTTGAGATTTATAGTATTAAAAAAAGCACACAAACGTAAAAACATCAGCGTGCATACCTTCAGCGTCTTTACATGCGTGGATTTGTGCTCCAACAATTTACGATTCGAAAAGTTCTCGTCTTCACGTGAACGCGACCGTAGACGGGGCGGAGTCAGCCAATGGGAGCCTCGCGTCCGCGTCCACGCATCAGACACACCTGAGACTCAAGGTGCGCTGGATTTTCTTATAGCGCCGCATCCCTGTCGTCATGGCGACACGATTAGGGCGGCCGCGCCTGTATTTACAATGTGCGATGATTTAACCCCACCAGTGTGTTCACGTCCTCTGACAAGCAGGCAAATATGAGTCAAGTAGCAAATGTTGATTTTTCCCCCTTACTGTTCTATTCAACGCATAGTGGAAGGCCTTTAATGTGCGCTGCAGAATTGTGACTTTGTGTTACGCAAGTTAGTAAAATTAAACTGCATTAAAGTAATGGAAAACATTTAAATCTAATTTCTTCTTGCATTTCTGCAGTTCATTGACACACACAATACCGGCCAATTCTCAATATATTCTCATTGTCTGAATGTGAATTAGAAAAGATGGTTGATATAGGAATCTTCATTTTCACACAATGCTTCAACATTATATGAGTTGGAACGCGCCTTGATCATAATCTCACAATTTCCTTTGGCTCCAAACCTCAGACCGGAGAAAACTACTGAGACTGTAAACAGACAGTTATGGAATCCTATCTTAATGTACTGATCACCTTCTGGCGTACTTCACAGAAGAGAGTGTAATTTTTGTGATGTTTTCTAACATTTTTTCCCTCACATTATGAGAGCAGTAATATGTTAATCCAGCCAAAATATAAAGAAGAGTTTTGTTGCGTAAACAATGAACATAGATAAAAATGATTTATGGGCCTGTTTGAGGGTGTTCCCACTCAAAAATCAACTTCACCTACGTGAGATAAGAGAATAAGCAGAGGCGGACATTAAGGTCCAGAAAGTAAAAATCCAAACCAGGATTTTGTTTCAGTCAACCATTTGAATATAAAGAGTCACAGTCACAGAGTACTCAACTGGCTGGTTGAAGCAAAATCCTGGTTTGGAGTTTTACTTTCTGGACCTGAAATGTCCACCACTGAGAATAAGAGGACATAATTAAATGCTAAGTCGCTGAGGAACATCTTTATCGGACATATTAATGCACATTATGTTTCTGGAGAAAAATGTAACATCAGACTGAATTCTCTGCTCTCATAAGTCTTCTGCTGTACTTGACCCTGCATAAGGAGATGAGGATTGAAATGTATGATTTTACCTATTATACAACAATATGACATTTCCTAAAACAGAGTTCCGTGACTTCACCGAGTTCGTCTTAAAGCAGCAGTTTGATTCCTGTGATGGCAAGCGGCATAGCTTTGAGACAGGTGAGGTGTTTGTGTCTTTGTCCTTAGGCATACGTCAAGTCACCTGCTTCAGGTAGCCCCACGTGGGGTTATCGTCCCCTCAGGAAATGAAAATCATTATGGTGGTTCTCGCTATTGTGAGGCAGCCGTGCTGAGTGTGCATGCTAAGAGCCTGAAAATCCAGTTTGTCTTTTCATGCCACACTACTCCCCGTCCCACCCAAGTATTCGTTACACACAAGTCTTTCGGTGTAAAGTCACACTAATGTTGTACAGTAGCATGCTGTCTTGCTTAATTGCCCTCACTGTAATAAAAGTATAACTGCTACCTGTTACTGGGTCGATGAAGTCGCGCTTATATGTGTCGTGGTCCGATTAACTGATTCTTTATCAGATTAACGTTGCTAAAGAAGAGGACAGTAATTCCATGATCTTAGAAGTAGCATCCAGTTTGCAGAGGAAAAGCACTTGAACTGACTATGTAACTTAGAATGCCCTACAGATACGGTGCAACTGCTTCTCTCATTAGAGGAACTAGTATTTACTCAGATGTACACATTTATAGCTTGCGAGGTCAGCATTAAAAAGGCCTTTCAATATATATGACAGCATCCGACATTTCATACCCGCTTTGGGTGTAATTAGTCAATAAGTTGGCATTTCGTTCTTACTATATGCATGGGTAAATGCGAAAATGTAAAGTAAAGCTTAGCAAAGCAACTGGGATTAGGTAAGTTTGTCACTATGGTGTTTGAACAGGTATCGCCTAACACACAAGGGTGTTATCTGAGACAAAGGTTCATAATGGAGTCAGATGGTTTCTTCCCCGCCTGCATGGATATCAGACTGGAATTTATAGCTTAATGTGTCTATTCAGTGCAGGCATGAGAAAATTTTCAAACCTGGCCACAAAGGTTAGCAGACACACAAAAACCTGACACAGTTACCCGCTCAGACACCAAAGAAACATACTTCTCTGAAGTATTATAACCACCCTGACAGCTTAATCCAAAACTATAGTCATCAGCTCAATCAGCTGAAGGAAAACCACTTTGTGATCCTGCACAAGCTGATTTTGACTTACCCATCAAGGAAGTATTGGTTCCTCTTATCTGTGTATGTTCCCATTGCCTTGGGTCGGTAACGGAGATCAGACGTATCCCCTGACGATGGTGCACATTAGGAAATGTGGTATTTTCGCTGTGGACAGGAATGGTTACTCACATCTGCCCCTTTCTGTTTTTCTCGAGGCCTTGAACAGTGAGGTAATTCCCTTACAGATTCCCTGCAGGTTCTTACGGGGGCACCTGCCACAGCAGATCTCTATTGGTTTGACTCACCTGAACGGTCTCCCTCCCCAACAAAAACAACTCAGCCAGACACTATTAGTAGGTATCCCCATGGTCCTAAAGTCTGGTTAATCATTTAATAACTAAGAGAAAGGCTGTCTTTATCACAGCAATTATGTCATTGAAAGACTCATTTGATCAAGCCACTATGTGGAAAAATGTAAACATTTGTTTTACTGTAAATGGCCAATGGTGTATACAGTTTGGCAGTGAAATTCAAAGAGGTATACTTCAAGAAGTATACTTACAAAATGAATAAGGATGTTCAAATGACACTTCAATCTGACTTTCCATCTATCCATCCTCTGTAACTGCTTATCCTATTCAGGGTTGCGGGGGCCCAGAGCCAATGCTGGAGGGAACAACCCAAGATGGGGCGCCAACCCCCCTCAGTCAAGTGTAAGTAACTGGAATATGTGTGATTTGGAAGAAGAGTTGCATCCACCTAACATTGATATTTCAGGACATCTAAAAAAAACCCTGAGCATTGGTACATTGGAGCCAGGAGTGTGGATTCAGACAGAGATAATTTTGTAAGGGAGAGTCTACGAAACTCAAAAAACTTGCAATGTTTGTCTGTAGCGAGTCATCGAGTTGAGCTCTATACCTAGTCAACCATGCGAATTGTAGGGGTGACTGACTGAGTGACGTATCTGCCCTCAACCAATATCACAGAATATCGCTTGAATCACATAATCACATCACCAAAACTAACAGTTACTTCTGTAAACTTGGGGTCTCCCCTGTTGTTCTGACCACTGGTATCTCACATACAATAAACACTCAGTGACCCCCCACCTCCCCACTGAGGAGTGTCAGAGAGCAGTTTATAACCAAACAACAAGCATAATGTCATCAAAGTGGCACATCACACAAATCCCACACGTTCCTAATCCTGTAACACTATAAACAGACCTTTTTCTTGCAGTGCTTGATCTCAAGAATTACCTGCACAAAACTGCATTATCAAGTATTCCTTATAAATAATAATAAAACCAAATAAACTTCAATCAAAAAAAGACCAAACGTCTACTAATCTATGCTGGCTGCCTAAGCTATATCCTGAACTTATTAGGACTTTATAATTAAGTACTGTATAATTAGGCAACACACACACTGTTACATCCCAATCTGATAAATTTCTTGTGTCTGATGAAGCCATTGCCTTAAATCATTTGTGCATTTTCCCACTGCAAATAAAACTCTCTTTTGGGAGGGTTACAACTACTCTAAGTATCCCTCTTTCCTGGTTATGAACCCTGAGCCTGTTCGTAACACATGTACACCCAGAGTGGGAAAAGGTCAGTGCTTCAACAGGGACAGCTCAGTATTACAGATGCTCACTTGCTCCATCTCAAATTAGACTCCATTCTGGTTCTGCAGAATCTTCTTTATAGACCTGTGAGAGCTGATTCCATGGTCATATATCCTGGAACGGATACCTCAAGCTGAAAGGAAAGAGGTCTCCACCAGGGTTAGTAAATCAGAGGGATCTATTTCAATTAATATAATCAAATATTGCAAATTAAGCAGGGAGGTCCACAAATATGACATAATATGTTATATATGATACATAGTAGAGATCAGTTGTCAAAGATTGTGGGTTTTCCAAAAGCAAAGCTGAAGGCATTTGCCAGCATTTTTTCTGGCATTACTTGTATCAAGCAATGAAGAATAAAGGAGACAAGTCTGTTGAGCTTTTGGACCCTGGGAAGCAGAGCTGGACTGCCCTACAGAGGTGACTCACCTGTGGTCTCGCATATCACACCAAAATACATTATTCATTTAGAACTGAGGCACAGTTGGTGGCCACAGTTAAGTCATTTTCTTGTGTGAAAACAGGTTAACACAGCGCAAGGTGATCACCAGACCTCATGACCAAATTCATATATAACTCATGACTCATCATAAAAGTTAAAACACTGCTAGCTACTGTATGCAAGGGGGTTTATCATGAGAAAGCTGTAATTAATAAGAATTCGAGAGGATCCATACTTGATTTACATCAACCAGCAATTTTAATGATTTTTATTCAATTTTAAACCAATACCTAGCCAGAAGCAACAATTGTAAAAAAAAAAAAAAAATAATAATGCTACAATGTTGTTGTGACAATCTTTATGCATGCAAGACCTCCAAATGAAAATCGCCTTATATGTTATGGTCCAAGTCTGCCCTCATGTGGTCTTCCTCAAGAGCAGCATTTAACTTGAGATGTCTGTGTATGGAAACCAAACTAAAACCAAAGTACGCATCTCAATGGTTTCCATAACAACTTCCCACACATAGTTGTTATGAGTGGTGGCGGAAAAACGTTATGTGATTGCAAATCTGACCTTTGTTATATTTATTATACAGAAAGACAATGTACCAATTACTAAAATCGGCCTTGTTGGAGGTTGTATTTACCATAAAAACAAAAAAGTTTTGGTCACAAAACAATCTACAAAACATAAACTTAAGAAACATCCCCATTGAGGTCAGGTCACAGTTCAGTCTCTTTGACTGCTAGATGAGAATGCTGACATTTAACCATGATGTCATTACCTGAAACCCAAAGGAATGAAACACACTACCATAAAAACAGAAAACCTTATGCTTTTTAAAATTCTTTAATTAAACTTTGCATTCAAACACTAAGATAAAACCATTTTATATAGCTTACAAAGTTTGCATTAAAAGATAAAATTTATTCAGTGACAAACAAACCATGTCTGGAACAGTGGGATTGTACACACACTTGATGAGTTCACTTGTGATTTTCCTGCATTATGTACATCAAGATCATAGCAGTGGGTGGGGAGATCATTCATTGATTATTTTCTATTTAATCTTCATGCTTTTTTTTTTGGGTGATGCGAGATAAAGTTCGGTCAATAACAACTGGGTATCTTTGGGCTTCATAACATTCATTGAGACGCGCAGGGGATGCGCTGGGGAAACAAAGGGGACACGGTGCAGAGACGGCGGACAAGCACCTGAGAGAGACAGGAGATTACGGGAGACACAGGGTGACGGAGGAGGAGCCGTCAGCATCTCCGCTGGCTGGCATCGACTAGATACCTGCTCAGAAGAGAAATCTGCAGATGGCATGAAGCCTGGCACGTCTGAAACGGTGACGGCATTTGCTGCTGGCTTCAGCTTGACCTGTGAGCAGCAGCAGTGGGATTCTGTGAGTCAGCACCCATGCAGCACAATTCCGGGCCCTCCCAGAATCCTTCACTCCTGGCCTCCATACCGACTCGGCACCCATGCAGCACAATTCCGGGCCCTCCCAGAATCCTTCACTCCTGGCCTCCATACCGACTCTTTGGTGGTAAGATGACTGCGTAACCTTTTCCAGAACTACAAAATGACTCCTGTCCTTCGGGAGAGGTGTGCTTTAGTGTGACATTTATATTTTTTGCATTTTAAACTGTACTATTAGCAAAACAAGAAAACGATCACGAATCAACATCCATTAATAAGCAATGTTCTTATTTTTAAAAGTCCTGCATAGTACCTGAAAATGAATTGAAAATAGTCTTTAAGCACATTACAGTGAATATGTCAACATGATTAAATAAATCATGCAAATATATACAGTACCAGTCTCAAACACGCTGAATAACATATATACTTTTAAGATAAAAAATAAATCTGTACCAAGAGATTAAATCATCCAAAACGGTTATCAAAAAATAAAGAACTCAGTTAATCTTATAAATTTAAATTATGCATCAAGTATCTTTTGGCTGAATGGATTATTATTATTTACAATGATGGACATTTTTTCGAACCACAACACAGTTCTTAAGAGGAAATTCAAGACAATGTTACCTGTAAGAAACACGATAAGAGACAAACAAAATGTACCTCTTTATA
>JAODKF010000051.1:12763372-12798933 GCA_026779585.1 Mormyrus proboscirostris
AGAAACATGATAAGAGACAAACAACTTTCTGCTTCGTATATAAAATTTCTTGCCAGAAACCTTAAATGCAGAATACACAGGGTGGACCTTCAGGTGCCTCCTCCATCAGCCCTAGAGGAGCAATGTCACACACCTCGGGTGGCTAAATAGAGGGAACATGGTGTGTGGTCCAGTATTGGAGCGGGCAGAGTGGTGTTATAGTCACTGATCTACAGACAGATCTTAGGCCACTTGACAGAAGCTCCTATGAATGCCAGTTTTGAGGTCAGTCAGCAGACAGCCATGAAGAACCATAGATTCTGCCTCAGATTCTGAGAAAAACCCGCTGACAAAACAAGGCTTTTCAAGAAAGCACAGTCATTTTGTTAGTCAAACCAGAAAAGAAATAGAGTAAAACAGGCATAGCGTGCAGCACCCGCTTCGCACCATCCAGCGGGAAAAGCAGACTGAGACTGCAAAAAAGAGACAGCATTTTGACACCTGTCTGATCTTGTACACTACGCCGCTTCTTTGTGAATATGATTAAATAGCACGCACCACCAAATACGCAATCCCCAGTATATTACAAGTGATGTGACCTGCTCTCTGACCACAGAGGCAGATCACTTTAAAGCCAAGTGTCCTAGAGTTGACTGAAACAGCAACTCCGACTGCAGCATCACACCCACACTTTTCTCGGTCAAAGGACTCCATCAGCATTAGCCGATAGTGCATCAGAATCTCTTATGTCTTAAACTAAAGTCCTCCAATTCCCCCCACTGCAAGGTACGCCTGTTTGCATGAGCAACAGCGCTAGCTTTCTTACTAATAAGTACTACAATACGCTAATACACAATATAGAAACTGCCTTGCAGATACTGCTGTATTCCTGTGATGGTCATTTACAAAAAAAAAAAAAAAAAAAGTTACTCAAACCCCACCTTCAAAAGGCTCCAACTCCGTATGTTATATACAGTAATTGAAAAGAAACACTTCACTTGGGCCAAAAGCATAGCAGCCAAATTATCATTCAAACATATATGGTTTATGTGTCATTATAAATATACATCTACGCCTATATCTAAACACAAGTCAACTATTCGCATTGACTAGTATTGCAGTGACCAAGCGACACTGCAAGATTTGCCATCTTTTAAAAACCTGTCACCAGCTCTCTGGATTAACAAATCGTAACGAGTTGAAAAGACAGCAAGTCGACAGATTAGCATTGGGTGTTCACAGTATAGCATCATCAGATATGTACACGGGATAGCACATCACCTCATTCTGCAAGTAAGAAGAAACGTGATTGCTTTACAAGCGCACTGATCCTGTAAATGATCACAACAGGGAAGGAAAGGGGACGGTGAAATCATCCTGAAACAACTTTCTAGAAGTTTGGAACAAAAATATAAGCACTCGTCTCAAGACTTCAGCTAAATCAAAACACAGAGGAGCAAACTGAACGCCATTCCCCTCATGATACAATAATTAGACCAAGCTGTATAATCAAACACCGTTAACACTAAGAGGACTGCCTTCACTACAGACACAGAAGAGGACTTCACTCCCAAGTGTGCCGTCATTCATAACCTCACAGACTTCCCTGATACAGGGCACAGCCAGGATTACTTGGAATCTACATCATACTTACGTTTCTTACATTTTCTTACACTGGATGGACCAGCCAAAGCTTTTCAGGCTTAGATTACTGCCCGACACGAACACACATCCCTTTCAGACCCAGACTGATTATACAAGGCTACAGACGGCTGCTACACAAGCCTGTGAAGACCCATCGCCTTCGTTATTTGGAGGAAAAATTAGAGCATCTGGACGTCTCAGTGGGCCAGGATGGGAACTATGACACAGAAAACTGTCACTTTAATGAAGCCAACCTGCTGAACGAATACAGAATGTAATTAATCTACAGTAACAGATACTTCAACTGGCAGAGGTATTTTTTAAATGAATATAAAAGGTTGGCTGGGCAGCAGCATGGGGCTAATGACTGGAACAGCTGTTTACGCCGAATATATTTACAGCAGAGCTGTCAGTGATAAGGAAAGCAGCATCCCACCTCATCTGCAGACAGAGAAGGGCGCCGCAACAGGACACCCAACTCTAAGTTTAAAAACCAGCTCTACCTAGGGTGCTCTGCATGTACTGGTCTGAAAACAAGTTGCGGCAAATTATGCGCATCTGTCCAGTCTTCAGGAAGCTGGGGATTCCCACCAATACAGCAGATTTGTAAGGAATGAGGAATTAATCCACATTATCTGACACCAGTGGGGAGAAATCATGGGTATCTGCAGATAATGGTGATCTCGGCTTTGCAGTTTTTGGGTCAGAAAATCCCCCAAGTCATGCCTTGAAGCAGTATTTGGGAACCAACAAACAAAGAGAAACGGGAAATGAATTTCCAACACACAGACTGCTACACACTAATACCAGCTAAACTTAAGGCATCAGGCGTCACATCATGGCAGTGATGTGGATGCCAAACACTACAATGTTATGCATTAAGGGAAAAAAAACTAACAGGAATAAATAGAATACTTTCATATGACCCTTACTCTGCCACACAACACTTGGTAAAATCTGACCATTAAAAGACAAGAGCTGAAAAAAAAACCCAGTCACCTTTGGAAAATTCTGATAAACAGCGGTAGGAAAATCCAAGCACGTGTCACTCAGGTATAATTATAGGATGACGACAGGTTTGCCCAGAGGGACACATCACGGCCTCTTGCTTGCTGCATCTAGATTGCCTGAGGCTGATGCTCTATTCACACGGCCCTTCCCAACAAGTCTCGGAGAGGTGGTGTATAGGACCCAGGGGAGACAACAAAGAGGTAGGGCCTCCCACCTGCCTCGGTGCAAAGTGTTTGCTTTTCTGTGCCCTTTCCTCGACTCCGGCTAATTCCATGACGTCTTTGTAGAGAAAGTTTGGGGACGCAGTGCTAATAATAAAACAAACAACGGTATTAAATTTCCCTTTGTCCACGACGCTGATGAATGAAATAATTTAAAACCGATTATTGCGGACGCAGTAGCAGTAAGGGATGCATAAAGCTACACCTCGACGAGTCTGCATCCTATTTCCAAGTCTCCTCCTTGCATTACTTTAGTTTATTTCTTTTCATCTGCTTAATCTAATCAGCCAGTGACCACAAGCTCTGGTCCAGAAGATGGTCTATGCAGCTGGACTCGCGATGCCCCTACTTAGCTATTAGTGGCAGACTTGAACAAGCTCTGACAATGAATCCTGTTTCCAGAGACCTAAGTGACAAAGACATTTATGATCACTAATCCCTTGTTTACATTCTAACGTCAAAATGACAACCGTCTATGATAACAGGTAACTAGGCACAGCATGTAAAACTAACCCCTTAACCAGGGTTACTGACCACTACACCAAGGTATTAAAAAGTGTATCCAGAGTAGTATGATGCAGTCCCGGAGAGAACACCGAGGGTTTAATAAAGGAAGAGCTTGGGCCAAAAACCAGGGCTCTTCAAAGAACAAGTGGAACTGACGGAACGCCTCCCAAAACCATACATCATAGGCCAAAAAAGATGGCCGAGTTAAAATACCGTATCTTTGTTCAGGAATCCATATGTCCAGAGATATTGTAGAAAGAACACTGATTACTGCATAGAGGGAGATGCTGAGACTCCTGGTTTTGTGGTAAGGGTGGGGGTGGGGGCAGGAAGCACACACAGGAAGGCCGGCCCCCACCTCAATGTCCCCCAGATACTCCTTTGCCCTCTGTGGCCTCTGGGTCGGCCATCTTGCTAAACTTCTCCAGGATGGCCTCGGGGCTGATTTTGGGCAGGCCGTTATCCAGGGGGCAGCCCTCCACAAGGCTGTTCATGGGCGTGGGGGGAACCTGGCAGTCCTCCTCTGCTCCAATGTCCTCCGCAGCTGCCCGGCGTTGCCGCGACGCCGAGTAACACCGGGTGTGCGTCTCGTCGTCCACGCTAGGGGAGCGGGAGGGGTCAAACTGGTCCTCCAATTCGAAGTCCTCCACATCACCACAATGCACTGTTCTTCGCTCCCACTCCCTCAGGAAGTCCTTGATTATGGGCAACACTTTCTTACGGGAGGCCAGGGTGTTCCCTTGGAGGTAGGCTTTGACATCAGCATAAGGGCTGCTCATTGGAGACAGGTTAAGGCAGGGATTCTGGGCTTTGTCCAAGGCTTGGCTCACCTACAAAAGGCAAAAATAACCAGAAACAGTCCAACCCCGCAGAGAATTTTGCACACAGAATGTACTCAGATGAACCACTTTGTGAGAATCTAGTCCTCTGCTGGTAGAACAGCACTTCATAGAATGAATCTCTCACCCCACAACCTAATTCAACACTGAATCTCAAATTTATTGCACACTTAGTATCTAAGATAATACTTAAGGGCCAACCAAAAGTACAATGAAAACATACATAAAACAACTGAATAAAACTCTAGTTATATTTATGAATTGTTCTGTGATTCGTGGAAGAAAAGTTAACTTACATGTTTCTATATCCTTCCAAAAAAGAGGCTACGCAAGACAGAAGTCTTTGTAAGACTACATTTCCTGCCTGGTGTCGGATGACCTGACAAGTTACACTGATCTTGATTGAAACCCCTCCCATCCTGATGACAAAGGTAAGCCCACAAGCACTGCAGTAACTGTGGGGCAAACCAAGAAAAGGGTGATCCGCTTTGGTGTGGCATCACTCACCTCCTCCCTGTAGAGTGTGCTGGAACTATAGACTGCTAGCTGGCGTACAGGCTCCAAATTCTCGTTGAAGGAGATCGTCATGGCAACCAGTAGGCCAAAGCGGTGCTTGTGGCAAAACTCACAGAGCTCCTGCTGTAGACATCTCCGCTGCAGGAATGCCTGTCCGGAGCAATAACAAACAAACAGAGCGTTCCCGACATCAATAAGGCAAGAAGCGGCATTTGGCTATAATTTCAGCTCGGCGTGAATCATTATCTATAGCCGACGGAGCTGAACGGGGGTATGGATCGTTCCTTCTTAGACATAACCTTATTTGCAGAAATACACAATTAGTGGGAAGAAACAGGTGACATGTAATACAGCGGAATGTAAACTGAACCCAATTATCTTTTCAAAATCTTTTATCACCATGCTTATGCGTCCCATGGATGTTCTGCTGGAAAGAAAACACAAACACACTGGTTTGCTGTTTGACGATGGAGCACAAGGCAGCGGATTCAGCTCAAGAGCTCATGTTGTACCTCCTTTATAACTAATAATAATAATCACAGACCACAGCACACATCTGAACAAGAGGGGCATAAAGTCATGTTTTTTTTAAAAAAAAAAAAAAAAACTCAATCCTCTGTCTCTTTATTTATTTTGTGGAGGCCTGTTCACCTCAATACACACCCTTCGCCCTTGCGATGCATGCCGAGATTCGGCAAACGCTGCTGGTGACATAACATCAAATATACAGTCTCAAAATAAAGCTGATTGTTTCAATTTGATGTGGACCAATCAGCAAGTGACAAATATTTTTCTCACTTCAAAATCACATTTTACTTACAAAAAAACACCAGGGAAATAACTCCGGCTTTTATTAATAGTTTCGTTGGCTGGCAATTTTTTTGTGATTGTTCATCACTGCATTCTTAATGAGGTTCCAAACGTTCCCCCGGTTCTGCGGTCAATGATAATAAAGATAAAGTCTTTTCTTTTTCCCCTGAGGCGGCATTACCGTTACCTCACTCTTGTCTTATTTCTCACGCACACACAGAAAATAATGAATAATGAATGAATGGGTGACACCACTGTCTACTCACATCGAGCGTCATATAAACAACACTGACGGCCAGCGCTAAATCTCCCCCAGACACCGCCTTCATGTCCTTCAGCAACATCTGCTCTGTCGTCAGGCCTGGAATCAAACGGACCGAGAAGGGATATCAGGGACTGTGCTGAGATGAACGGCACATCATTAGTGTTCATGTTCTTCCAAAGATACGGTGCAATGGCTGAAAAGGGACAATGAGTTGAGCTCAACCTGAAATGTCAAACTTGGCAGTCTGCAGGGACTGGAAGAGAGCGCCCCTCGGAGGCAGGTCCGGGAAGCGCGACTCCAGCCAGACAGCATACTGGCTGTCTTTGGGTGTCACTTTTCCTGCCTCTGGAGCCATGTTCACACAATCGAGGACAATGGCTCCTACGATCACAAAAATACAAGAGTGGTTAACTGTCTATTATCACACTGGGTAGAAAATGAAGCATCTTAAAAGACATTTAATTAAGGCAAGTTTTAATTAATGCCTGATGTAGTAAGAGACGGTGCATTTAATCAGTTATTATTTCTTTACAATACGGATGTAAAAATATACAGGGTAGCATATTAAATCTAGTACCTGGTAACTGAACAAACAGCCCATTGTCAATGTTTCACGGCACACCGGAAAAGCGATAACGTTAAGAAATTTAAGTATATCTGCAGATCTCCCTGAATGTGTGTGTTGCCATGGGGATTACCATATAAGAGTTGTGCCACCTGTTGGTCCAGCACCTCAGGGGCTTTCTGGGCAATGCGCTCAGTCACTAAAGTGGAACATGAGCCCACCGTCTCTACGGTTATGGGGCAGAGGCTGGACGGTGTCCGCTCCAATCGGTGATGGTCGATGACCTCGCAGACCGCCGTCTCCAGGCCACTGTCAGAGCTGTGGGGGGGGGGCTCATAGCTCAGTGAATATCATACATATATGTAGGGAAAATATTTTTTTACATGCTGGTACCTTTTTTGACTTTTAAAACTGGCCACATTGCAACCATTACCAAACTGAAGAATTCCACGATATAATCCTATATCATGCTTGCACAAACTTTCCCCACCAATCAGATTACTTCTTATTTACACTATGACCAATGAGAACAGTATTCCTGCTCAGTGTATGACATCACGCATCATATATCTGAAGCTGACAATTAAAGACACTTTGACGTAATAATGAATTTTACAAATCAGCATCTAAAAGGGGTTCAACAATGGGTCCCAGTGACCGTGCTACTCCGCTACTCCTCTGACCTGTGCAGCACGTTGTGATCCACCAGCGTGAGAGCCAGCTGCCCGGCCTTGTGGAGCCCCGCAAGGTCCACCTCGTCCCGAAACAACAGCGCCTCCAGTGGAAGGCCACACTGGCGCAACAGGAACGTGTTGTCTGTGCGCAGCGCCAGCTCTGCTCGCTGGATGTTCAGAAGCGGGACAGTCACCTTTGCAGAGCTGCTGGACGTCTGGGAAAGTAGGCAGGATTAGGCTAAGATGGCGTCTTATTGCTGCAGAGCGTTTACAGTCACCTAATGAATCCAGAAAGTCATTAAAACATTTTAGTGGAGCAAACATCCAAATGGGATCAATGCCCTGTAATAAAGGTCTGTAAAAAGCCATTGCTAAGCGTAGCTCGCCAATATTCACACTGCAATGAGCTTTTAAGCGTAACTGTGTGCAAACATCTCAGATCACTTTGTCGCTAATGGTAACACAGAAAGTGAGTTAACGCTCATTAACCTGAACCCCCATTCATCAATACGCACTTAATTGACTCCCATATCCCATGACTGGTGGGAATCTCAGTCTCTTCATCTGCCTTATTTATTGTACCTCGCAAACTCCGATACGTGCTACAGAGCAGGGACGTTTGTTCAGGTCTTTGTTGACTTCATCTCTGTCCAGTAACATAAGCTATAAAAATGAAGATCTATTCACCGAGTTCCCGACACGCATAATGAGGTCTTTGTCAGAGGAGGTAGTCACTGTACCCACTTTGTATGAGAAATATGCAAAGGCGAGGGCAGACACCATGGAGTCCAGGTCGCAGGCCTCATTCCCCAGGACGACGTGGACCTTGGAGCCGTCCTCCGAGCAGCGCTGGGAAGAAAGCGGGGCATCAGAGACTCCATTTTTATGCTAATGTAATTCTATGTGTGGCACCCAACACCCAAAACTCAAGAGAACATTTTTAGCATCTGTAAGCTAAGCTTGTTGTACTTAGATGGTACCACAAGGCAAAACTTCAGGCCAAAACTAATCATTGATAACTTTCAAGACTTCAAGAGACTTCAAGACTTTCAATACATCCTTTAAATCGGAGAAGCCTAAAAAGCAAAAGAAAAACTATAGAACAATCACATCCCTTGGGTGACTGCAGGGCGTGAACAAAACACACTTTGCCAGAAGATGCTGATCGTTGGCGATGAGGTACAAGAACTTCACAGCCGCTCTCTGTACGCCCACACCATCTCCCGTGATCTGTCCATTTTTCAATCAGCGTAAAGAAAATGGATGGACTGTTGCTGTAGACACACAAATAACTACCTAGATCAGCAGCCGACCACTTGATGCCTCTGGACGACTACAAATACTTCCTCTGAATGGATTATAAACAAATCACCTCCTCTCATCCAGAACGACTACTCACCCAGCCGTACGTACTAACCTCTTATCCAAACAGGGTCACATTGCCCGTTGATACAGAATTAACAGGGACCCTTGATTCCCCCGTTATCCTCAAAGGACGAATCTGAAAATACGGTACTCTATCTACAGACAATGCTGCGTGATGGATGCTTGGTCCATCGATGCTGAATTAAGTCCTCTCAGGGGCGGACCCATCAGTTCTCCTGACTCTCCCATGCAGTGCTTCGATGAAAAGGCATGTAACGTGCCCCAGCTGCTGGTTTGCTTGGTGTGCAGAAAAAGGGCGCTCCGGGACACTATCAGAGCATGGAGCAACGACCACTTTAATCTGAGAAAAGCCACGAAGGTAAACAATAGATAATGCAAACAGTGGTGTGCTATGGAGGGAGGGGGGGCAGCACTTGTCTGAGCAGAAAGCCTTAAACCATGGCCAAAGGTTGGAAGGAAATGAGCCACTTGGCTCTAATCAAGCATAACGCCACGAGTGAAAGAGGCCTTATGGAAGAGCGGCCTTTTGCAAAGAGAAAACACAGCACCCACTAAAATGATGATGAGAAGCTTAGTGTATGCCAACCCAGATGTACTTCTTGTGAAGAAAGCACCACTGGATACGACACAGAGAAAAAGGGGCTGGTCACTAGTTAAACAAACACTGTCTGGCCCTCATCAGTCAAGATGAGTGCTAAGGAAAGATAAAAGGCTGCAAGTAAAATTAGCTTTTGCTGTGTTGTTTTTTGTTCTTGGACTGATTGCGACATTATTGATCATCAATTGACTTTTCCAGTCAAACATTTTTTGAAAGACTGTTCAGTTTCACCACCTGAAGCTGAAATAAGTTTAAGCATCCAGTAGCTAACAGATACACATCCAATTTCAAACATGTACAAACTGAAAGGTAGTACCAGACTACCTTAAACTGTACAGGATGATATTCGATTAGCTTAAGCAAGCTGGCTACACTTTAATCACTTAACAGATGTACTCATCTGACAATTTTAATTGATGGGTATTTAACCAAGCAGTTCAGATTTAGTGCATGTTTTAAAAGAATGAATGTTTTCCTGCCAGGACCTAAAACCAGTAACTCATTGGTCATGTCCTGACAGCTATGCTCACCTGCTGCCCTAGCCCCATTTACCTTATTGCAAACTACTTTGGAAACTTAGAACAGCGATTAGAAAACTGATTAGTACTCAGACGTGACACACTACGTGTAGCAGGTTTGGATAAACATATACTCCAAGTAATAATTACACAGACTTGTAAATAAATTAATAGCAGGGTCCTTTTGATGAACAGACCACCCTGTCTCTCAGATTCTCTCAATGCTCAGACAACCTCTAGACCAAAACATGCCATCTCCTTATTGGCTGATGGGCAACATTATAACCAGGAAACTAGACTATAGCTCTGGCTGGCAAGATGCAATTCATGCTCCCCAATGCTTATTCAAAACAGACAGATGGAGGCACGGTAACTCCAGCCAACGCGGCCGTTCCATCTCAGTTAGTCTCTCTCCCCGCAGCACAGTGAGGTGTCATGGAGAGGAACAGGTTTCTGCAAGGCTTCAGTCCTACACACACCTCCTGAAGCATTTAATTATAAGTTGGACAAAAACGTCATAATCACACCCAACATGCCTCTGGTGTTTCTGGGCTCACGTGAGAGTTATAAAGTTTCATTTTTTTCTTACATTTTTAGGAGGACAAAGAAAGTAGCAGTCCTGGCTACAAGGAGAAACAAATTTCTCCAGTGACCTTCCCAAGGTACAGACCATGCCTGGTCACGTGACCAGGAATCAGTGCTGTTGCGCTTCAAACCCATCGGGGCTCCCAAATCACACAGACTCTGTCCATGTGGCCTGTTTATCTCGTCGGACCGTTCACATAGGGAATTGCAGGCTTTTCCCTTTGAAGGCACATTCCCCAGGACTCGGTGGGACACAGGTGGGCTGGTGACATTCACGTGCCCGGAGGAGGAATGCCATTGGATTCTGCAGCCAACATGTGCAGCTGCAGAGCCTCAACCCCAAACGAGAACGATTCAGAAGTGGAGGGAGAAAAGAACCACACAGTACAGCTCTGCTCATACCTGCCAGGGCCACAGGCTGGCAGCAGATGGCACATGGGGATACACTTTTACCTCCTGGCAGAGGCAGCGATTTGCCAGCTGCTCAAAAAACAAAGACCTTTAATGTACGGTAGTACAAGGAAAGTTGCTTCATTACAAACTGGAGCTATTCAAAGGGCATCAACCGCAGTTTGCAAACTGAGGGAGTGAAAAAATCTGGCCACTAACCCTGTACACATATACACCCTACGTCTTACCTCCTCTGCATCTCCCGTTATACAACACATCGCCTACAACACTGACTGGCAGATGTGGTCTTGATTCCGGTCTGCAAATCCGCATGCAAACAGTATTCAGCAATATACATAATAACATACCGTACAAGCTAAAGGTGTCCAGCACTGATTTTCTACGGGTCCTATCACTTGAATTTCACCGGATAACCACGTTATGTTATCTGCTGTATAATAAACGTAAATGAACTACAGACGCTCCGACGGGTGACGATGGTCCGTTTTACAATATTACGACTTTACGATGGGTAAACCTGTTTCACTTTCAGCACATTATTAAAAAAATACTTCAGATATTCAAACCTTTTTATATAAAGTAGGGTTTGTGTTAATGATTTTGCCAAACTGTAGGCTAATGTTCTAAGCATGTTTAATACAGGCCATAGGCTAGGTTACGGTGTTTCTTAGGTTCTGTGTATTGTATTAAAATCATTTTCAAGTTTGTCGAAACGTAACCCCATCGCGACGGTTGTACTTGGAAGCAGAAACCGAAATCAAACCTTCAAAACTCCCTTCTACGGGGCCCATGATCGAGCTGCTGTTGTGGTAATATGTACAATAGCTTTGGCTGCTCGCCTTAAACAGGCGACACTCGGCGCCGATTCTCCGCAACTTCACGCAGCAGCAGCGGCCACATGGGTCTCGCGTTTAGTTAACATTCAGTGCAGCTGTCGCATCGCACCTGAAACGGCCGGATCGAAACCACACCGAAAAAAAACGAGCAGGTCTCGACAAAATAAATAATCTGAAATACAACTTAAACATATTTCTAGTATTACTCGTGGCAAATTACTCTTAAGGGATACAGCCCGAGGGGGCAGGTCGTAATCTTAAAGCCTAGTACTAGTAAATGCACTGTAATATAGACTGCACACTTTCACGATCACAACAATGTAATGTTGTCCCAAGACTAAAATATTCAAAATGCAACATAACCATACAGACTACTTATAAAAATAATAAAATATGTTTATATTAATCACTGCCAAAATTATGCAGCAAATTACAGGTCGAATTCACTTAAGTCCTGTTTTATGAATGCGTGCTCAGATAATAATAACGTCATAGGTTTTAATCAATGTAGCCCTATAATAATCACAACAGCCCTACAACTAACCTAACTATTTACCTAGTCCCTCCGTTTCCGTTAACTAATCTAGCGGACGAGCATATCCTCTAGTTCAAACTACACATCAAAAATCAGCGTTCCGTCGTACAAAACTCCCAGGACAAGGCAACACAGACCAGGAATACAAAAGAAAACTATAAATAGCAAATAGATCACAGTGGCCAGCTATTTCCATCTAAGATATGCACTGCACTTACCTTAAGTGCTTCGCTACAGCTCCGTAAAAAACCCTCCATTTTCACCAGAGATAAATATGCCCGTGATATTCTGCTGGAATGCAGTATGATTGTTTTCGCTCCGCTGTCAAGTGGCGGTTGGGCGCACGCGGGATGTGGTTACAGAGTGACCGTAAAACCTGCCAGCCTCGAGCGAGTGGCGGGTTCACGGCGATAAACAAGGCGCCTGGCTCGCGAGCGCCGGGGACGAGAGCGTGTTCACGACGACGGTCGATGCTGCGCGCACGCAAGCCCTTGAATGACAAGGAACATCGCCATGTGCGACTGAAGACCCGCTGTCATGCAGCGCGACGTGGCACTAGAAATACCCCAGCTTCCTTAAATTATATATACACGTATGCATAATATATAAACACGTGAATAATCGAAAAATATTATTGACCAGAGAATATTCCTTTACTTGCAAAATAAATCATCCAAATAAATTATTTTTTACTTATTTTATACATTCGAACTTCTGCAGTTCTAGGTGTACATGTTTGATGTTTTGTGTCTTTGTGCTGTCTGTTTTTGTTACGTGTTACTGACTGGGTGGTGCGAGTAAGATTTCCGGTGTAAAAACGTAGAAAGGAAATAATCTTGACTCTCGAAGCATTACATTATGCTGTAAATTTAGATCATACAAAATCTTTCATTCATGCCACTGTGGGCTTTACATTGCAGTCTTTTGGAAGCGTAATTTATCATTAGGGTACAAATGTATGGTTTGTTTTATTTCCTTTATTCAGTGCATAAGGGTATCAATAAATGTCGAAATGTACGTTTGTGATGATAACTTTTTTTTCGAAATATTAGACGTTTTTCATGAATAATCTATCAAAAGGAACCAGTTATTCCTCCAGCGAAATTTAGTTCCTCGCCGTGATTATTAGAATGGAGCAGCGCCGTATTTCCGCAAGAACTGGACTGATCGTCGCGAACACGTGTTTTTTTTTTTACCTAGTGTGAGTTATCCTACGAAAGCGACCTCTGTGGATTGTCCATGGTATTGGCAAACATTAACAATGATATAGTTAAAATATAACCAGATTTGGCGATTAACAGGTGTTACCAAGAATACCTCTCAGTTTCAAAAGGGATTAATTTGTGTTTTTGTGATATCACAGTATGTATTTCTTTTAGTGTTTTGAAATACGTGTTATCATCAATATGTAGATTAATATAATAATTACTATTATAGCCATTTGAAAAACCAACCTTGCAACCTTTTTCGTATGCATACAAGTAATACATAAAGAAGGTTTTTTCCACAGATGATTATCACGACTTCCAGTTCACTCCTCCTACCGCTTGTAGCGCCCTCATAATGGAAAACTCACACTGCCGCGTTTGAAATGCACCGTGAGACTTAAATGTTTTTTTTTTTTAATCCGAAGTTTTTTCTCTCATTTATTCCAAATTTCTAAAAAAGTCTTAATCATTCCAGTAATTTACAGTTTCTCCCTGTTCTGAGAGCTTTGCCCGTTGTCAGGTGCGTTGAAAGCCCTTGGTTGGGATGGCCGAGTCTGTCCGTGACGTCATTGTTTACGTTGGCTGACAGGAGGAAGCGGAGCGGATGAAAACAGCCCTGGCGAAAGGAGCAGGATAACGTCGGGTCCGAGCAGCTAGACAGCCGCCTGAAGAGGGCATGGAAATGAAGGGGGGTCCAGCTGTATGACTGGCCGGGGATGCTGGAGAGAAACAAACCTAGGCAAGACTCAATCACGCCGGCCACGGGAAGGCAAGTTACTGTTTAGTCAGCTACTTCTTAGCGGTGAACGCAGCAGTAACAGCTTAGGAAAGTTAATCCGCTGGCCGTCTCAGTATATAATTGTTTTGCACAGTATTTCAACAAGTTCGTGTTTGTTTTCGCTGAGATGGGAGGCAGTTTGTGTCAAGTAAAAACAACATCCCGGACTTGAACTGGCTTTAACACGTGAATTCGGTGGGATAAATCATATCATCGTGTTACTGGGAAATTGTGAACAATATTTTACCTAAACTTCATTTTGTGTTTCAGGGCTGACTTCAAAATATGAGGACTCGAATAATTTAAGAAGATAAATCCGGACCTTATTTCTTACGATCCAAACGGTTCTTACGACAAACGCTTTCTGCCAAAGGGGGGGGGGGACAGAGACAAAAATAACTAGAAAAATATACGCCTTGTTGCTAAATACATGTGGAACTAAATAATTTCATCGTATTCATGGATAAAGAAGTGGCCGCATTTTAGTATAAAGAGAAGCACAACTACATAGAGAGTTTCTTTTGAAAATTAACGGTAATCATTACGTAACGTACCCGGACCAAACCGTCGTATAACCGTTTAGAACATTTTGTTTCCAACGTCATCAAATTTGTTTTTAAGCAAGTAATTATTACATTTTATAATACCTATATAGAAATACATGGTATATGCTTTCGTAGCGTATTGAGTTGTATCTGATGACATGTTAAAGCAGTGAAGAAACTAAAGATTTTTATATTTAAGAAATCCAAACTACCAATATAATATTAGGATAATTATCCTCTAACCTTTCAGACACTGTTGGTGCGGCGGATCAAAACTCTTCTTCACTTCCAGCTTTTGAAGCAGGAAATTTGTGCTTTTTTCCATCTTATCAGGAATGTGCTTTAGCTTTCCAGAATTTATGCTTCCCCCCCTTCAGTTTTTCTGAAAACAATTTTTTGACCCATTATCCAATTGTATTTAAAAATTGAGTAGCTAAAAACTTTATCTTCCAAGACAATTTACCCTTATCTTAAGCTCAAGCACTCAAAGGAACGGTCCGTAGCCCAAGTCATGGCCGATCCACGTCCTGTGGCTGATGCGGACCCTACTGGCGGAGACCTTCAGAATACAAGTAAACAGGAAGTCATGGTAACCCAGGAAGTCCTGCAAGAAGATGCTTCTGTGCCGCCGCCTTCGGCAGCTGATGGAGACCAAGGGCAAGAAACCGTGAACGGTAAAGGGCCGACTGGCAGCATCTCATCCGGGGGCTCGGAACACGAGTATGAAGGTTCAGACAGATACAGAGAAAGTGAGGCTGACCCCGCAAATATTGAAGAGAAAGAGAAGTCGGATGTAACCAGCAGATCAGACGAACAGAGCCAGTCAGGAGATTCGGCCTCCTTCTCCCTGCCAAGCCTGGACTTCTCGGAAGGGAATAATGAAGTCTCATTGGACGAGCCTTTGTCATCATCCTATTCAGCCATAGGCGCCGAAGGTCAGTCTCCACCTGCCAATGACCCCAGCTTGCCTGAGGACGCCACCATCGGGACCGCCAGTGGTACCGCCAGTGGTACCGTTGGTGCCACCGCTCCCTCGGGCCCGGAGCTTAATACTCCTGCCTATTACTTTGTGAAGTGGATCGACTGGAAGGGGAAGAGGACGCCCATCGTCACCCAGAGCGAGAATGGACCATGTCCCCTGCTAGCCATTATGAACATTTTGTTTCTGCGCTGGAAGGTGAGGGGGGGTTACGTGTTTGAGGTCTCAGTAAAATATTCAAAAACACTGTCAAGAAACTAAGTAAATCACTGAGATACTGCCTAGATTTTAATCCTAAACATAAAGCTTAACCACGGAATTGTGATCCATGTTGGTTTTTCTCAGGCCAAATTAGCTCCCCAAACGGAAATAATTACCACCGAAGATCTGATGGCACATCTAGGTATGTCAATGGGAAGAAATATACAATCAAATCCATGGGGGGGAAAAAAAATGAGATGATAAAAAGATGAAAGTTGTGAGCCCCGATCTGACATGTACTGTTTACCCTTGCTTTAATTGTAGGAGAGTGTGTCCTATCCATTAAACCCAGGGAAAACGTAGAGGGCATGGAGCTCAACTTTCAGCAGGTACTATCCATAACTGTTAAACACCCTCACATATTTCAGATGTTTTTCAATACCCATAATCTTGTAGTGGCATGTGGAGTAGACAATGAGTGTCTGTAAGACAGACATTCTGACACACCTTTGAGCAAAAACAGGACTGTATTGTGGCATCACCAATAATTGCTGTCTCTCAAACAGGTATAATCTCATATGAATGAAATAATTGGCCAGTTTCCTTAGGAATGCATTTGCATTTATTTCTTTTCATATTCCTGCAGTCGTAAATTATGACCTAGATGGAAACTCTGGTATAGTTTGTTTGCGAAAATATGTACAAAGAATTTTAATAGGTTCTAGGTATATGAAAAGTTTATTGTATGATTTATTTACTGTTCATTATCTGCTGTATTGTCCTGCCAAAACATTATTTGGGGAGATTAATCTCCGGACTTGCCTAGACTCTCACAAGCTCTCGTAAGAGCTTTTGTGGGCTCTCAATTCCATTCATTTTCACTCTGTTCATGTTCCTTAAAAGAATATGAGTGACGCCATGGCTGTCCTGCCCAAGCTGTCCACTGGCCTGGACGTCAATGTGCGCTTCACAGGCGTCTCAGACTTTGAATACACGCCGGAGTGCATTGTGTTTGACCTCCTGGACATCCCTCTTTACCACGGCTGGTTAGTGGACCCCCAGGTAACTTGTCAAGTAAACCACTAAGCTAGTGATGGTACAGTGCTGGGAAATGTATTCACATATACTTTTCTGGGAAATGTATTCACATATACTTTTCTGGGAAATGTATTATGGTCTTGTATTGGTGGTTTATATTGTTAATGGCTGAATTTTACTGAATTCTTATTGTGCGACTTTTATTGGCCTTTAATAGAGTAAAAACAAAAAAGGAAATGCATGCAGTAGTTCTCTCAATGGTACTAGTTGTTAATGTTACTAGTTTCATTTCAGCCCGAAATAGCAACAGCTTTTCTGCTTGTTATATTCTTATACTCTGCTACTGAGGTTGACATTTCAGGTCCAGAAAGTACAAATCCAAACCAATATTTTGTTTCAACCAACCAGTTGAGTATAAAAAGTCAGTGGGTGCGTTCGACTTCATGCAGCCCCTTACAGCGCTGGCTTAAAGCAATGCATTCTAGCCCTGATGCAATGCATCATGGCTAGATTCTTTTTGTCCGACTTAAGCCGGCGCTGCAAAACGTCAGCATGCGTCACCATGTCGCATGGTACAAAAACCTCGCGAGAGCAAGACGATTTAAGACGGATTGTGCAGCGCCTCTCAGCCGGCTGCACAAACTGGAACCGCCTCTGTGATGACACAACTTTGCCCTCATTGGCTGAAGATTTTAGTCTCACACATAACGTTTGTATCCCAGGAAGTTCTGATGCGTTATCTGCTATTTCACCCAAAAAGCACATAAAGCAGTGAGAACTGGTTTTCAGTTAATTTACCTGGTAAAATAAAGTTTAAAGAAATTACATAAATGCTCTAATAGTACATGTAAGTTAGTGGTTTATTTATTGTTGGTTACTGTAATGTTGCGCTGCTTTATTTGTTTAATTGTCTAGTTTGTGGAGAAGGCATTCAAGTAAGAATTGCATTGTACTCTGTACATGACAATAAAAACGTTGAATCCTTGAAATAAATGTATTTGATATTTTCCCTGGTGGCTATCTTTTTACACAGGGCCACTATATACAATAGTTTATTTTTTTTCACTGCTAACAGTTTGGATCAGGAGTTGGTTATTGTACAAGAAATAATGTGCATGCAGGTGATATTTGTATAGATTTATCTACACCCTTCTGGCCGTGCTGCCATTGCACTTAGATCTCGCATACTACGACAAGTAGAAGTTGTCCGACTTGGCTGCAGTCAGTTTACACTCTACTTCTCAGCCACCAGCAGATCTCGCTCCACGTCACGTCAGCTGCAGACAGACCTAAGCCCAAGTCGAATGTACCCAATGATAGAGTACGCAACTGGTTGGTTGAAACAAAATCTTGGTTTGGATTTTTACATTCTGGATCTGAACTATCCACCTCTGGTCAGCTTTGTATGCTTTTTGTAAAATTCAGCCTAGTTTTATTCTAACATGGCTGCCACAATAAGTTATTCCTGGGCCTGTTCTTGATAATTGCCCCCGATTGCCCCCTTAAACCCTTCGGCCACCAGAGCCCTGAGATGGTTGCGGCAGTGGGCAAACTGAGCTACAACCAGCTGGTGGAGAAGATCATCGACTACAAACACTCGCCAGACAGCAGCCGCATCAGCGAAGGTACAGACGTTGGCACGTCGTGTTGAAGGTTACCAATTCCAGTCACAGGGTTGGCGGAGTCATGTCATCATTGGGCCCTTGAGCAAGGCCCTTAACCCCCGATTCCTCCAGGGATTTTCGTAACCTGCAGCATGTGGCTCAGTGGGCTATGCCCCTGTGCTTATGATCAGAAGGTTGCGGGTTCGAGCCAGACCTCGGCAGGTTTGTGGGTCCAGGAGCGTGGCCCTTAACCCAGCTCCCTGGGTGTCGCTATGGGTGGCTGCCCTACACGGCCAGCTGCTCTCATCTGCAGAGAGCAAGTTGGGGGAGACGTAAAAAGAATTTTCCCTCGGGGATCTATATAGTATCTATCAATATTTTTTCTCAAAAAATGTATGTCGCTTTGGATAAAAGCGTATGCTAAATAAATAAAATATAAAATAATGTAGATGTATTTTGCATCTCTTTGCCAGATATCTGGTGCTGTTTACATGCACTGATAATGATGCTGTTAATTTGTTGCTGTATTTTATGACTGACTGCACAGGGGGTCGTCTGCATTGGCAGTTATAGAGATGCTTGTAACTGAACTGGGAAGCACTACAGAGTTGTCAGCCATTTGCAGCCTTTGGCACTTATCTCTCCCACTGGCTTGCATGTCATTTCCCTGTGCCGTGCTCTGCCTCCTACGACTGCCGCCCTCCCCTTCACGCTACCGTCTCCTGCCTTTCCTCGTAGGCCTAATGGCAGAGCAGTTCCTGGAGTCCACGGCCACCCAGCTGTCATACCACGGGCTGTGTGAGCTCAACACCACTGCCGTAGAGGGGGAGCTCTCTGTGTTCTTCAGGAACAACCACTTCAGCACCATGATCAAGCACAGGGTAAATGCAGTCCACGGATATACAGGGATTGGTCTCGGCAGGCTATATTATTGCCAATTTCCAGTCATAAAGATTGTAGTATGTAGTAAGCCACACTAGATAAAGCAACAGGAAGCTAAATAAATGATTTATTGGTACAGATAACTCATGGATCTTGCGGTGAGATGAAGTGCTACCAATGTGTGGATTGTTGAGTGGTTTTGACACAAGCGATTGGACAGCGAGAGGCCACAGAAGACTTGATGTCTGGCGTATTCTCTGCTTTATGCTGATTTATGCAGAAGCTGTGGTTTTCTAGACTCTGCGCTGCTGTGATTAAATAGCACCGGTATTGACCTTTGCCCCAAACTCAGGGCCACCTGTACCTGCTGGTGACGGACCAAGGCTTCCTGCAGGAGGAAGCGGTGGTCTGGGAGAGCCTGCACAACGTGGAAGGCGACGGAAACTTCTGCGACTCGGAATTCCGCCTGTGCCATCCGCCCCAAAGGGCCGCCCCGTTGGCGGCCCCCACACCGTCACCTCAACAGCAACAGAGGCAGATCGACCAGGTGATGCCCCCTCCCGTGTAGCGCAGACTGACTTCCTTTCTTCTGTAATGTGGCTCATTCTTGCATGTCCTCATGCTCCAAGCGCTGACTGTGTAATTGAAACACTTCCTGCTGTATAAAAACAATGGTAGCACTTTACTTCAGGCACAAACAGTATAGTATTATGCTATTAGTTACGCCTTGAATAACCACAAACTGCCTTGGTTACTGATCTCATGTTAATTCATAATTAATGAATTGTGATGCATGTTTGATCTCAATCAGTTGTTATATTTGTTAATACTGTAAGTCTTTGTGATCTACCGAAGGAACAAATAATAAATGACACAAATAACATACTGATTTCATGTTTATCATTAAGGAATCGACTTTTATCTCATGTAGCGACTGTGTTTTGTTCATGAGTTGCGCTTCAGTAGTAACGGATTATTTGTCCCCTGTCAAGTAAAGTGTTACCAAGATACCGCTGAAGTAAATAGTAGTGCCTCTGTGTTTATGTGTATCAGGACTACCTGGTGGCGATGTCTCTTCAGCAGCAGCAGGGGGCGCCCCCGGGGCCCCTCAGCGATCTGGAACTGGCCCAGCAGCTGCAGCAGGAAGAGTACCAGCAGCAGCAGCAGCAGCAGCTGTCGCCCGGCCAGCCCACAGCACCTCAGGTATCAGGCAGCACACACCACAGATTTATTTCTCATCCTGTCTTTGGGTACCTGACAGCAGAACGGTGCTGCTTTTCCTTCCAGGTCAGAGGTCAGGCAACGGCTCAGCAGGGTAGCCAGAGGCGGCGTGGTGAGAAGAAGGAGGGATCAGACTGTGCCATAATTTAGGTGGCCTCTCCTGCCTCTGGACCCTCTGTGCTCCCTTTCTACCGTCCTGCTCCTGAACTCCTAGAGGCAGGAGGCGCCAGGCTTTCGCAGGAGGAGGTGCACACTGACCCACCCACTGACTAAGATGGGAGAATGCAGCCACGCGCTCCTATACTTACTGCTCCTCCATGCCAACCCGCCTAATCCTGCTGGCAATGAGGACTCAAACTAGAACCTAATGCAGGGAGTGTTGATGTTGAGTAAAGAGATTCTTCAGTCCACACACAGCAGGGGCAGGTGTTTGAATCAAGGTAGATGTAATGCGTATTATAGTTGGTGGTGGGTTAAAATTTAAGGTCAGTTGGTTTGGTCTGGCACAAGGAGCTTATGGTTAATTGGCAACCCAATGAAGGGTTATGAGAGTTGTATCTGTACGCATTTAGTAATTTCACAAGGTGTTCTTCATTTTTAGTTTGTTCCGTTCAGTCAAGAGAACTACTCTACTCGGGAGCCAGACCTCACTGGACAAGCATTTCATTCTTTCCTTGTTCAGTTGTGGCATTCGGTTCCTGTATGGCAGGAGCCCGACTTATGGAAAGCAGGGTAATCGGGTCATTCCTTCCATTGCAGGCCAGCAACCCAAAGTAACCTCTACTAAATTCTGATAGGAATGGAAGTTCTTAATTTGTCCTTATATAGCTGAATGTGAATACATACAGATGTTTAGATCATTAAAAAATGAATAGTGGTAAATCTGGTGAATTTGTGTCCTTTTTGTGAAAGGAGAGCAGTGTACCTATGCATAATCCTTTAAGAACGTCTCTGGAACATTCCTGTCAAATGCAGCTTGAACAATAAAACCCAGGGCATGGAATGAACTAATATGCTTCTGTAAATAGCTTGTGGTGTATGAAGCCTCTATACTGCAGCCTAATACAGGGGCATCATTTAGGTAAAGGCTGTCTAAGTGCTCTTGCTGCGACCGGTTACATATTGAGTTTAACCAAAACATGACACTTAAGCCAGGGGGTTTATTAAATAATTTTTTTAATTTGTGGGAAGCCAGCACTCTGTTCTTAAAGGTGTTATTGACAGCCGGGATGTTTTAGTAAACAAAGCAGGGAGTTCCCTCGTAACTAGTCCTCCTTGGGTGTAAATGTCTTAACATCACATGTTGCTTTGCATTTCATTTGTAACACACCTTAATAAAAATATAAACTATACTGCCCAGTTGCGTTTTTCTTTAAGATGCATGTTTGTTTAAATGTGCAAATGAGCAAGAAAAAGCAAAAGAATTTTTTTTCCAGTTTTTGTGTTTATTTTGATTTTTAAAGCTTAACAATAATTATAAAAGTTCGAAATAGAAAAACAACAATTATACTTCAGCGGCACAATTTTTTCACAAAACAAAAAACTGGGAGCCATCAGGATCGGCTGGTACAGAGCGACGGCGGTTTCACCACCTCACAGCGACAGAGGTGCCACTTTAAAAACATCACAAGCATCCGCCACTCCTCTGGCTCTATATCTTTGCCACGTAATTCCCAGGAAACAAGCCTTCTTTGCCCCTTAGATGGCCAAACCACCAGCCAGAGGGATCTGAGAGACAAAGGCAGAGATGACAAGCTAATGCTCATGTTCATAAAGAGACAGGCCAGGATTCCATGTTCACTGAAGCAGGCGGTAATTCGAAATGTCTTCAGCTACTTGATCTATGGGTCATACACCGAGATGCAATAATGATCTCATTGGTCATTGTGCAAGAAAACCGTGATAAATAGAATATATATAAATATGAACATGAAAATCAACCATACTGAGACATGGACATAAGACAGAAAAATGTAATCAAAATGATTAAAAAATATGGTTGTTGAAATGGGCAGTGAGTTGTATGGACAAATTGGCACAGATAACACCAATGTTTGGCATCAAAAAGAGGAAACTTAACAGTTGCTCATGGGACTTTTACTTACACAAAAATGTTCTGAGGGCAGAAGGAAAAATGATTGGTTCCGAGTGATAACCAATCAAATTTTAGAGGAGGTACAGAGAGATGTAATTGATTGGTCCTGCCATCTCTAATTGCTTAGACCCACCTCTCTACAATTTGATTCATTATCTCTCTGAACCAGTCATTTATCCTTTGGCCCTCAGAGCATTTTTGTGTAAATAAAAAAACTAGTAGTTCCCCTACCTTCAGCGAGGAGGTCAATGACGTCGGCCACACTGAAGCTGAGCTCGTCCACGTCCTGGGCCTCATAGGCCCACAGGGCCCGGCAGCGCAGGGTGGGCGGCTTGGCCTTTGGTGTCGACTTGGCCTGTGTCACCCCTGTCACAGGCTTCTGCACCGTGGATCGTCGGCACAGGCTTTTATGGAAGGAGAATGTGGGAGAAAATGGGGTTTGGATGCCAGTCTGATACAACTACATGCCTCAAGGGTGAGTCAGTTTACCCTTTTATCAGGAGAGCTATAAACAGACAGAGCAGGGTTGGTCTTTGGGCATGCGGCCTGGGACAGTAAATACTCGCTAGGTGACAAGGAGCTGTGCACTCCTCACCTTTTCTTCCTGTCGTCAAACTAATATGGTATAGAAAATGCATTGCAGACATAAAGTTTTGTTTCATAACTTTTTTCTGACCTTGAAATGCAATACAATGCGTAAAAGTCCTTTTTTTGCAAATGACTGCTGGTCCTGTGTTTTGTAGCATTTTTTCTGTAGAACACAGATCCCTTTTTGATCCCTGTGGGGAAATTGTCTTTTCGCCTATCCTGTCTCGCTCTCCGTGAGACACACACAACAATCGGGGGTTAAGGGCCTCGTTGAGGGATCTACCAGCTTGGAGTGGGGCGGGCGGGTGTTACAACACAAAATATTCAGTAACGCTTTACATTAACTGCACCTTCATAATGCTTTTATACTGCATTCAAAAAAACGTTCAGTGCACCTTCATAATGTCTTCATTAAGTATTCATAAAATATTCATAAGCAACATCCTAACATGCCTTAACAGCAATAATATACATTAATAAACATTATATAATAATAATAAACATTAATATTGTATAGTCATGTAATGTTTGTTATTAATGTATATTAAGGGATTAATGTTCTATGAATGCATTATGAAGGTGCACTTAATGTAAAGTGTTACCAAATATTCTTTCAGACGTGTAAGCATGTTCGTATGAGGTATAACCGATGTCACATCATGCAACTTCTTTTCAACAGTCACAGCTGTTGGGAAGAAGACGGGTGTAGATTCCAGTATAACTGGTACAGATGTGCGCCTACCACATTCAAATTAATCCTGCCAAGCGGACCAGACATGTCTGGGCTTTTACGTGATTGGTGATGTAAAAGCAGACAGCTATTCATGCCTTGCTGCAGCCGTGTTCGCAGGTTATTATTCAGATGTGCGGCAGCAGTGCTTTGTCTTCTCTGTGTTTTCTCTCAGTAATTCAAAATAGATGCTAGACCATATTTTTAGCCCAATATGATCCATGATTGTCGTCTTCAGTTTTTTTTTGTCTGGCCACACCGCGTGTCCTTAGTTTCATCAGCGCCATCAAACTGGAAATGTCTGCTAGCAAGACACCTGTCTGAAATGTCCTTCATATTTCTGAATTTAAACTATTACTTGTAAAAGCAATACAACGCTGGATTCGCTTACACTGATGCACAGTTTGGCAAGTCACACCTGTGAATCTTCTGTGAGTATTTCAAATGGCTCTAGAATGTCCTGTGAAAGTCCCTAGCCCTCATTCCCCAAGACTTCAGTAATTAAGTTCTACCTGGAAAATCACTCATTAAGACCAATGACTCTCCAGTCATTGTTCTGTTAGGAACCACACTGCTTATTCATCCATCTGTCTCTGTAAGCATGGTTTGGAGCCTGGTCAGATATTTTCATGATAGCCATACCAATGACTTTCAGACGTACCTCCACAGTCAGGCATGTGTCTGACTTACCCAGCAAACCCTTCCTCAGGGACGCTCAAGAAGTCCATGTCTGCTTGTGCCTGGCTATGGGTCTTGCCTGGACGTGGCCCACGATGCTTAGGTAGACTGGGCTGATCCATGCTGCTCTGCTGGCAGAGCAGGGATCTTCTGGCTGAGGACTTGGGGCCTTGCTGAGGTACCGACCGACCCCTTCTGCCATTCCCGGGGGATCCTTTGGAATAAGAGGAGTCAGAAAGAGAATGGTGGAATAAAAACCTACATGCTGAACATTTTTCATATCTATGCAATGATAAGGCAAGGGAAATTAATCATGACTATCCATTCTGTTTATTTTAAAAAGTTGTTTCACTAAAAAAAATAAAAACATACTATATTCTCCTGAGATACAGAGAAAACAAATGTATTTTAATTTTAAATTTTAGCATAAATTGTTGGGATGGTAAAAAGCACACACCCACACGTGTGATGTCATCCGAAAGCCCTAACGGGCTTAATAGGGAGGCATGTACAGTGTGAGAGATACGAGTAAAAAACAGAACATCCTCTACAGAGGACAAGAATGACTCGCCATACCTCAGGAAGACATGACCTACATTACAGTCCATATTCCTCATACTTTTACAAGAAATTTAAGGCATGCGGTCCTCATACTGGCGATTTTCTCGCCCAGCTCTATTTGAAGGCAAACCTTCAAACCCATCCATTTTCCAACCCGCTTAATCCTATTGGGTCACGGGGGGTCCAGAGCCTATCCCGGAAGCAACGGGCACGAGGCAGGGAACAACCCTAGACAGGGGGCCAGCCCATCACAGGGTGCACTCACACACCAGTCATGCACACATGCACTCCTAGGGGCAATTTACCAACTCCAATTAGCCTCAGCATGTCTGGCATCTGGATTCCCAAGGGGAGGCTCTTCCTGTTGTCCAGGCGGGTGGGTCCTGTGAGTGACGATATTTTGCAAAAGGATTCAGAAAGTTTAGGCCGGGCCTGGAAAAATATTTCCCTTGGAGGGGCAAATCATGTCAGCAAGGGCCATTTTTAATAATTATTTTCCTGTCCCACGAAAGCTACAATAGAATGCTGGTTCTCTTTTTGGAGAGGCTCATTTCTGTATGCCACCTATGGAAATAGCAGTTTGTTAAGATTTAACCATAAATCTTTACCTTTTTTTTCATTTTAATGAACGTGTAGGCCGGTAAAATTAGCTACTTGGGCTGGCTGTTGCCCAGGTCTGGATAAAGACCTTTCCACGTACATTTTATTCTGCATTTTACTTTTGTGTTGTGGTGAAACTCTGATGAAAATAATTGCTGTTGCTGCAAAGCTCTCTACTCACTGGAGTTCTTGGGAAGTCCTGGTCCAATGGTGACAGTGAGGAGTTTGCTGCTTGTTTTCAGGACAGCTTGGTCCCCCTGGCCCACTTTGAACTGGATCTGCCTTATACCAACCCCCCCAAATGGACCCCAGCCAGATTTTTTCACCTTAAATTCAAGCCTTTGGGATAAAGGGAGAGACATAATACTCATAAAAGTGTCCTTTCATGAAGCCTCTACAGCTCTGAAAAAAGTTAAGAGACCACTCGATATTATTACACAACTCAGTATTTTAAAACCTGGTTTAATCCTGCTTCTGCTGATACACTGAGCTGTAGGTTGATTCCAGGTTCAAAATTTCAGAGACATCAGTAAACAAGAACAAGGTGAAGCAGGAGACACTGGGAGGACCAGAAACCAGCCAGTATAGGGCAGAAGTGACTTTCTGATGCCAGAGATGATCGTTAACTTGTCTGACAGTTTCTCATGAATCAGAAGATGATATGGAGTGACCTTCAAAAGGGACAGGAAACATTAAGTACAGGTGAGAAGTGCACTAGCTAGGACAGTTCAGATTGGACTCCTAGAAGCAAATCTGAAGTCCCATAAAGCAAGAAAGAAGCCTTTCATTGATGGGAAACAGAGAAGAGCCAGGTTCGAGTTCACAAAAAAAAATATATTTGTCACAGAGGCATAGCCATAAATTGGGAAATTTGTGAACTAAAAGTTTTACTGTGGTCTCGTAATTTTTTTCCTGAGCTGAATGCATGAATTTGTACAACCAATGCCCAAGTTTACAAGACACAAGTCAACAAAATCTGAAATGTGGTTCCTGGCTAAAGCTAAACTAACATGGGAGAAGATAGTAGCTGAGAAACAGAGACTCAGAAACACAACTCATGATGGCTACATTCCAAGATCATCTTATAGAATCAGGGACCCAGACTGGACGGCTGAGACTAATGCTATGCAGTCAGGAATGGAAGGAGAGAAAGGAGTCAGGAATGCACTGGAGGCCACATGAACAGGAGTCAGGAATGCACTGGAGGCCACATGAACAGGAGTCAGGAATGCACTGGAGGCCACATGAACAGGAGTCAGGAATGCACTGCACGACTTGAAGGCCTCGCTCACTGGTTGTGGAACATCAGTGGCAGCTTCCTGTGGGTCTTCTCCTCGTAGCGCTTACACAAGAGGCCCAGGAACTCCGTCTTGAAGACGCACTGCAGCATGCTGTCGTATTCGTCCTCATGCAAGATGAAAAAGTCATCCTGGAGAGTGCTGATATGGAAGATGAGCAAAATGAAGGAAAACCGAAGAGAAACTGATGATGTCCCAAAAACAGTGTGTGATTACACACAACTTCTGACACACAGAAACAATCATTGACAGTCATGTCACATGAGTCTGGGAGTATCTAACCAGCTCCTTTACAGTACATAGAAAGAATTACTAAGAACTTTCAGAGCATGATAAAACAAATTAAAGGATCTTTTTGTGGTACCTGAGGGCAATGGACTGGACCTTCTCCACTTGTATCTTCCGCTTCAGAACCTCCCGGATCTGGCCCTTCTCTGGACCCTGCTTCAGCTTCTCTCGACCAATCAGGTAAAGGAATTTTTGGGTCAAGATGAGGTCACGCTTCACTGACTGTACAATAAAGGAAAGAAAATTTAGCAGGTAAAAGTCTTAGCCATTTTTTTTCAGTGTGTTACTATTCCTCCACTCCAGATACAATTGCAATTTCCATCCCTAGATCAACTTTTTTTCCCCACGAATCAACCTGTTTCAGATCCCTCACCCTGAATCTTCGGTCGTACTTCACCACCACGTCGGCGAAATCAACCCTCTCACTGCGTCCCACGAATTGCCGGATCTCGGGCCGACAGTCGGTGCCAATGTAGTCACCGGCAAAGTTGCGGTTGATGCTGTTCCGTCGCCTCTCCTTCTTGTTCAGTAGGATGCCCGAGGCTGCGTTGAACCAAGGGCAACTCAGCATGAAGCTCTGAGCACCATACGGACCCTTGAGCACCATACGGACCCTTGAGCACCTTACGGACCCTTGAGCACCTTACACACCCCTGAGCACCATACGGACCCTTGAGCACCATACGGACCCCTGAGCACCATACGGACCCCTGAGCACCTTACACACCCCTGAGCACCATACAGACCCCTGAGCACCATACGGACCCTTGAGCACCATACGGACCCTTGAGCACCTTACGGACCCCTGAGCACCATACGGATCCCTGAGCACAGGCAAACACGGTCTTACCCTCGTTCCTCAGACGGACACATTTCCGGACAGCGTTGTGCTTGCGCCAAGCTTTCTGGATGACCCGAGCATAGCCATCGTATCGCCTTTCCCTCATCTCCTCCAGCAAGAACAACTGGTCAGATGGATTCATTAGGTTAAAAAATCCATGATGTGCTGGATTTATATATCATAATACAAGGCTAGTGGCCATAAGGCCATTGAATGAACTCTTAAAAAGGCCTTGCATCCATTGCAGCACCGGTGTGGAGATGCTGTGTGACTCAGTGGGTGAAGCTGTGGTGTCTGTGATTGGAAGGGTTGCTGGCTCAATTCACAGAGTTGGCAGAATGATTTCACAGTTGGAGGACCATAGCCTTCTATCAACTGTATGTTCCTTTGGATATCAACATCTGCCAAATAAATAAATTGGTTATGGGATCACTAGGCAGGTTGTATGAACCTTCAAACCTCCTTCAAACTTTGGAAATATCTAAAAGAACATTGACCCTTAGGTGCCTCATATTGTAGTTTCTTGCTGCAAGGAAGCTGGGATGTTCAAAATCATGTGAAAGAATCCATGCATCCATCCATCCATACATCCATCCATCCATCCATCCATCACTTATATGGCCAGCATCATAGAGGCACATTGCAGCATAGGGTTGAAGGCTGAGAAACATTCAGAGTGGGATGCCAGTCCATTGCAGGGCGCATACACACACACACACACACACACTCATATACAGTGGGATATTCAGAGAGGTTTTACACTTTTTTACTACACAACAGGTATGATATTAGAGGGAGGCAATGAGTAAAAAGAGAGGAATCTAGTGATCTCACTGATTCAGGCGCCTTGATGAACACCTTGCTCTGGCCCAGCTGGTACTGGCCCTGCTCCATGTTGACGGAGAGCAGTACATGCAGAACCCCCTTTCTTTGTTCTCCGTGCCATTTCGGCCAAGTTTCCTTCGTCAGAATAGCATACCTGAGGGGGGGTGGGCACAGCTTATTACCCATATATGTCTTGCCTTCCTCACCTCTGATCGTCTTAAGACCAGCTTCACGGGAATGCTAGCAGTTTCAATACGAGACTGTTACTGATGATGAACAGCGACCATGTTCTTATGTTCAATATCCAGTTGTACCCAGAACAAGGGATCAGGAATTCAGGCAGAGCCCGCTCCACCCTCCATGCCCTGTACGCCCTGGACTCTGCCCACCTTAGCAGGAACTTCCCAAACGTCCGGCGGTAGGTGTATCCGGCGCGGCGCACCCGGATGTTCTCGCAGAGGCCCAGGTACTCCACCTGGTGGTGGACCCGAGCTTCCTCCCAGTCGCGCGGCCGCTTGGTCTCATTGGGCTTGATGCAGCGCACATAGTGGGGGCAGCATCTCATCAGCTTCTGCACCAGGTGGTTGGCTTGTTTCTGCATGGATGCATGGGAAGGTGAAATGCAATTCTGCAAGCACCCCAACAGAAGCGCTACTGGAACAACTGAAAACCAGAAGAAACCATACTGTAATCCTTGGATTATCTAAGACATAGTTTCGATATCACTACACAACAGTGGTCATCAACTAGAGTTACTATGACCAATGTGATTGTTTTAGGATAGACGCCTCAAACTCAAAATACCTGAAAGTAGTGACGGCCAAATGAAGCTTCATGAACCACTTGCTGTATTTTCTGACCCCACTAGATGGTGCTCTCTGTTCAAAGACGGCATGCCATCTAGTGGGGTCAAAAATATAGCGAACGAAGCTTCGTTTACCCATCACTACCTGGAGGCTATTGTTTAGGAGGACAATACTCAATAATCTGCTAATCATGGGGTTGTGTGAGTGAGGAAACTTGATCAGTGGGTGGGGTTAATTCTTTGTTAAAAACTAAAGCGGATTTAGTAATGAAATAAACATTTTACAGGCTGTATAAAACCATCTGGTTGGCTGGTGCTCTGAGACCTCTGTTTAAGGACATGACTTGATTAAGGTGAAGAAGCAGCTCTCAATACAGGTGAGTATCATTTTACAGGCCGGGTCCGGCTGCTGATACAGCACCCACACCTCCTCGTTCTCTGGCCCTTACTTTGATCTTGTTGCTGGCGGTGGAGGGCCGGCCCTTCTTCTCAACAACCAGGTTCTCGGGAAACAGGTCTCCGATGAAAGAACTGGGCAGAGCAGGAGGACAGTGAGGCAATGAGGCGGTGATGTTACGCATTTGTTTAGACATGCTAACTGTACAGTGCCGGATTCAAGATAAAATCCCTGTGCAGAAACCTTCAACGATGGAGTCTCTTTTCTCCATTTCCTGTCATTTTAATTTGCCATTTAAAAAGTTCACAGAATATTTTTATCGACTCCATCCATCCATCCATCCATGAATCCATCTGTAATATCCTTTCACACATGTAAAATATGCTGATACTTAACTTGTGCATATCTATTTTGCACATGATTTATTTCAGATTTGATTTATTGACATTTTTAGCTAGTTACAGTGGTCACAGAAAGTATTGGCACACTTGCTTAATTCAGTAATAATATTGCAAATTTATTGGTCCTAATAACAAAATCATTACGTCATTTATGTACAAAAAACATCACATTAGAAACAACCAGTATTTTTAAGTAAAACATTCATTTCAAGTAGCAATAAACTGAATCCCACATAACAGTCCTAGAAGCTGTTTTCAGTTAAAAAGTTCTTTGGTGCTTTTTAAATTAGTAACACCTTTGCAAAAATGAAGAACACCAAGCATTTCTGTTTAATATCCCTTTGGGAGCCAGTGATTACAATTGCAACTAACAGCAAAATGGCAAGAACAGAACTGAATGAATCATTAGATGTAGTTCTGTCATAGTTGGTCATAGTTTGGTCATAATTGCTTTTTGCTTTGGGCAAACTTCTTTCTCAAACCTGTGAAGTGGACAACCATTATTATGTGATTAAATTATAAAAGAAAAACATCTGGAGAGTGAACATGCAACTCCGACAGTAAAGGCGAATCACCCACAATTCACTGCTCTGCATCAGCTCGATGATGTCGCTAAACAGCACATCCCTGTTCCTCTCGCAGAAGCCGCTGGCGTCGTAAAGCACCTGTGGACAGTAGGATTTTGAATGACAACCACCAGTTATTAGTACATATTAGTTATTAGTGACTGCGATTCATTATATTTAATTGATACTTTTATTGATCCTTGGGGGGAAAACCTCTTTACGCCATAGGTGAGAGCAAGCTGGCTGTGAAGGGCAGCCAACCATAGCAGTGCCCAGAGAGCTGGGGGTCAGGGACCTTGCTAAAAGGGCCACAGGCATGCTAAGGCCAGACTCGAACCAGTGACTTCCCGATCACAGGCAGAGGCTTAGCCCACTGCACCACACACTGCCCCCAACTCACCACTACGTCTGGTCACATGAAAAGTACATTCGTCCGCCCACATGACCTATTGTTTCTCCTGCTTTAGCTAGGTAGGACCACAAGTTACGTGAACAAACTATTAGTGTAAGTCTATCTTTAAAAACATGGACCAGAAACACAAACAAGGTCAATTCAAGCTGCACCGGGGTACATAACCTGAAATGCTCCAGGAAAATATCTGGCTTATAAGAAATACTGCAGCTAGAAAAGCAACAAAGCAACTAAGTGTATTGATTGGATCTCGTTCTCTCCCACAAGAATTATTTATGAGCAGGACCAGACAGCCTGGAGTGGAGACCTACAGCTACACTGAGATCTTGGGCTTCATTTCATCATCGCATTTCATGTCATTACTGCTACAATAAATATTTCTATGGTCTGCCTGCATTTAGTCTCATAAAGTGCCTATAAAGGTCTATTTCTGCAGGATGGGAGGGCAGCACATGCTTCATTAAATGTTAACCTCATCCACTGAGGGGGCCCCCCCCTCCCGGGACAGCTGGGAGCCACATGGCAGAAACAACTAAAGCTTGAAAGCAAAGCAATGCAGAGCACAAGGAGTGCTAACAGATCAAGGGCGGCGACACGTCTCCCTGCTCACTGTTACACACCGGTCTGTCAACACACTGCTGTCAGAGGGGTTTTTAATGCCTTAATCGTGCGTGTGTGTGTGTGTCTGTCTGTGTCTGTGTGTGTGTCTGTGTGTGTCTGTCTGTGTGTGTCTGTGTGTGTGTATCCCTGAATGCTTGCTTATTATTTCAATTATTACTTGAGGTATGAAGCTTTTCCTAACTTGCCCAGTTAGGAAAACTGAAAACTATGCGAATGTTTACCTTATTCATGACGCAGATCAGACTAATTGAATTTAAATTAATCCTCACCTAACCACTGAGAATCTCCAATTTCCGTTTAAGATTATTTGAATTGAATTGCTTGATTAATTTAATGCAACAGCACAGTTAATCCCAATTAATTAGGAGCTCAATGGAACAAAATATCCATCCATCCTCTATAAATACTTACCCAGTTAAACAAATTAGCATTTAACATTATTCTGAAGTTATTCAGAAACGAATAGCCGTAATTCATGTTCATACATAACTAAAATGTATTGTGATATCCCACCACTTACCTCCAATTAGATTTTAGTCATACAAATAATTTAATTGACACCTAAATCAAGCAAAATTAATTAACTAGTGTAAAAAAAATCCCAAAGGGATCCCAGGGCATATGTTGTTCGATTCTGCCTTGAAGACATACTGTATCTACCAGGAAAAGTAATCTATAGCGCCCCCCTGCCTTGCCAGCATAGTGGTGCAGCACGAAGCCCTTGCTTGAGCTGTTGAAGTGGTCGTGGGCGCCGATCTGTATCTGCAGCTTCTGCAGCAGCATCTGGTCTGATCCCTCGCCCTTGGCGTGTGTGGTGGCACAAACGTCATCCAGAATGCTCATGATTCCCGGGGGATTCTGAGCAGGGGGCAAAGGAGACCCGCACGGTTCATCCAAATCTGCCAGTAGCTCACATGTCACATGTACATCCACATGAAAAGATGTATAAGCTTAAAAAAGAGATGCTAAATTAGCAAGGAATTTATGTCAGAAAAATAGAACTGGACAACAAAACGGAACCTAACTATTGATGATGAGGGTATATCCATGAAAGGTTATGGACTCCAGTCCAGGGGGGGCAGAGCCACACAGCTCTTGAGCTGAATCATTTGTTGTGGATCAGGGAAAGAACTAAGCTACACAGGGCTCCGGCCCCCCATGACTGGAGTTTGACACCCCTGATCTACACCATAGTGTATATTTGAGGGGCCCAGACTCACCACTTTGGACTCAATGAGGTCACACACCACCTTGTTGTTGAAGTACTCAATGGGGGTCCACTTGATGCCCTCTTGGATATACTCCTCCTAAAATGGCGTTACCCACAAATCAGGAGCAGGGAGTCACTGCAGAGTTCCGTCACAAAGCTGGGGCTCCAGTATATTTTACAGTATGAGGAGAGATATAATGGCATTGGACAGGAACCTGGAAGTGGTAAACGCTGTCTACCTGTTCAGCTTTGAGCGTCAGCTCGATGAAGATCTGCTGAAGCTTCTCATTGACAAAGTTGATGCAGAACTGCTCGAAGCCGTTTTTCTAGCAGAGCGTAAAAAGCGGGCATGTTCACTGAGAATTGCTTCACAAAGAATTGTACTCAGAAGCCTGCAAAGCTCTCGTTATCATAGAGCCATTTTCAGACTATTATTTTAATTTTGTTGTAGGATGGCACCAAACAAATGATCGCTGCAGAATACAGAATAAGACGGAACAAAACATCTCCTTTTTGAACGCCCACAAGGAAATACTTGTCAGAACGTTCCCTGGCTTGCTCTCGCCCACCTGGAAGATTTCAAAGCCGTAGATGTCCAGCACGCCGACATTAAGCTCCTCGTAATCCTTCTGCATAGCTCTGTTAATGGCCTAAGCAGAAAGGCAGCAAAATGTACAGAAAATGTAAAGGAAACACATGAAGATTTTTCTTTTCCAAGTCATGCAATATCCAAGTGTTTAGGAACTGGACTTGAAATCAGAATATTGCAGGTTGTCATGGTTGCCATCTCTCACACATCTGGCGTGAGGCTTTCAGACTCTCACGCTCATGCAAGAAATCTTACAGCCAATCTATGTTATTCCATGTTAAACTTAATTTTAGCTACATCGAAAGCGTTGGGGTAGTTTGCAAACCCTACAGTTTAGATATGAGGTAATAAAACTGTCACATACATGCAAATACATGTGCATGTATGTGTAGACTTGCCTCAAATTGAAAATCTCAGTCCAGCCAGCTGACCAAAGTTCGCAACCCCTTGTTTAAACCATACTGTTGCAAAATTTAGCTATTTATTTAGCTTTGGTAAAAAATGCAACTGCTTAAACAAAAAACATACAAAATTGTAAGATATGCAAGTTACTCTGAACAAAAATCATATGTCTCTTGCTTTAAAGGAAGACCTCAGGCTCTTTGTGATCCTGTACTGGATAAACATTTAAAAAATAGATGGAATATATAATTATCTAATACATAATATTATTACCGAATATGAAAAGGCAGACGAATATTATGGCTGCAGGGTAGCTGACATCTGTTCTCGTCACAGATAAGAAATGGACATTGCAGGCAGAGAAGAGGATGAGGCAAAGAAGTCGGAGGTCATGTGACTCACGTCCATGAGGTAGTCGAAGAGGCGGGCGTGCAGAGCCTTGGAGAGAGCGTCACGCGTGAAGGCGGCCTGCTCCGCGTTGAGGGTGACCAAGATGCTCTCAAGCTTGCCACCCCACTTGCTGTCCATGGTGCGGCTGGTCAGCTTCTCCTTCAGGCCGCTCTGGGAGATGCCCAACAGGTAGGCCGGGAACGCCAAGACTGGGGGTGGGATGGGGAAGGTAGAATGGGGGAGACAGTAGTCAGGGACGCCTACACCCCCCCACCCCCAATGGAACAAAATATCCATCCATCCATTCATCCATCCATCCATCCAATTCAATTCTATTTGTATAGCGCATTTTCACAACATTGCATTGTCTCAAAGCTCTTTACATTATTCCCACCCAAAGCCCCCAGTGAGAAAAACCAGAGGCGACAGTGGCAAGGAAGGAAGAAACTTTGGGAGGAACTACACTCAGTGGGTGAGCCCAACCTCCAGGGGCCAGCAGAAGAAGTCAAATGAACAGGATGACAAAACTCATTATTTACACATCCATCCATCCATCTTCTATAAATACTTACCCAGTTAAACAAATTAGCATTAAGCTAATTTGCATTAAACCACAATGGGGGTGGGGGGGTCCTTGATGATAAAATTGGCTGAATCAGCTGCTTCACACACAGCATTTTATTTTGCGATATGCGGCGATCCCATATAACGCTAAAACGAAGCCTAGAGTAGGTGGAGCGCCGAGTGTAGAACATGGCGGAGTAGGTGGAGCGCAGAGTGTAGCACATGGCAGAGTAGGTGGAGCGCCGAGTGTAGCACATGGCAGAGTAGGTGGAGCGCTGAGTGTAGAACAAGGTAGAGTAGGTGGAGCGCCGAGTGTAGAACAAGGTAGAGTAGGTGGAGCGCCG
>JAODKF010000051.1:12803656-12814499 GCA_026779585.1 Mormyrus proboscirostris
TTCATAGAATTTTTATTTATTATTACTTTTGTCAGATTAAAGTTATTTCTGTGACCATTGCGAGTTTTTCTTTCATTGACCAAAGGGTACCAACAATTTTGTCCATGTGTGTATATGTAGGAATTCTACATGACTGCCTACTCGAAAACTTAAAGACTCAAAAACTTAAAAACATTTCTTTCAAAAGAATGTATATTGTGTGTTGCAGGTTTAATTAAAAAATATTTCTATATATAGTTACCAAAAAAAAAAATTCAATCTCCAAAAAAGAGAATTAAAAAAATATTGCACTCAGATTACAAAAAGTATTTTAGTAGACCTCTAAATAAGGACGGATGGGAAAACGGCCCACAGCGTGTGGCTTTCCCCCGCAGAGTGAGTAATAAACGGATGAGTGATTGAAATGCACAAACGCCATGACATTCAACTCTGTCGTCCTGCTATAAGTTCATTTGGATATTTTCGTCAGGTGGCCCTCTAGTGGCCAACACCGGTATGAGCGTCAGGGTGACTTCAGGCCGTGCGGCAAAGAAGCTGACACTGCAGCCAAGTCAGGTGAAGGTCGCTGCGCGCCTCTTTCCTTTCGGTACCAAGTGGGACTCGTGGTTTTTCTTCTTTGTTTCAGATCCATTGACTGGGAGGATACTGGAATTCCTGTTATCCTCCCCTATGGCCTTTGGGCTTGTGCTCGGCACATCACCGTGTTCAGGCATGTTGCAGCTCACTGGCCCCCTGCCTCGGAGCTACGCCTAAGCGGGTTCAGTGTTCAACACGACTGAGCGGTAACCTAATACAGTCGTATGTGTGGTTGCATGCCATTAAATTTAGATAGCTATTCATAATATTTTTTTTTTTACCATTTATATAGCTGGGTACTTTACCCAGGGTAAGCATTTCACCCAAAAGTGCTACAGCAAGGACCTTCATGCAAAACAAATAAGTCTATAATGCAAACCTATAAAAGGCAAACATGCAGTAACTGCTCTGAAATTCATGTACATATGATATATAGATTTTAAAAAACTCATTGTCTTCATAAAGAAGGCAAAAAAATTATACTGAAATTCTAAGGCATCCACGGAATGGCAAAGTTTATTATTAACGGCTAATTTATTAAGACCTTAGCTGTTAGCAGCAGTACAAACGGAAGTATACTGTAGTGTCGCTGACACATACCTTACACTTTACATAATCTATAACATAATTTAATTTACGTCTGTATGGAACTGAGAATCATACCTTACATCATCCTGTATATAGAGTTTTGCTGGGTAACTTAGTCATTTAAAGTTTCAACCTTTTTCTTGCGTCAGACATTAAGCTATATATGGAACGAGGCAATGGTCAAAATATGTGCCCTGAAGATACGGATTGATGTTGTGTGACATCCTGCGCTAAAGTATAGCAAAGCGTATAAAAAACATTTACTTGCAAATGAAATTAAAATGATTCATTTCTCAGTCCAGTAATACTCACCATTGCGATTTTAGACGTGAAGTCTCGTTTTGTTACGGGTCAAAGGAGATGCATTTAAATTCCGCCTCGACATGGAACACAGCTGATTCTTCAAACATAACCGTCGGACCCCAGAGTCATACCATACTTGTTTGTTTTTCGACTTTTCTTTTATAACGTTCTGGAATCGCGTATTTAGCCTAATGGATTTAATGTTTTCGATGGTAGAACGGGTGGTGCCGGCGTTTTCTTGATACCGCAGGTTTCAAGCAAGTAAAGGCAAGTTCAATAATTTTTGGAGCATGCGGAGTTATTGGCTTTAGAGACAAATCTTGGAATCCGCGGTTATATATCGCAATGGGATCCATTGCGTTTCAAGGGGAATGAAAAGCTGTAATATACTGAGGCTCCTGGAAATAAATGCAAGCAGTATAGAATTTTAATATATATTGCAAAAATAAATCGATTTTTAAATTACACGATTAATCAGTTGTTGGGATTTTTTTTTTAAATTAAAACAAGCAGGTCATGTAAGTGATCAAAACAACTATGTAGGAAACTAAAGTGAAGGTATTCAAAGATCATACTATACTGAACAAAAATGAGGCACAGACATAAAATCATTCATTCAACAGATGAAGTACATTTCATGACAGGCTTAATTTATTTATATAAAAAGAAACATTCATAAGAGGTCATTCACATGATCATAAGAGCTGGTCCTATACATTGGTTAGAATTTGAAAGCAGTGAAAAAGAAATTTAAAAAGAAAGATGAAAAAATAGTATTTTTTTCCTGACAGTAAAAAGTCTGATAAATACAGGGAAACATGCATATTATTCATAAATTTACAAACCAGGATCCAGGAGAGCCTAAATACAAGTAATATAACATATCTCCTTTAAATCTCCTCAAGTAAAATGTTCAGACATGATTAATGTTACGTCTTAATTGACAAACATTAATGGCCAAGTCATTTTCTTAAGGAAGTAGGCCCTTCCTAGCAATACCATAAGAAAACTGATTTTGGTGATGTCCAGGTCAGTTTGGGCACCCCTGGTGTAATGATTTCCACACCCATGTCAAAGCTGCACTTGTAGCAGCCCCCTTGCCCTTAGCGTGCTAAACAAGTGCCAGCTTCCCTTGACGTAATTAGACAGAACATTGTAGAATTAAAGAGTTTGACTGGCAAGGCACCTCGACTCTATCACTCTGCCTGACAGAGAAAGATATTGTGACATACACACTGCCACCAGCAAATAAAAAGCATTTAAAGCCACTATAAAATGTAATAAATATTCAATGCAAAATAAATGCATAACACTGTCCTTGTTCCTTGTTAGACACTTCACAACTCAGACACTCACCAAACATGTAATCCCATAGCTCTAGTCCCACCTTAAATTACGTCAGAATACGTTAGAATCGTTATTCTTCCATTTATCATAAAACGGGCACGATTCCACCCTTTGTCGGAGAACAAGGGAGCATTTCGGAATGTGAAGCAGGCCCACATCTAGCCACAAGGTGGAATGTGAGCATGATTGTGACGTAATGCTACAGAAACACCACAAAATCCATACATCAAAACGGAAACCCCAGGAGTGTGTGGGGACAGCACCTCATCTAAAAGCGACAAGGTGTACGGACCAATCAGGGCATCCTGGTGGAAATGTGCAGGAGGGATTTCAATTGGATCCCAACATGCTTCTGGACAGCTAACACAGTTTTGATTAGGATAAGAAATAGTAACTGCACAGTATCAGCAAAGTTACCAATAAGTTTACTTATCTAACGTAGTCTGGTTTATTGTGAGTTCAGACCAGCTGAAATGGTCTATTTGTTTCAAATGGAATTTCCACTAGGGGTAGTGTGCCAGGTTTAGCTTTTCTTGAAAACTACAGCTACATCAGTTGTGCCATTCAAGTACTAGTGTTACTTAAAAATCTCTCATTTTAGTGGTTTCAGCATCACATGATCCACTTTCAATATTCCATTTCATACTCAAAAATTACTTTATATACACATATTTACAGACATATTTAGATATTCAGATTTCAGAGGGACAAAGTGGACAGATGGGTCACAGGAGGTACATCGAAGACGAAAATAAGCTCTCAGTCACTATGGAGACAAAACAACAGACCACCGTGCACTTTAGTCCTTTTTCACCTGTTCCTTGTCATCCCGCTCATCTCCTAGCCAGCATTTCCGGCTGAAATGATTTCTGAATCTCCTCAGTAGCTTTAAAAGCAGTCACTGCTCTCAGGCAGCGTCACTCTAAAAACCGAACAGCTGCCACCGAGTGTCACAGGGCACAGGAACAGAAAAAGGGTGTGTTCCAGTGCATCCAGTGCAGGGCTCGATGACGAAACTAAAGTCAGGTTTCAAGTTTCAAGATTCTTGACAATGAATCACATTTACCCATCTACTGAATGTTATATAAAGTGGTTTTAGGGCATCAGTTTGAACATCTCAGGCCATAATAGAATGGCAATAAAAATTACCCACTGTTCTGCAACAGTCAGAGGGGTGAGTGAAATCACTGGGCATCAAAAGCCATGGCGAGGGTGGAACTGTCCTAGCAGCAGCAGAGAATGTGCTGTGCTTCAAGATTGGTGGACAGTCTCTCCCAAAGTAAGTGTCTATAAAAAGATGGAAATTCGTAACATATGCTAACTATTGAAGCAGGAATTTTAGCTAAGGCACACAAATACAACAAATATAGGCGTACACAAATCACCAATTACTGCATGGGACTGTATGTTTGGTTCTCTACAAACTGAAATATGGACTACAGCAGTGTTTCCTGATCTGGTCCTTAAGGACCGCAGAGTCTCCACAATTTTGCTCCCTGCCTGGGAGGGAGCACAGATGTGGACTGTCTGACACAAAGACTAAGTTGGAAAGCATTAGACTAGAGTTTGGGCTTTTGACAGCTGGCAAATAACCTAAAGAACCTACATTCACATTTTTGCTTCATCATGTATTGTATTTTCTGAATGCCATAACAGACGCTTTAGTTGTTGAATTCTGTTGTATTTTAGAAAAAAAAATACCATGCCACCAGAGGTGGAGATTTCAGGTCCAGAGAGTACAAATCCAGACCACGATTTTGTTTCAACCAACCACTTGAATACTCTGTGACTGTGACTCTTAATACTCAACTGGTTGGTTGAAACAAAATCTTGGTCTGGATTTGTACTCTCTGGACCTGAAATCTCCAACCCTGCATGACACGAACAGCAGGGCTAATGCTCTTAACTCTGTCTGATGTCAAAGTTTATGCTGTTCCACTGACGAAGCACCATAGAGGCCAGTTATTCTACGGGAAGGACATTTTAGAAAGCATTTGGCAACCAGAGATTAGGGGACTGTGCTGCTCATTTAGGTTCCTTGTGTATTTGCTGGAGTTCCTGATCCAGGAAAGGGGTATGGTCACCTTTGTGAAAACCCCCGGTCATACCCCCAAACCACGGAACCAGGAAGCTTTCTTTCATGCTAAGAAAGCAAGTGAGGGGTGACTGTAAAATAAAAAAATAAAATCTCTAGAGCTTGCTAAAGACAAGGAAGAATGGATTGATAAAATATATCCAACCTGCATCACCACAGTGTTTCACCCCATGATCTTGACATGATGGGTCAGGGCAGAAACTGGGGTTTTGCAAGTACAAGTAAAACAGGAGACTGGAGGCTCATGTATCCAGGCCAGTTCAAAAGGCAGATGTGCAAAAAGATGCTCTTGAGAATGCACAGGGAGCATGGAGACTGCAGAAGCGGTAAACCGACATCCTCCTCCGGGTCACACTCAAGGCAGAGGGCATTTCACAAGCTGAAGTGGAGTCTACTAGGAGTCTGTGCCCCCCACTCTGAAAAGGGCACGTGTGGCACGCCCTTTCACATGATGCCGTTGGTGAGATACTGGAAGCCGTCGTACAGCTTGGTGGTGAGCGAGCGCATGGAGCCGTCCACCATCTGCTCCACCAGCACCTGCAGCTGCTCCTCCGTCAGGTTCATGTGGAAGCGCTCCTTCAGGTTCCGGATGGTGCTGGAGCCGTGGAAGCAGGGCAGCTGAGAGCCTGGGCCAGAGAGACAGACATTGACTCTGTGATACTCATCCTACCTCCACATCCACTATTTAAATGCCTTGGTTACTCCATATTTCTGTTCAAGCAATTCAGCGTAAGCATATTGCCCATATAGAATTGCTCACAGCAGAAGATCTACTCCTAGGACAGGGGTCTGGTCCAGTACAGCTACTTACCAGTAGTACTCTACCTGGCTTCTTATGAGTATTTACCTAAGAACAGGTGTGGCTCATCAGAAGCTTGGTAGGTTAAAAAACCTAAAGGACAGTAGCTCTCCAGGACTGCATTTGGAGACCTTTGTCTTAGGACTTGAATGTTTTGGGCCAAGAGTCCAGATTTGTACCCAAGACACTAATTGTTTCCCTTGACACTCTAAGCCAGTCATGAAAAGAATGAAAAATGACAAGGGAGACAAGTGCTAATGAAATCAGCAAGCAAAAGAAGCCAAGGAAGCAGCCAGCGAAGGGTGGATCCTGCAAGTTAACTCTAGTTACCTTAATCCATTTAGCCATTATTTATCATGAAATACAGGAGAGCAGTGTGATCACGGGACAATAACACAAGAGTGTTACCTTGCTGCATGATCTCCACAATCTGGACCACCTTCTCCATGTGCTTGCGTGCGGCGACCAGGCCCTGCAGCATTAGCATCTTGTAGTAATTAAACATGTCGCCATCCAAGCCTCCCATAACCTGAACAAAAGAAAGACCCACAGGTTGAAGTCTAATGCAAGACTCTTCCTTCCACACCAAAACTCCCCTCACCCAAAACCACTAAACACCATAATAGTACTGTGAGGCATAAACCGTATACGATATAAATTTGGCCAACGGGAGAGATTTTGATTATACCGCCCTACAGCAGAAATTTCCACTCCTCGCCCGTAAAAACAATGTAAACAAGTCGAGTCAAATAATAAATTTATTTATTATTTATAGGAAAATTATTTATGATTATTGCTGCACCTGACAGCAGAGTCCCGCAGGGGTCTGATTTTGAAAAACCGCCCCCGCCCATACCCGTACTGTTATCCAACAGAAATAAAATTCCACACCCGATCCAACCCGCTATAAATAAATACCATCACCTGACCAGCACCCGAATGAAAATCGGTCAGATAGCCAAAATTAAAAACAAAAGTTTACCACAACAAACGACCAGGAAAAGTTTTCATATTTTTTCTATAATTGCAGATTTGCACAATACGTTCATGACTACTTTGAGATGTGTTGACAGTTTAATATACGACTTCCTGCTGCGATGCCTATGCTATGGACATGTTACCCTTTCATTCATTTATTCATGAATGGGCACGAGGCAGGGAACAACCCCTGGACAGGGGGCACTCACACACTGCTACCATTCACTCACACATGCACACCTACGGGCAATTTATTAACTCCAATTAGCCTCAGCATGTCTTTGGACTGTGGGGGGAAACTCCACACACATGTAACCCAGGCGGAGACTCGAACCCGGGTACCAGAGGTGTGAAGCAACAGCTAACTACTGCACCACCATGTCGCCCCCTTCTTACCCTTTCAAAAAGTTATAATGAAATTTACGGATCAAATTATATACCGCTATATATACACAGTCTATGGTTCAAATTACACCGCAATATGAATTTTATGCCATATCCCACAGCCCTACACCATATGGTTACAAACTGTTCAGTAATATAGCCTGTTTATGTTGATTCTAATCACCATGCCAACAGCAAGGGTTATATTCATGGTGAGAGTAAATAGGCATTAATACAGAGCGAAGGGTCGAAAAGGTAAAAAGTTCAGAAATAACCATAAAAAGGCTACAAACAGTTCAAACAAACTGCCTAACATCACCTTTCAATTTTAAATCTAAAAACCTCTGATGGAACTTGATTAAAAACCTCTTAAAGAATCAATAAAATGGAACAAGGAGAAGAATACAATATATATATTTAGATAACGGTAAAAGAGAGTTATATGTAGGACATGCAGGTGGATCTTCTGTGATGTAATATTTGTGTCACTTGTAGGTCGCTTTAGACAAAGTTGTTGAAGTAAAAATAAATGAAAATGTATAATTTATGATGATTATAACACAGATCTGTGATAGATTAGAGTTTTAGTTTGGCTGGGCTCTCGGCTCAGACTCACGTCCACAAATTCGCTGGTGAGCTTGAAAGCAGACGTCTCAAAGCCCAAGTTGCGGGGGGAACTGGACAGGATGAAGCCAAAGTCGATGTGGATGATGTGGCCCTCGGCATCCAGGAGGATGTTCCCATTGTGTCTGTGGAGAGACAGGATGTAAGCGAGACAAATGCAGAACGGATAGGCGGGTAGGACCATCAAAAAGGAGACCGCCAGCAACAAAAAAAGGACAGAGGTAGAAACGAAAGAGATGAAAGAGACAGATGGTGCTACAGGGAAGAGACCTTGAGAACAGGGGTATATACATGGGTGGGGCCACGGGAGCGCTGGCCTCAGCTCCAAGCTGATTGGCCCCTAGAGTGCCCCCTCCCCTGTCAATCACAGATTCCATATATATGATTGGTTAATAAGGTTGGCTACTCTGTGTGAATTATGACCCCTCTTAAGTCTCCCCACCTTCTGAAGTGGGAGGAGCAAGAGTGGCAAATGACAGAAAAGGATGCCAGCGCTAACCTGTCCTTGACCTGCAGCAGGTAGCAGATGAGGCAGTAGCCGGCGAAGCTCTGCACGAAGTTGCGCTGCGCGCTGAGGAAGGCTTCGGTGGTGTAGCTGCCGTGCTCCTGCAGGAAGTAATCCAGCAATGACAGCTGGCTCTGCTTCTTCACCTGGTGCAGCGACACGGCGTTCACCACCGGCTCGATCATGCCGCTGTCCGAGGAGATCACCAGGATCTTGTAGGGCTTGATCCACAGAGGGACTCGCTCCTGCTCCCAGATCGACTGCATATACAAAACCAGCAGAATCAGTGATTGTTTCAACACCTGTTAATTTGCCAAAAGCATACAAGCACCCTCAGAGCTTTCACTGTTAACCAAAGTACTATTTAAAGTTTAACAAATGTATTTCAATTAGAAGATAGGATGCCCAGTGTTGCAGATGTTTTTTAATTGCACATAGAGTGCTGTGCAAAAGTCTTAGACCGTCAAAGAAAATTATGTTCAAACGATGTTCATGTTGGTTTAGAACTATCATATTATGTCTGTCAAAGCATTCCAGCTTATTCACTTCAAAACCTTAAGTCACCACAGTGTTTGCAGCAACCATTCAATACACCCATGTTTTTTTTTTTGACCACTAACAAACGTCCTGTGGCAAATGGAATGGCTGAGGTGCCCCTGAAGGAAAACTAAAGCGGTGTTCATCTAGCAATCCAGCAAGATATCACTAACTTTTTGGAGAAGAGATGAAATTCTTGCTTGTTTTTTCATTGCATTGCTGTTAATCTGCAATTATTCCAATGTTAAACTGTGTTTTTTTTCTGAGTGAATATACACTTACTATCCAGATAAAAGGCACTAAACGTTTTCTTTGATGGCCCAAAACATTTGCGCAGTCCTGAATATTCATCCACCCATTTTGCAGACCCCGTGCATTACCATAGTATTCTGATCTGATTCTAAACTAACCATATCCTGTAACATTACAGTCCTTTTTCTGAGATTCGGCACCCGAGAGCTCACCTTTAGCTGGCTCAGCACCTGATAGGCCAGAAGTTCCTGACGAAGGTCATCCCCACACTTGACGATAACTGAGAGCAAGCGCCAGTTGGGGAGGTGCCCATAGGGGGAGCCCTCGCGTATTCGCCTGGATCATGTGGATGAGGAGAAACACTTAGCAATCCTTGGCTGCTTTCTAACATATTGACTCGATTAAGTGCATTTTTTCCCCCGACTAAACTCCAGTCAGATGGTCGTAATTTTTAAGAGAGCCCCTAGAGACGTCTTGACCGCTGAGACATCCCGACTTGTTGAATACGCACCGGACTTTCTCCTGCCAAGGTTCTTTGAGGGCCACGGCAGAGGGATCCTCTGGGTCTCTCCTAAACGAGGTGGGTGTGTGGGCCAGCTGTTCTGACAGGCGCCGCCTGGACACACCCACAAGCAGCTGTTTGTACATCGATCTCTGTGGGGACTCCCTCTTAATAACCCCACCCCATTTTTGTTACAACAAAACAAAGATGTTTTGGTGCTTTATTAAAAATAAATTAGAATAAAGAAAGTAGGGGATATCATACAGAAGCCATACACATTTGTTCTGTCCTACAGTTTGGCATATCGCCTCAGTACCTGATATCCCCAGCGGCGATGAAGATTGGCTCTTTGCTCTCCTGACTGGTGATACTGTCCACGGAGAACTGCGAGATGTTGTCACAGCTGTTGGTGTGGATCTCCGGGAGCTGGAACCACAACAGGATAACTGGGGGGTCATTCTGGCATTGGCAATTGTACAGGATCTCCGAAACACACAACCAGCACAGCTGAGAGTCAGAGTCTGTGGTGAGCTGCCCGTAGCGAACAGGGGATATCAGCTGCCCTTCTAAATGCCAAAAGGGCACAGATTGATTCCTGCTCGGCCACAATCAATAATGTAACTTCTCAAAGACAGAAATCCAGACAGGGGAGCAGAATTAGGGACTACAGGAGTCCTTGACAGACAAGTGCAGTAACCCAGGAGCATTTTAGGGCATGTGATTTTTGTTGTGTGCGATGAAGTTCTCGTTTCTGCTGCAATAAGGTTACAAGGGAAGCACAGTGGGGATTTGAGAGCGGAGATTTCTCCTTTGAAAGCTTGTGATTCACGTCACACCATGGTGGTTCACAGGTGAATGACACAGTGTGATGCGGGCTGTGAAGGTGGTGAGTGCTCGTGCTCAGAGTAATCAGGGATGGCAACAATGGGCTGATTCACTGAGTTCATGTGACAGTCAGCTGGCATATCTTTGAACCATAAAGCATGGTGACAATCAGAAACCGGAGGGGAAAGAAGTCGGCATCAAAATCAGCATAGGTACCTCCACCTGCAGTTCCCCGATGTCGTCAACGGACCAAGCCTCGTCGTCGTTGTCATAGTTGGGCACAGTGGAGAAGCTTCCGGTTCGCTGCTCCCCTGCCACCACGCAGTCAGACAGGCTCTCCTCCGAGCGCGTGCAGCGGATACGTGTCTCTGGAATGCGCTCTGGCACACAGGATGTCTCCAGGTTCTCGCACTCCAGCACCTCCACGTAGATCAGGTACGGTGCCTGGAAAGGCCACACACACACACACACACACACACACACACACACACACACACACACACACACACACACACACACACACACACA
>JAODKF010000051.1:12836674-12855729 GCA_026779585.1 Mormyrus proboscirostris
GCTAATACACTTGGGGTGTGTTGCCTGAATTAAACCCCCCCCCCCCCCCCAAAAAAAAAAAAAAATCAAGATATGGTACCTTGTTTTCAGAGCCACTCCCCTCTCCATCTGCACTGCCCCCTTTAGGGAGGGCTGGAGTCTTCTTTATCACCTTGTGAGGCTTTGCGGGGCCGCCTGTTCGAAAAGGAGTGGAGCGCTGAGTCCAGATGACTCCGTAGGATGGGGGTACCTTCACCCGCGTGTGTATCGACACCGCACTCGCCATCATGCCATTAACTGAATGCGAGTGTCCCCGAGCGACACTAACCTGCCAAGGTGGCAGAGGTGACGAGCTCGGCCTGGCTGCAGCGCGGGTTAACGATGTGCTCCTGCACCAGGAAGCGGGCGATCTCCACGACCGTGTCGAAGGAACGCTTCAGGATCTTCTCGGCCCAGTTGCAGATGAGCTCGCACGCCGCCTCCGTCACCTCCTGCTTGTAGGTCTGCACCAGCTCCGTAAGCTCCGACTACAACGTTAAAGAGGGACCAGTCCAGTGAGCGGCTGGCAGACGGTGGATGCTGGATGCTGCCTGCAGGGCATGGGCGGACACGGCTGTCGTACCGGATCGTTCTTGAGGTCCAGGCTGGGCAGCAGGGGCATGCTGAGCACGGTCTTCCGCCGGATCCCGCTGTAGCAGTATGTGTCGACGGCAGAGTTAAGGTCCCAACCGTTCTCACAAACAACTGTTAAGACTATCAAAAAAAAAAAAGCAAAAAGATCCATCCATTTTCCAACCGCTTATCCTGATCAGGGTAGTGGAGAGTCCTGGGTCCTGTTTCAGAAAGCAGGACTGCGTGCTTAGCCAGCTAACTTGTCGGACTTTAGGTAGCCTCAGCTAAATGTAAGCGGACAGAGATGATGTCTATTTCAACTGGGGTACCTTAAATCCAACAAGTTATGTCTAAGCAAGAAATCCTGTTTTTTGAAACAGGCCCCTGGTGTTAGTGCCCGGCAGTGTAAGGGATACACCCAGGGCAGTCGACGGGCACAAACACACAAACTGCATGAGCGACTGAGAGGCAGCTAATAGCCCCACTGCATGTCTTTGAACTGCAAATTGGATTACCCAGTGTACACGGCGACAATATGCAACCTCCACACGCAAGGAGGAGGGGCAGGATTCCAAACCACAACTCCAGAAGTGTGAGGCAGCAGGGTGAACCACTGAACCGCATGCCACTCTAAAACAAACAATATCTACACAAACATGAGTAAACCAGCCCATTCATTCACACAAGACACTGTTCTGTACAGTCACCCATGTGCATATTTTAAAGAAGCTACTTAGGAAACGGGGAAGAAGGGCAGCGGACGGGGAGAGGGCCGACAGGATATTTTGACTGGCCCCTCCCACCAAGTCGCCGGGCCTTGATGTTGGGAAAGATGTCCCGGATGATCTTGCCGAAGTTGGCTGCACTGAGTGGCCGGTAATGTAGGTTGTCACAGTATCTCCTGGCGAGAAACAGAGGAATCCAGCTGGAACATCACGACATGCTGGAGAGAAGCATTTAACTGACATATCAGCGTTACATTACATCTGCATCATTTAGCAGACGCTTTTGTCCAAAGCGTTGTACAAGATTGGCAAACAGCACATTACAAACACAAGTGCCGTCAAGGAGTCGGCTAGACTGAGCTTCCAATGTATGCCCAGGTACGAGTGTAAGCAGGACTGAAGCAGGAGCTACACAACATCTCCCAACAAAGCAAGAACCTAATCAGAAAAGCAAATCATTAAAAACAATCAGGGAACGTAGATGTAATGTAACGCAAGAATTAGCCTAGAATTGAGAGTCTGAATGACCTTTGCCCTCAGAAAACTACCCATCGCCGGTGCCCATTTTCCATCCCTGTTAACGTCTCCGAGAGACCCCGACGCTCACTTGTACGCCTCGTAGACGTCCTGTTTGGGCAGACAGGTGTCGGCATGCTCCTCCAGGTGGCTACGGATCCAGTTGCAAGTGTGCAGCTGGTCAGCCACATTGAAGGAGCTGGAATCGCTGCTGCTGCTGCTTGACGAGAAGAAGATGAGGCAGGAATGTAGACGAGGCAAACGGAAGCTCCTGCCTCTTTGCCTGATTCCCCCAGTGCAACTTCACATTTTAGCAGATTAAAGAGCCAGTTCACTCCAAAATGGGGAAAAATCCAGATGTTTTAAAGGGGCTTATGTGCTATGTATCCATTCAGGTTGTTCTTCCTATCATATCACTTTGCAGAAGATCTCGTCGGAGTGCTCATACTCATATCTGCTGTGCAGTGATGCGACTGCTTTGCGGAGTTTTGTAGAAGAAAATAGTTCCTACAATAAACTACTCACTACAAAGTCTGTAGATTATGTTGAGTAACAGGGTCATGATTTCTGGTGTACTGCTGAATTTTTCAAATGTATATTTTCAAACTATCACTGTCACCATATCTCCAACTGGCCCCCAGCTACAGGACCCGGCCCCTTCCCCCAGCAGAGAGGCAAACCTTTTCTCCGCAGCTCCAGGGCCAGATGGCAGCTGCAGGTACAGGTAGAGCTTGTCGTTATCGGAGAAGCGCTGTACGTCCTGCTGTAGAGGGGAAGCCAACTGAGCATGTGCAGACCCTCAATGGCAACAGGCAGCACAACTACACAGATTTGGACACTTACCAGGATTGAGTCCACTTTGCACTGTATCGATTTGCTGTAAACATAAAAACTGCATGAATGCAAACACAGAGTACAGAGGCCTGCCAAAGTTACACTGACAAAGCAACATACATTTCTTCTGTGAAAGTGGGATCAGGCAGTCCCCGGAGCTGTTTGCGGTTAAGGGCCTCGCTCAAGCAACCGACAGTCAAATCACTCTGCAGGCCCTGGAATTTGAACCGATGACCTTCCGATCACGAGAAAAGTGTCCTAACCCACTGAACCACACCCAACAGTGACAAGCATTATAGTGATTCAATTCAATTATATATAGCGCCTTTCACAACAGTCTCGACCCGAGACGCCTTAAATGGATGTGTTGTGATACATCACAACATTATTAAAACACAAATAAAGTGTATTTCTATTCAGGAATGTGAATAGTAACATCCATAATAACATCTTCCATAAATGTTTTTTTCAGTACAGGGTCACATGTAGACAGCAGGGTTGGGGCCATTCTGGAATGCATTCATCAATTCCAATCCAAATCAGAAAATGGAACTGGAGTTGGGACTGGAAAAAAAACTATGAAGAACAGAATTGGAACTGAATTCAATTTTCAGGGAGATATAAATTCTAACTCCAGTTCCATTTCCTGATTTCGATTGGAATCGATAAATGCATTCCCGAATGGCCCCAACCCTGGTAGACAGTAAACTATGACTCATCGTTTATTTATAACAGGATTAATAATTGGTGGCTGAGTGGCTACACTGCTGCCTGACACCTCAGGGTTTGGGGTTTGAGTCCCATCTCACCTGTGTGTGGGTGTGAATTCTGCAGGCTCTCCTTGTGTTGTGTGGGTTTCCTCCCATAATCCAAAGACATCTGCACATCTGGCATCTCTAAACTGTTGGTATGGTATGATGCGTATACCCTGTTACTACCAGGGTGTGCTTTATCCTGCGCGAGATAGATTCCAGGGACCAGGATAACAGGAGAGATGTCTGATGCCTGTTACTGTTGGGTGTGGCTGAGGAGAGGCTAGCTGAGCTGAATCTGTTCAGCCTCGAGCAAAGGAGACTAAGGGGGGACATGACCCAGGTATATAAGATTCTAACAGGTCTGGATGCTGTTCAGCCAAATGGCTATTTCAATATTAGCTTAAATACTAGAACTTGCGGCCATAGCTGGATATTAGTAGGAGAACATATTTACATGAATTTGAGGAAGCACTTCTTTACACAGCGTGTAGTTAGAGTATGGAATAGTCTTCCTGTTAGTGTAACGGAAGCTACCCTGGGTTCCTTTAAATCAGAGGTAGATAACATTTAACAACTCTGAGCTATTAGTTAAGTTCTCCTCAAATGAGCTTGTAAATTTCTTATGTTCTTACGGATGGATAGATGAATACTACTATTGTTATTAACACTGTCATTATTATTACTGTCACTGTTATTACAGTTTCATTAACACAGGAGTCCTTACACTAAGTGATTAAAAATATTGTCGTTTGCATCTGTGATTTTCAGTATTATCACAACTATCTACAGGTGGCAGAGTCCAACAGTCTTACGAGATGTTGCTCTTGAGCTTCTGGAGCAGCATACTGGGTGCCGAGTCGCCCTCGTCTGCGCCAAAGCTGTCTCTCCTGGAGGCCACTGACCGCACACCATCTTCCGCCATGGCTTCCGCACGCCTCTACGGCCAACCACATTCAGAGCCCACCGGGCATCAAAATCTGGATGAAGGGGGGGACGACAGTGAAGTGCAGCTTTCAGACACCAGGGGGAAGTCTACTGTGCAGCTTTCAGACACCAGGGGGAAGTCTACTGTGCAGCTTTCAGACACCAGGGGGAAGTCTACTGTGCAGCTTCAGCAAGGCGCTTAGACTGAAAGTAATAAATATACAGCCGTAACGAGCTTATCCAAATAACTTTAAGTCTCACTTCATAACAGGATGTCTGGCCGGCTTTTACTAAAGCTTTTCAGTGTCAAGGATGTGTATCCGCCATTAGTATTAACCATTGTCATCTGCATAAAACACCAGCAATTATTTTCACTTGAACAGAAAGATACCAATACTGAGTGTACTATGGTGGCAAAATCCAGACATATATAAAACACAAATATTGATGGTATTTTAATAATGATATCAATATCACAACCTATAATCAACAATAAAGTCTACTCAGAGATATTTTGGTGTCAGAATGTCTGGAAGCCAAACTGGAAGATAAGTAATTTCCAAAGATAAAGAAATAATTGATTGGTTGAATTAATATCTTTATTATCAGTGGACATGTGCAACGAAATTAGATGCCAACCAATTGCTGAAAAACAATTTCAAACGTTTTAAAAGTAGGTTGTTCATTATGACATTTGGAAATACGGTACTGCTGCATGTTTGCTAATGACTAAAACATTCCATAGGCTTCAGTAACTTTCTCTTTTTGAGTAACGTATTCCGAGAGCACATGTTCTTTGGGATGTAAAACACCCAGAACATACCGTTCCAAATCAATCTGAAATGCTGGATTACATTTTGAGTTACTAAATAAGTTTAAAAGGCGACTAAGACACTTCTTCTTCCGTTCACACATGGCTCATGCCTTAAAAGGCCGGTAAAGAAGCGCTCAAGGTCAGGGCGGCACTCCAGGGGAGTTTGGGCCGAAAGTGAGCAGACCGTTGGCAGGGGCGGACACTCCCACCTCGGCGGCGTTTCCCCGGCGTCTGGGGAGAGTCTGCAGCGGGAAGCGCGCATTCTTACCGTAACTACGAGAAAACACCAGCGCCCGACTCCCGAGTTTATACATCAGTGGCGAGTAAGATTTTCACCGTGGAAATGGCTTACAGGCGGCATCCTACTTGAAATATATCTTTTAAAATTTTCCCCCGACGTAACCACAGGAAAAGCATACAGACAGTACGAGACGAAGCATTTTTAACACCTTCCCCACACACACACGCATGTATACAGCGGTGTATGTGCAAGACGATGAGTACTTTGTCTAAACGTGCATGCAGCGGCGCTGCTGACTTGTAACGTTGGCCAGCAGCAGTCTCTCAACTTTTTTTCCCTCCATGAACATCGTCGCCGTCGTTCTGCATGCTATAGTCATGCGCTTAAATTCACATACTTCCCGCTTTCTTGGTATTTTTCGACGGACCTTTCAAGGGTACCGAGCGTCGATCGCGGTTCTCCTAGACCCGTAGCTAGTAACACGAACCATAAAGTTTATAAACTATCGAGGCTCGCGAAACGTAGCAGATGCAATTACGCCTAGACTAGCTAAGTCACCAGCTAATAAACACATGTAGCTAGCTATCGTAGGTAGCCGAATATCGCTATTTCATCTTACTGGCTAGCTAGCCAGGCTAATGAAAAGCCGCGTAAGGCTTCGTAGCTACAACGTTTAATTCCCGCAACAATTCTCGCGAAAACCTCTTGCATTAAATGTTCAACGTTAACAACGAATTTCAACCGTATATACAGATTGTGTATTTAAAAAAAGAAATAAGTAAGTACCTGACTCAAAGATACAGCAAAAATCCCCTTTCGGTTTTTTTATGATTGGACAACTGTGTCATGTCTGCCTGGCTACCGAATAAGAGTCAATTGTGATTGGCGGGTTGTCGTCTTACTACTCGGATACTGAGTTTATCTTAAATTCGATTGGTGAAATTTGTTTATTTTCTTGCAAAAGTTTATTGTGATAGGAGATAATGTGCTAATCTGCCCAGCAACGTAAATTAATGAATCATCCATTTTAGTCTGCCTAGCAACGTTAACCTAATTGGCTGTTGTGTAGAAGCGTTCTCATCCGAAGATATGTAACGTTTACATGCTGCAAACATAAACATTTTATGCATATAAATTTAGTTTTCCAAATTATATGGTGTCATTCTGTTTTTTAAAACATGTCACACTTCCCACAAAATTCCAGCTTCACATGATAATGTAAGGCATAATTACTGCCAAGTATTCAGATCGATTCAGATTGAAGGATTTAAATCCTACATACAGAATCCTTGAACAAAAGATGTTAGGTGGCTATATTCTTAAATAATCTTCTATTTTTCTATACATGTATGTGAATTATTCAAATAATATCCATGCCAATTCCTACTGCCATACTTATGCTACACACTCACGCTTGAAACAAAAAACACTCTATCTTCCAATGTCCCACAATGCATTTTGCCAGTCTTTAACATGGCTGCCAACATCCGTAGTTTTAAAAGAACAAATGACATAATTTCCGCCAGTTTTCAAAATGGATTCTAGCGGAATGAAGCTTAGTTTTTGGGAGAATGGGCCGAAACCCGGTCAACTTTATTCATTTCCAGGGAATAACAGCAGTACAGTACCTGCATGTGGACCCGTTCGCCATACGTTGTAAGTATATCTTCTCCCATTTATTAAGTTTCTTCTTGGAAAGTGTATTTCCAGTGAACATTATATGACAGTTTCGTTTTCCCCTAGCTGTGCTGTATCATCATGGTGGAAACTAAACAATTGGGATGTCGGGTGTTTTATATTTGTAATATTTAACGATGCCTATTATTAATTTCTAATTTTACGTTGTATTCACAATATATATTTCTAATGTACTTTGTATTTATGATTTTAATGACTACCTAGCTGCAGACAGCGTACCTGATATTCTAATAGTCATTCACATGCATTTCCTATCACTAACTTTGACTATATAAACCATTAAAAATCGATATGCCACTGGAGTATATTGTGTGCGTTTAAGACTCTTTTTTTAATTTTATTTTTTAAATGAAAGATTCACGTGAAACTCGAACTATATTTTAAGAGTCCTTCCTTTACAAATTGAACTTACCCCTACTGGTGTAGAAATTTGTTCTTACAACTTTAATGTTTATTTTCACAGTTAAAATAGATTTCTGTGCCATAGTAAACCATATGTATACATAAGATCTTTTGTTTAAAGTATTTGTATAATTAAATAGCAAAGAGTATTAAAAAAACATTATTGGTCACTTCTCTTTGCAGAAACCCAATGGTAACGGGTACGTCTGTACTGGGTGTGAAGTTTACCGGTGGGGTGATCATCGCCGCCGACATGCTGGGCTCCTACGGCTCGCTGGCCCGATTCCGCAACATCTCCCGCCTGATGAAGGTCAATGACAGCACCATTCTGGGCGCTTCTGGGGACTACGCAGACTACCAGTACCTGAAACAAATCATTGAACAGATGGTGTAAGTCTTGTGTTATTACAGTTACAATTCCCTTATCCCGCTTATGCATTTATCCAAATCAACCTACCGGTGAAAGCAGGGTCAGAACTGGAGCAGTTGGGGCTTAAGGGCCTTGCCAAAGGCCCAACGGTAAAATTAGTCTGCCGACTCTGGGATTTGAACTAGTAAATCACAGGCATGGTGTTCTATTCTGCTGAGCTGCAGTACACACTTATTAGCCTTCTAAGAATGTGGTTGTGTTCAAGTGAGTGCATTTGCGCTGTATCGGAAGTCACCGTTACTCTTGAGGTTTGATGTCTGATCCTTCATGTTTGGAGAAACTAATGGAATGGACAAATGTGTGTCTGTAAGCAGGAGTGTATTCATAGGCTATCGTCACTCATGTGTCGTCACTTGTATGTACAGGATTGATGAGGAGCTGTTGGGTGATGGTCACAGCTACAGTCCCAAAGCTATCCATTCCTGGCTGACCAGGGTGATGTACAATAGACGCTGCAAGATGAACCCCCTGTGGAACACTGTAGTCATAGGTGGATTCTACAATGGAGAAAGGTGAGAGGAAGCGTGGCCTGCAATATTCTTCATCAAGTTCATACTTGAAACTAATGGAGACCTGATCAATGAAACTGTAGATGTGACATAGGGAGATGATTTCCAGTTTCTCTTGCTTGCCCCTAGTTTCCTTGGCTACGTGGACAAGCTGGGAGTGGCCTATGAGGCTCCCACAGTGGCAACAGGGTTTGGTGCCTACCTGGCTCAGGTGAGCAGACTCAGCGTTGGCTTTGATAGCAACAATCAACAATATTAGTGACATTATCATTGTGACACAAAAATCTTTAGAAGCATTTTTTGACGTTGTCCTAACATAACTTTTATTGACAGACATGTTGAAAATTCATATTTCTTTAAAAAAAAAAAAACTCAACATTTTTGTTTATACCCTTGTATATACAATCCAGATGTAGTGCTAGAATTGTGCGTATATGATTGGCCTGTTCCTTTGCAGCCCCTAATGAGGGAGGTGGTGGAGAACAAGCAGGAGATAACAAAGGATGAAGCAAGAGAACTAATTGAGCGCTGCCTCAAAGTGCTGTATTACCGTGATGCTCGCTCCTACAACAGGGTATGTCTGTCAGAAGAGCTTCTCAGAGCAAATCACCACCAATTCACTAAACTCCGCTGTATACTGATCAGTCACGACATCTTTGGGTAGCCTTAGAAGGCTTCTTATTTTTAATGCCATAGAATTACTGCTGACAACAGACTCATCTTATGGTTATCGATGCCACAAATTTATCACTGATTTGTGAACGTTTGTCTGTATATAAATGACAGAGTGTGTGTTACTAGCCCATCGGCATTTTTGTAACATTTTTATTTCAGCATGAAATTGCCATTGTCACGGAAGCTGGGGTGGAGATTCTTGGGCCTTTATCATCGGAGACAAATTGGGAGATTGCCCAGATGGTCAGGTAGGATGTCCTTCTGACTGCATGTGGATTCTAGAGATAAATACCAATTCTTTGGAATAGGACAAACTATTAATCAGAGATGGTGACTGAAATGCTCTGGATAAATCATTGGTTATATAAGAAACTGGCGCAGCATTTTGAAAATCTAAGTTCTATGTTTCAGCCCTTTGAAATTCTTTCATCTGTTTGAATTGCAGTGGCTTCGAGTGAATCCTGACTGGCTACCATGAACACTTTCCTTATTCACCCTCACTGCAATGTTCTAGCTTCCTCACTATGTAATCAGTACTATGTAATCTTTTGTAAAAGGAAATAAAATATGTACACCTTAAACACTGTTGGGTCATGTCCACATGAAGCACCTTTCCCTTATTCAGTTTTGTTTTTGACAGCAAAGTTTATACCGATTTTAAAATTCAAATGCTGGAAAATGTTCCTGAAGATGGGGCGAAGACTACTGCACCATATGAGGGCTGGGTGTCGCCACTGCCTTCCCAAATTCATTTGATTTCCATTCCATTTGAATCAATATTGATTGTGACACCCAGACGTTAGTAATTCAGTGCGTCTTGATGTTTATTACGTTTATTAAACATAAGGATACTCCAAATTTATACAGATTAACCCTTAGGCTTCTCAAAGTTACCTCTTATTTTAGGCAATATTTTAGGCATACTACTAATCTGCTTATCAAATAGTGGGTGAACATAAATTTCGAACATTCGGGCAAATTTTTATGCCTGCTACCTGAAGCCCTTCTCTGCGTGTCCGCTGACAACTTATGACACACACTAATGGATTAAGGTCTGTTTGGCTACAGGTTTTTTTTGGGTAAACTTCCATTTATTTTGTCTTATAGATGTGCAGTATTTAAGCACAAATATTTTGAATCATCACAATGTGATATCATGCAGCCCCGCCTTCAGTAGAAAAGCTCCCAATATGTTTCAGTCTGTCAGATCCGGTGGCACAGGGCTGGACACACGAGGAAAACAGGGTTAAAAGCTTCACGTTCTGACTTCAGATTCTCAGTTGTAAACATGACAAGTTCCAAAACTGACCAAAAGTAAAAGAAGGTAAATGAAACCGATAACCCCTCATAATTCACAGTCTACAAAAATGGTTTTGCAAGTCTTTCTTTAATTGAAATTGCCCTTATTTCACTAAAATTATACAAGTGAGGGTTGAAATGGGTAAAATGGTTTGACTGAAGCTCCATATGAATATACATTAAAATCATACAGTATGTTCAAAGTCACAGCAACTACTGTAAACACGTAAAAGTCCCCCCCCATCCAACAATGCAGGCATGTAATTTTTCCTGTTAAAAAAAAAAGCTGCAAGAAGCAGAGAAGGGATCTGCTGAGATGAGATTCCATGAGTTTTTCTGTATATATAAAAAGTTTCAATCAAGAAGAGTGTCAAAAGGCCAGATGATCAAGAGCAGGCCAGCAATTGCTCCTGCTGACAAGGCAACTTGGGAGGCCACAAACCAGCACTAGCAGAAAGTAAGAGATCCCACTGGTGATCTCAGCCTACACTATCGAGTTCCTGAAAGGCGTCACCGTCGCCGTCTTTCTCAGAGACCTGATGCTCTGGTGGAGGGTTGTCTACAGATCCCGATGAGCCATGAGAAGAACCAGCCGCGCTTCCTTCAGATGCATCACTTGCTACATCCGAGTCCTGTTTTACCTCAATGTCGTCGTCGACGCTCTTCGTATCCAACAGCAGGGCCTTTTGAAGTGTATGCACCATCGCTTTCTGCATGCTCAGTTTTGGCGCATTGCTGTCCTTCGGGAACATACTAGCCACGTTGAACGATTGCTGCAGAAGCTTGGGGAAGCCGGCCAAGCATTCCAGAGCTTCCGCCAGCCAAGTCACCAGCAGCTGTATCAGGTTCTTGGGTCTAGTTCCCGCTGCTCCACCCTGTGACACCATCTGGTTCCAGCGGGCCTGCAAGAAGTCCCGTAGTACAGGCCCCACACACATCTCCAGTGGATGGAAGCGGCAGGAGCATCCTGCTGGGATAATGGCCGGAAGCGTGGCAGCTTGCTCCAGCATACACACAAATTCAGCTTTCCTATGGGCACGGAAGGTATCCATCACCAGCATCCCGCTGGCGCCATCCTGGCTGTCTATATGCTTCTGCCACACTCTTTCAAACCACAACCTCAAGACATGATCATGGGAAAAACCTCTTATCTTGGACTCCAGCAGAATGGACTGTGGCAGTTCATCCTGCAGTCTTACTGGGCACACACCGTTGTAAAACACCATGGTTGGAAGCAGCGTGCCGTCGGCTAACACAGCCAAGACTATGTCCAACAAAGGCACCCCCGTGCCTACGAGCTGAAAGGCGGCCTTTTGTATGGCCAAGGAGGGGTTGGTCAGCATATCGCGATTCACATAAATGGACAGCTCGTCCATGCTCCCAATATCAGATAGAGGGAAGTTCTTGGATTTGATTTGCCTGTGAACGGATTTGATATAATTCCGAGCCTTCCATTTGGCCTCCCTGAAGAGAGGTCGGTCCAGTGTGACTGTGGTCTGCAGTCCCAGCTTATTCCGCAGCAATAAATCAACTATCCAGTCATAAGAGATCTGAATGTAACCTGTGCCGACCGCCCTGACCATCTGGAAAAGGTTCTCCTCGTCAATGGGCAGCTGCTGCTCCCGCCGGGTCAACACCCACTCCACGATCTGGTCGACCACTTCCTTCTCCATAGGTCCGAGAACGACCGGGGTGAGCTGCTTCTTTTTAATCCCCAGCCAGGTCCATATGAGCGACTGCTGGGTTTTGAAGTGCTCGGCTGCCTGGGATACCCCAGAGCTAAGTGCAAACAACAGTATCCTCAGCTGGTGCACGGTCAACGCCCCCTTCCCGGTCCTGTCAGATGTTTGCTTTTTACTGCTGTCCACAAAGTCAGTGTTCACTTCTGACCCACACTCCATCTCCTGTTCTGAATCCAAGTCAACATCCTCCACAGGTGCCATTTCCTCATCTATGTCCCCAGCCATTGACGAAGTCTCAGATGTTGGGCTAGGGCTGGGGCTGGGGCTTGGGCTGGGGCTGGGGCTGGGAGGAATGGGGAAAATCACCTGGTCGGACTCTTGGACCACAGCCTGTTCTCCTTGCAAATGTTCCCCAGTTAAATACTGGGGGCTATCATTGTTTATGCTGGGAGGTCTTCGCAACCTGTAAGGATACAAACTGTAGGCATGCATATACATTCATGTAGCAACAGACTGAAAATAAGTCTGCATAGTTTCGACAACTATAGGAAAGCGAAAATATTAACCAGTGTGTATATAGGTTTACAACATCGTCATGGGCACTAAGCACATTTTAGTTACAGCATTTGACGTTTAATATTATACATAAACCCTAATAAACAAAGGCTATTTACAATACCTCAGCGATTTCTGAGTAAATCCATCTCTTGAGGAATCTAGAAATATAAAATAAAAAGATAAAAACGCCAAAAGTGAAAAGCCATAATTTGCTCTCAAATAACTTCAGTTGAAAAAGAAGAAGTCCTCACTCTTCCTGAGCTGTTAGTACAGGTCTGAGATTTAAAGCAGATTAGTGGGAGGAGACAGATCTTCATGCGTCGAGGGTTGGAGTGAAGCACTTTTGGGTCTGAAGGAGAAGTTTCAAGGTTCAGAAGGTAGCCGTTCCAGGGCACCCACCTTTGAGGCTACAGAGACCGTAGCCATGGTCGGGGTGTGTGACCTGGTGCTGCGCCATTAAGTCTCCCATCTCAGTTTTGAAGCCACACGATGAGCAGCTTAGCACTGCCAACCTGTGGTGCATGAGGGCAAAGCAAGACCACTTCACAACAGAGACTATACCGTGTTTCTCAACCTGATCCTTGGAGACAGTCAGACAGTCCAGGTATTTATTCCTCCTTTCTGGCAGGGAACAAAAATGTGGACCATCTGGGGTTCGACAAGTACCAGGTTAAGAAACATTGATATACCGAGTTAACAGTTAGGTGAGGAATGTGTGGAAGCTTTTCCCCATTACCTTATGTCTTCCTTGAACAACGTCAAATATTTTTTTGTCGTCTTGCGTGGCACATGATCTCTGTAGAAGGAAAAGCCCAAATAGAGTTTGCTTTAAATTTTCACTGTATCCAAGAAAGCTTGGCGGGGAAAAAAGTGTGTTTTCGAAAGCTAAACTAACCAACACAAAAACAATGCATGCCTGAAGTTTCATCGTTATGAAATCCCGAGTCATTCATGCCCTCTGAATATGATCGTAATTGTCATACAAAACTCACAAGTGTTTATGACACAATTTAACATGTTAATGTACTATGGTCGGGGGTAGGGGTCATCACTCACACAATCATGTGGTTGGCATAGGCCCTGGAACAGCAGGTCTTGTAGTGACACAGAGAGCAGGAGACGTAGCTCGGGAAGTGTGTGGGGAAGTTACTGATGGTGTAGTTGCACTCCATGCAATTGTGGTCATTCAGATTTGACCTGTTTGTGGTGGAGAAGAGGATTCAAAGGACCACAAAACATGCACAAGTAACTGACTTAGGAATTCCCCCAGGTGTGAAAAATCTACTATTCATTTATGATCTGGAATATTTTGAACAACAAATGGCTGTCAATAGTCCATTTTTTCCTTCTCAGCAGCAGCAGCAGTTGAGCTCTGTCCAAGTACCTCTAACTTTTGATAGAAAGCTGCAGGTTTATTCATGCAGTCATCATGACCGCCGGTCGTGGCTCCAGTTTGAGACTCAGTACGAGCTGTGGCAACCAGTTTGCTCTTACGAAGAGCAATATAGTGGGAGAGTCTCACATGGGAGGCCATTATTAAACTGCAGACCCAGGAAGGACATACCAGCTAGAAGTTTCTAACCTGGATTATCATTAAGGAAAACCAAAACTAAAAAAATATATAATTATTTGTTTATCCTTAATGACCATTAATAATACCTGAGACATGTTCTGCCCATTTTGAGGACATTAGTACATAATGTACACTTTCCATGTAGGATTGTTATGCATAATAGTTGTATGAACTTTTAGACTTTACCTACAAATAAAATCAATAAAACCACCTAAAATGCATAAAAACAAGATAAAACATATTTAAAAATAAAAACTAATAAAAAACCACAATGAAAACAAAGCTAAAACTATTTCAAATGAAAATTCTATATAAAATGATAAATAAATTCACACCTTTAATAACACTGGATCTAACGGATTGGCTCTAACGGATTGGCTCTGTCAATATGGATCTAACGGATTTATGATTATGGATCTAACTGATTGGCCCTTAGTGACACTATATGATTTCATCACTGAAGAATCAGGGGTTTTAAGGGTTATTGCACTTTCCCCCAACAGGGGTAGGGGGCGCAAACTGCCCATCTACTCACCATTGCTCCTGGAAGTTGGTCATAATGTCCACAATGCTCCTGGCCATCCTCTTTTTTAGCACAGTCTGTTTCTTGCCATTGCCTGTGGGCATACTGGGCACCTTGGTCCTCTGGGGAGAGACCTCGCGTACAAGCTCCATCCCAGGGACGCTGGCCGCGGGGAGCCCGGGTTCGACCTTGGGCTGTACCGCGTATGTGCGAATGGTCACCTGGGACGAGAAAGGCAGCTCTTAACCAACTGAGATTGATTGGAGACTGATTAGAGAAATGAGCTGCAGTCGAATTCAAGGCCACAGATCTGAATAGTCCATGCAAATGAAAAGGGGTTTTCCCTGGTAACTTTTTCTGGCAACTTTCCCCTGCTACCACCTCCCTGACAGATAAAACTTGGCATTAACACATTTTGCAGAAGCACCACATGTTAGCAGGTCCTGCCAAAGTAGGCGGGAGGCCCACCTTAGTGCCAGGCAAGAGCCCTTCCAGCTGCTTAGGCTTGCGGAAGGTTTTGTGGTGGTGCAGCTTATGTTCGGCCTTGTCGCGGAAGAAGAGGAACTGCAGCCGACATTTGTCGCAGTAGTAGAAGTTCTTCGTCTTTCAGAAGATATGAGAAACAATGAATCTCCACTTCAGCTGGACGATGAATACTGCTTACTGTAAACCGCCAAGTTACACCGTGCAGCCCTACGGTCAACTGTATGTCTCTGGGTAAAAGCATCTACTAAATAAAAACATTGAAATGAATCAGCTAACCCAATAAGAGTGAAACAAAGACAGGTGCTAGCAAGGACACTTACCAGGTGACGGAAGTAATGGTTCTGATAATGTTTGCTAGTTTTGAAGATCCTGATGCAGAAGGGACACATCAAATAGCAGGAGTCCTGGTGCTTCTCACAGAAGTGTTTGAAAACATCAGAGTAGAAAGAGGAGCGGAACTCGCACACCTGCAGCAGCAGACAGGCCACAGTCGGAAAGGCATTTTGGGGACCTTCAGTTGGTCTACAGGGTGGTGGTTAGCAGCAGAGCCAGAGACGCACGGTTCGAGGCAGACCTACCTGGCACACGTATGGCATCTCTCCCGGCTTGTGGTTCTCCTTCATGTGCTGGAGAAGCTCAGGCTCACTGTGAAACGCCAATTCGCAGATTTTGCACTTAGCTGACCAAGGAAACCAGAAAAAAAAAAAAAAAAGTGATTTGAGGCACAAGTTTCTTTGACAGTGATCTGTGATAGACCTACAAAGGTTCAGGTTATATGAGATGCATCTTAATAGAAAGGAAAGTTTCTGCTTTAGAAGACAGTCTCTAAGAGCTGAACACTATTTATCTACCCACTATCTATAAGGCCAAACAGATGGGATCAAAGAGACTGGGCATGGATAGTAGTGGTCTGTCACGTGGCTGGGCAAGTTTGGCGCATTACTGGTGGACGCGTTGTGGCTGTGGACGTTGTCGACGTGGTGCTGCAACTGCACGGGCGTCGGAAAGCGCCGGAAGCAGTGCTGGCAATTGGTGTCCATCTCACCCTGCTTCTCCAGACCAGCATGAAGCTTCATATGGTTCATCAACCTAAAAGACCGAGAGTCACAAGGTCCAGAGGAACGTGAAAATCATATATGATGATGCTTCTCTTTACGACAGGTCAAAAACACAGCATGAAACTTTTGATCTAGGTGTATCGCGAACAAAATCTCTTAATGAAATCATCATCATTACCATTTTAAATTGCTGAACATTTGTTGAAATTTATGAAATTGTTCAGTTGTATTCAGGATTCAGTTTCTTAAAATGATCAAATACCTCACTGGCACAGATGAATGTGACATTTTTCTGTTTTCCATCATCAGCAAAAACTAATGGAATTGCAAACTGGCAGCTCTGGATAAGACAGCCTATACAGTTTGCTTACCGCAATGAAAACCAAGTGCATTTAGGACAGAATCAAGTGTAAAAAGAACTGCCAGGACTAGATATTAAAAAACAAAAAAAACCATGATCAACACGAGGGTCCAATTGGGGCTGCAGTCTCTAACCTGATGTTGCTGCTTAGCTTCTTGCCGCAGACAAAGCACTTCAGCTTCAACTTCCTGGTCCCACACGGGGACTCGGACTTGACATCAAATCCCGCTTCGAAGCCATAGTAGAAATCATCTACCATGATGACAAGCTTCCCCTCTGGATCCGAGTTCCCAGAGTCAGCCTCTTTGGAGCTCAGGGGCACCAACATGGCATCTTGGCCCAAGGTCAGGCCGGGCAAAGCTGGCTGTTTGTCGGCAGAACCGAGGGCGTCCAAGGTCTGGAGCCCCAGCCGCAACTCTGGGCAGCAGTGCTGCGTCGAAAGGGAACAGCGAGGATTTTAGCCACAACTTAGACTTCCTGAAGGATGACACACTATGGACTGCTTCTTTATAAAGATATCCAAAGCAATGGAGAGTTGGATGCACCTTTGCTACCTGTTAATCAGCTTTTTAAAATGCAAGAAAGGTGTGAGAACCAACTGCACTACTGATGAACCGACGCGTATAATAAAATTTGAAATCTCAATATATACACAATTGACCCTCCATATCCACAGGTTCCATGGATTCAACTGTAGCTCCAAAATATACATAAAAACTAAAATGGGAGGAAAAAAAAAAAAAAAAAATCTAGAAAGTACCAAAAAGCAAACCTCAATTCCAAATCCAGGCCTTGTTTTCAGTTCTCCCAGGTAGTTAGTTTAATAATTACTGATTGTGATTGGTCAGAGGCTTCACACCTGACTGATAGGTAAAGGAAGGCTGGAAAACCAGCAGTGCTCAGACCTTGAGGGCTGTGATTAGAATAACCCTGACCTAAATAATACACTGTAACCATTCCCACAGTATTTGCAATATATTAGGTATCTAGAGAAGATGCAAGGATACGGGAGGAGGTGGACAGTCTAAACTCATACAACGCATTTTGAGCATCTGTGGATTTTAGCATCTGCAGGGGGGTCCTGAAACAAATCCCCTACAGATACCGAGGGCTGACAATACACAACAACCTGATGAATCAATGTGAACGCTTAGAATTGCAAAATATGTTCACTAATTGAATAACAAAGCAATACTGAGTGTGAGCTAATATGCGTTTGCATTATTTCATCTAAGTGACATAGTCAAAGAAGCAGCAGACAGACATGGACACTTACACACATTTTCCCTCGCAGAGCCTCCACGGTTCTGAAGTGGGCCCCACAGCGAGGGCACACCTTGTTATCCGAGGTGTCCAGAGCCACTGCGGGGGGCAGAGGAACTGTCAATAAAATCACGTCACAATAGAGCAGGATGTGGTATGAAAACAGCAAAAATCCTTCGAGACAGGGACGCAACCTGAACACCTGCTTGCATAATCGTGCTGCTACATTAGACAGCAGATATTGCAATGCGGGCAGGATCACGTGACCTTCTGCGTTGGAACTTGCCAAACACTTCGGTTGTTATGCTCTATGTAAACATCCATTTCATGACAGTGTCTAGAAGTATCTGAAGGCCACAAGCAGCAAAAAAAAAAAAAAACATTAAAACTGGCCTCCTGATTACTATCATATGAGTGCTTATGACATCAATCTCATTCTGCTGTTTGGACATAAATATACACATTTATATTCATTTACATTTTATCGGTGGACGCCATTATCCAAAGAGATGCACGGAAAATAAAGCAGGGCCAGCCAGTCCCCAGAGCTATGGGGGATTAGCAGACCTGCACAGGGGCGCAATGGTAAAATCATTCTGCCGACCACGGGATTCGAACCGGCGACCTTCCGATCACAAGCACAACATCCTATCCTGCTGAACAACACACCTCCACCAAGAAAGATATTCTCCACGTGGGGGAATCGAACCCCAGCCCCCCACATGACAGGGAGGGACACTCACAACTAGAGTAGCAAAGCAACTGCATTCTTGCATCGGCCACTTCAGGGCAATACTCTAAAACCTATGACACAAATTCACAGTACAACTCTATTATGCCCTGACTGTCCCTTAACCCTCTGAAGTCTAGGGGTAGGAAACACACTGTCACTGACTGGGACATGATCACACATTTCTTCAAATATTATAAACTTAATTCATTGCAAATATATAAGAAACAATTTGTTTTGCCAATACACTCATCTTTATTTTAATGTATACTGTAAATATGTCAGATTTATGTGACGTCTGTAATTTGACATCAAACTATAGACAAAATGAAGTTTGGAACACTTGCAGAAACATTATAAAAAGTACATAGTAAGCAATGCTGGCAGTTTGTTTTGATCCCAGATATC
>JAODKF010000051.1:12864730-12883526 GCA_026779585.1 Mormyrus proboscirostris
TAGATGTATTTATCATATGAGAGGGTTGGGTCAAAGGTTGCAGATCAGAGGAGAGGAGGAGATGGTGGTGTGGTCCAATTTGCAGATAATCGGGCTAATTTTGTTGAGTGTGGATTTTGTTCCAATGACAATTAATTCTGTCTTGTGACTATTAAGTTTGAGAGTTTTGCTCATCCATAGTTTGATTTCAGAAAGACAAGATTCGATATGTGTAATATGGTGAGGTAAAAGCAAGATGAATCCGGAATATATAAATGTAACTGCTGAAAAATGCACGCATGGCGTTCTTAGATCTGAGGTGTGGGACTGTTCCAGGGGCCCGCGTGATAATGGCTTGCCGGGACCTGAGCCGAGCAGAGAGAGCAGCGGATGAGATCCGGCAGTCTACTGGGAACAGGGACGTGGTGGTGCGGCATCTGGACCTGGCGTCGCTCTCCTCTGTGCGCCAGTTTGCCAAGTGCTACACCCGCAGTGAGGAGCGGCTTGACGTCCTCATCAACAATGCTGGTGAGTGAGGTGGACTGGGGGCATTAGTCTGGGTTAGTTTGTGATGAGACTGGACCTGTGATCGGGAGGTTTCTGGGTTAAATCCCAGTATTGGCTTAGTGATGTCACCATTGGGCCCCTGAACAAGGCCCCCAACTGCCCCAGGGACTGTCTGAATCTGCCTTCTTGTCACGCCCAGCTCGTACGATCCTCGTGTGTGCCACGCCCCTCTCGTTACCTCGTGTTAATTCCTGATTGTACTCACCTGTTGCTTGTTCAGTTTAGCCTGTCATGTGTATTTAGTCCGTGTCTCAGTCAGTATTCCCCAGATCTGTCATTGTCGTCGTTAGTAGTGAGTGTTCGTGGATGTCTGCCCTTTTTTGTACAAATAAAACCCGTTTACCTGTCTGTCCGGCTGAGATCGCCTGTTTTCCTGCTCGCCTGCTCCACGACGTGACACTTCTCAGTTGTACGTCACTTTAAATAAAAATGTATGCTAAATAAATAAAATAAAACTGGTTGAGTTCAACTTGTGACTATGCAGTGATCTAAATGATCATAATCAGTATGTGACAACTATATATTGGTGAATAACTAAAAGGCAAGAAACCATTAATGTCCATCCATCTTCCATACTTGCTTATCCAGTACAGGGCTATGGTGAGCCTGTGGTCCATCCGAGTAAGCACAGGGAAAACCCAGGACAGGAAACCAGTCTGCGGTTCACTCAATCTCACATCATCCTCCTCTCTGACACAGGAGTGATGATGTGCCCCAAGTCTCTAACAGAGGATGGATTTGAGACACAATTTGCAGTCAATCACTTAGGTCATTTCCTGCTGACCACGCTGCTCCTGGAGAAGCTGAAGTCCTGCGCACCCAGTCGTGTCGTTACTGTGAGCAGCATGACCCACGAAGGCGGTAAGGATGGGGGGCAGAATCCGAAGGCGTCTCCCCGCTTTGTACACAAGCGGTTTGGATTAAGTGACAGCTGCAGCTCTTTTTTAATCCCCGACACTCTGAGATCTTTTGTTCCCTTTCCTACGTGGCCACACCCCCTGCTTTCTGAACATACCCAGGTGTCGAACATACCGGTTGTTGTTTCCTCTGTGAAGTTTGATGAAAGGTGCTATATAAATAAAAATTGTTGTTGTTACGCATATATTTATCCGGTGTCTCTTCCCACAGGGAAAATCCACTTTGAGGACATTAACTTCAATGAGACGCCATACAACCCCTTAACCAGCTACAGACAGAGCAAGTTGGCCAACATCCTCTTTGCCAGGGAGTTGGCCCGCAGGGTTAAAGGTCAAGCCCTCCTAGTCTCTGGGGTGAACTCTATGTGTCTCGTAATACTTTCTATAAAATACCCACATCGTCAATCAATAAGATAAACGTCTCCATAATAAGTATTTTGGGAAATTTCTGCAACATTCTATTCTGCTACCATCTGAACATTGATATTTACAGTTATTGTTTAGGAGACGCTTTTGTCCTAAGCAATTTACAAGTGGGGCAAATAGCAAGTCATAAAAATCTGTGCCATTGAGGAGTTGACTAGGCGTAAGTGCAGCTAGGCTGAGCTCCAGTGTACGTCCGGGTACGTGTGTAAGCAGTTTTGGAGCAGAAGCTACACAACATTTCCCAACAAAGCATGAACCTAATAACCTAAATTCTTAAGCTAATAAGATTAAGAATGTTCGGGAAATGTAGAGCGGGATCAGGCTAGTTGAGGAGTTCCTGGAAGAGGTGGTTCTGGAGGTATCTCCTGTTACATGGGCATTCCTGCTGTTGTTTTTTGTATAGGATAGTGGTTCTGGGGAGGGGGGGGGGCCCTGATAATAAAATATGATAACGGATTGCAAACAATGTTACCTGCATCAAAAACTGTTTTTAAAAATTTTAAAGCATATGCAGAAAATCTTGTGCCTCATCCCCAGTATTTGACAGCAACTTCCCAGGTGGGTCACAACCCACAGGTCAAGAACTACTGGTTTTTTTGACAAATTGGTGTTCTAGGTAAAATGATGGTACCCAACCGCGTTTGACAAATTGAGAATATTTCCAGAACACACTCTGTTTCCTGTGCCCTCCCCCAGGGAGTGGCGTGTCATCGTTCTCCCTGCACCCCGGTGTGATTCGCACGGAGCTGGGACGCCACGTGGGGAGCAGGCACCCCCTGCTGTACTGCTTGCTGTACCTCCCAGCTGTGCTCCTGCTGAAGACCCCCAGAGAGGGCGCCCAGACCTCCATCTACTGCACCGTGGCTGAAGATCTGGAGAAAAAGTCCGGCTGTTATTTTTGGTACAGTACGGTAGCTCTTATCACATTGAGATAATAGTCAATTGGCAGAAGATTCATTACGACGACATCAGGCATAGATACGATAATTAGCCATATACCATCCTAGAAATATATCAATCAGCATCAATATATCAATCTCATCATTGCCCCAGATTTGCTACTGTTTGTTAGAAAATGTCAACCTAGCAGAACAGTACTCTGCTTTTCATATCAATACCGTGCCACTTTTGGGACAAATTACAACACTGAATGTCATGAAGACCCTTTTGTGTAGATGTGCTGACTAAAGGTGGATGAATTTAATTTATATAACTGCATATGCAGTGTTATTGTGGTTGTTTACTAAGCACTCTCTTTTCCCACTCCTCAGTGACTGTACGGTAAAGGAGCCAGCCCCGGAAGGAAAGGATGACCTTGTAGCTCTGAAACTCTGGGAGCTGAGTACCCAAATTGTAGGGTACGCAAAGGAAAAGTGACCACCCCCAGGACCTCATCTGTCCTCCCAACCTGTAGGGGGCACCCATCAATTTCTTCATCAGTCTGAAGTCACTGCTCTTCCTGCGCTTCAGTCTCGAATTTTCTTAGCATTCCGATGGACAAGCTTTTATATTTAAATCTTTCAAACTTGTTGGTTTATCACAGCTGGTCACATATATATATGCGCTGTGGGAGACTTTGCAAAAATAGCATGCAAAGTAAAGATAGAAAAACGTGCACCTGTGGACCAATGACACAGAGAAACAAACCACCATTTGCAGGGTGCCAGGGCAGTCTGGCTGAGCCTAAGTGTGGGACACGATGACGCCTTCAATCTGTGGTTTTATCTGTGCATGCTATCTGTTTTCCTGTATGCTTTGATTGAGGTCATAGTCTTTAGAGTGTCAGTTTTGCGTTTAAAAACATTATTCTGTGTGACATAAAAATAAAACCCTAATCCAGGAAGTATAATGTGTGTTTTGTTTCATACCCACATATTCAGCATCCCAGCCTCCATATTTGCCACTTCCTGATCTTTTTTACAGTGATACAAAGGCACGTTCCATCTTGCAGATATATATATATATATATATTCATTCTGGAAGCAGCTATTTAAAACACAATTCTGCTGCTTGTTCTGTGAGGTACTTAACCAAAATGTTCCTAGTACAAAAAAACTATAAGTAGGCAAAAAAAAATCTGTTTTGGACAAAAGATTCAGATGATACAGCATTTTATTTAGGTATATATTTGTTACAAATGTTTTTCGTTTGCCATTGTAAAATCACTAACTAAACTGTCAGCTAACATTTATATAAAGTCTTTCATACTAGCTGAACATCTGTGTTGATTCCTAAGGTTTTGGTCCCCGTTTAAATGAAGGAAATCCGTAGCTTACTGTGTTTCTCAGTGTTTGTGTTAACCAACATGGTGCATAACTTGTCTTAAACACTTTTCATTCTGATTAAAGGTTACAATTTGCCTCAAAACTGCACATACACATCCCTGCAACTTGAGCACTTCAGTGTTTTCCCACATTTGTTCCACACCTTAACTGAAGTCATTCGGATGTCAGTCCTTAAAATGTATCAGATTACCCAGAAGGCAGTTGGAAGAGTTTGACCGACCCTGTTCGCACTTTGTTGCACATCCCCTAGAGGGCAGTAAGGTCAAATCAGTCTGCATATTGCTTCAGTGTATTCCTTAAGTCACAGTGAAAGACAGCTGTCCAACAAACACAACATTCTGTCACATATATTACAGTCCGATATACTTGTGCCTATTGAGAGATCAGTATAACTTTCGGTCTGCATTTAACTAGACAGGGAGTTATAAATGATGATACAGAACCACATTTGTTGTGCCTACGCAGATTTAATTATTCTAAAATTATTTTGCAATAATTGAGGGCAGAGCCCATAAAAGGACATTAGACAAATATCACTCAAACTTCAACAGTGAGATTAACGAAGCCTTTTTTACACATTGTACAAGTTCTGGTCAACATTGGCACCTATGAATTCTATATACATCATGTACAGCATCTCAGCTTATTTCTAAAATAAATAAACTCACATGAATGATACAGAAGAGCGCATGTTAAAACAATAACAAAAAAATGAGAGGAATAAGTTTGAAAATGGAAACATCACCGTGACACAATTATTAACACAATTTTCAATGCAAATCACTTTTAGGGAAAAAAAACCCAATTAGCTTATCATTGCAATGAAATTAGACTCACCTGTGATAAATATTCAGTGTTCATATATCTTGAATTACCTAATGAATCACGGCTTTAAAGCTTAAAAGGGACATGTTCAGTACCAGTTCCTTTTTTAAAATGGTAGAGGCAAGACAGCTATCTGTGAGCTTCAGAAATGTTATTATCGCAGAGAATTAGAATTCTAAAGGGTACAGGGCAGTCTCAAAAGGCCGAGGCATCCCTCTTTCAATAGTTTGCAATGTTAGTTCCGCATGGGACTGGCAAGAACCTACCAGGATGCCATGGAAAGAAGAAAATTGATCAGAGCAGTGTTTCCGAATGCGGTCCTCCGGGACTTGGAGACAGTTCATGTTTGGCAGGCAGGCAGCTGGGAGGGAGCAAAAACATGGACCGCCTCGGTGTCCCAGAGGATCTGAGAGTCCTTCGAAGGTGGTGCGAATTGTGGAAGAAACACCACATAAAAAATTTTTGGACAAAGGCCACGGAGGAGACCACTGCTGAAACGTTACTGAAGCATTTTAGCACAATGTGCTACCCAGTATCAGAAAGCTTGGTTTGGCTGGTAGATCATGGATCATCCAGTAGGAAAGCTGACCACATGTTCAAAGGTATAAACAAGGGGATGAAAAAGAAACAAATACTCCCTTTAACCGGCCAGCAATGAGTCCTGATCTCAAATTCAATTGAAAATCTTTGGAACGTGCTGGAATCTGCAATCCTGCAAGCACTGAAGAACTGGAACAAACTACAATTAAAGAGTGGAAGACACCACCCGCAGACAGGAAGCTCACAGACAGCTGCAAGAAGAGTTTGGAGGCTGTCAATGTTATTAAGGGCTGTGCAATCAAATATTAGGAAAGGGTGCATGTAATGTTATCCAGGACATAGTTTGTTTGTTTTTTTTTTTGTTGAATAACTACGGACATGCTATTAAAATATTCTGATGATACAAATTTGGTACTTTTAGAACTATTTGCAAAGACATTGTACACACAACAAATTCGCAGATCGATAATGTTGACTGGAACCGTAGCGAGTGAAAAGGTGGTACTGTTTTAAAAAGCAGCAACATTAAAACAACTTACGTGTATTAAGACATTGCACGTTATATTGAAGAATAATGGTGATAAAGTAACAATTACTCTTTATGGTTTCAGATTTATCAGGAACTTTCTTTGAGAGTAGTGTTTTTGAAGAAAATGGGAAAGATGACATTAGATTTTTCTCTTTAGCGTTTTAGTGTCTACCAGCACAATGCTTGCATCTTTGTACCTCAGGCTGCACCACGAGCTCTCTGACAAATTAGCATTTTGTACGTGGCTCACAAATCTCTGCATTCATACAGTGGGATGCTTTTTGCGGCTGAATCTCAGACTAGGCTTTCTCAACAAGTATCACAAACTGGCACATTCATAATTCATCTGGGCAACAAGGCCATATTAACCAATTTAGTTTGCCAAAGATATATGATATAGTGATGTTATTTCAGTGCAAAGCTCAGTGTGTAACCCTGGGTTGGGGGGGTTGAATCCTGTTTTGTGGGTTTGTGTGTGTGTGGGGGGGGGGTCTTGTATATTTAAAATTGTGGGGACCTGCTATTTTGATGTTGACGTTTAGGTCCCCACAAGGGCAAACTCAATCTTATAACACTGTGACTCCAATAAAAAAAGTCATGTATTCTGCTTGCTTGGTTAGTTATGCTTAAGATTAGTTATGCCTGCTGGGTTGGGCTTAGGTTTGTCATTGTTGAGATGAGGGTTTTGCCTATAACACTAACTGGACAGTCCCTATGGATACAAACATGCGGGTGTGTGTGTGTTTCCTCTTACAGTCCAAAGTCGTATGTGTAGACAATTTGGTATCTCATAGGACATAAGTGTGTGCTGGGCGATGGACTGCTGTCCCATCCAGAGTGTTCCCCTGCCTTGCGTATCACCTTGGAATAGGCTCCACCTCACCTTGAGTTCTGTTCTAGAGTTTGGTTGAATATAGATTTGTATATGCAGCCAAACATTGCTACAGAAGCAGGGATTGGTCCCCTGAGCCCTGTAGATGCATGAAGTGCCTTCCACATTACTGACAGGCTTCTGCATTGGACCAATTTGATGGCACCGGTCCTGAAAACTTCCATTGTCACAAGAGTCCAGTTTGGATCGCTGGAACAAAAAGAAAGAAACGACCCACTTTCCACTGGTAGCATTTCACTACATGCTGATTGGCTGAACGGGGCGGAGCATTTGCCGGCCTGATGTCTGGGGTCAGTGTGGATCGTGGACAGACCTTAAATTTCCCATGATGTACCGCTTCAGGATTCCTGATTGGGAACTAAGATTTGGAATGCGTGAATGAAGGAATAAAAATTCCTAAACCAGTACAGACTGAGATGTTTTGTTTAAACTGAACAATGTGGAATCAGCTTGAAGAGAAACCAGTAGCTCTGTCAGCTACTTTTCTACAAAACAAAGGAAATTGTTTTAATTATGTTTATGCTGGTAAAAACCATGAAATTATGCCTGTCAAAGTGCACTAGATTAACCACTTCAGAACCTCACCTTAAGTCAGCCTAGAGTTTGAAGTAAGTATCTTGAATGTAGCAGCACCACACTAGTGCGAATGGAAAAGTGAGTTTTTTTGGTGACTGGTGTGACAATCCTGCCACCAACCTCCAAATCTTCCCTGTAAGTTGGAGAACAGAAGAAAATCTTGTTCATTCTTGTTTATTTTTTATTGTGTTACTGTTAATTTGCATATGTTCTAATGTCATTTTTTTTTTTAACAAATATCCACTTATGACCTAGACAAATAGCTCTAAACATGTTCTCTGACAGCCTAAGACTTCTGCACAGCACTGTATATAAAATCTTGAATATAATTATCAACATCATCCTTTCTGTGGCTTCCTGCAAACTAATCTCCCCAGATTTGAATCCATGAGTCTGACGCTTATAGAGTGGGGTGTGCTTGTTGCCCCTTTGCCAGCCTGCAGTTCGACCCCCCCCCCCCCCTTACTCGCCTTCTGTTTTTGCTCTAATTCCTCTTGACCAGGAGCTCCGCTGCTGTGTCTCCCTTACCATTGGCTGACCTGATCGGTCTGGTATAGCGCAATCTGACCCCCAATACAGACACCAGGGAGATAATGGATGTTGTCCTGTCTTTCATGTGTCTTTCAGAATTTTTTCTTCTCTCCCATATACCGTAGAGACACTTAAGTCAGCTCAGTTAACCCTGAAATGAACGACAGACACTTCACTGCACAGAACATATAATGTCACCTACAGTGAATGGTCACTGTTGATGTTGTTTCTCGCGGACAGATTTTCAAGGCCTTATGCCTCACGCTGGTACTTTTGGTTTTTCTTTTATTTTTTTTAAACTTGAGGCTTTCTTATGAAACCCAAGGAGTATGCAGTTGTGATTGTTTATGGAGTAATTCAAACTTCTAAGAGCTCTTATACCTTATAAGGGACAACAATAGGAAATTACGTACTCGCCGGAGAGTCATCCCCGACTCAAAACTCATTGTCAGACCATCAGCCACCGAATATAATTACGCTCATTATCCATTCCCACGAAATAACACCTTTGTTTGCGAAACATCGGCAAAAGTTCAACTTCTCCCCGATGCATTCAAAGCATCAAGTCAAATATTATTTACCCATCAGCCCTTTGGCAGATCTGCATTTCAGAGGGGTATGGAAACAGAAAGCGCATTAGCCAGATGATGCTGCTGCCTTTCTCGTTAAGGCAATTAAATCTGCATTAGCGCAATTAGTGTCTCTGAAAGAGAGATGAGGAGTACAAGTAACCATTTAACTCTGTGCAGCACCCCAGCCTGTAGCATGTTGGCATCAGAGGTAGGTAGTTCAGATCCAGAGAGTAAAAGGCCAGGCCAAGATTTTGTTACAACTAACCAATTGAGTATGAAGAGTCTCAGTCACGGAGTACTCAACTGATTGGTTGAAGCAAAACCTTGGTCTGGACGTTTACTCTCTGGACCTGGACTTGCCACACTCTAGTGCCACTGTATGCAACAATAAGCAGAGCTGCTGAGCCCAACTCTATCTAGTTCCATGCAGTTTTTCCCTCTTCTCTCTGTAAGAACATAAGAACAAACATAAGAACATAAGAAACATAAGAACATAAGAACTAACTCGTTTGGAGAGAACTAATAGCTCAGAGTTTTTAAAATCTTATCTAGCTCTGATTTAAAGGAACCCAGGTTTTTAGCCTGCACTACTTGAATAGGAAGACTATTCCATACTCTAACTACATGCTGTGTAAAAAAAATGTTTTCTCAAATTCAGTTTAAAATGTTCTCCCGCTAATTTCCACCTATAGCCACGAGTTCTAGTATTTAAATTAATATTGAAGTAGCCATTTGGCCAAACAGCATCCAGACCTGTTAGAATCTTATATACCTGGATCATGTCCCTCCTTAGTCTCCTTTGTTCAAGGCTCAACAGATTCAGCTCAGCTAACCTCTCCTCATAAGACATTCCTCTAAGACCAGGAATCATTCTCATAGCCCTCCGTTGCACCTTTTCCAAGGCAGCAATGTTCTTTTTAAGGTATGGTGACCAAACCTGCACACAATATTCTAGGTGGGGTCTTACCAATTGTGTAATTGTAACATCACCTCTTTTGACTTAAACTCCACACACCTAGAGATGTAACCTAACATCCTATTGGCCTTTTTAATTGCTTCCCCACACTGGTGAGAGTGGGACAAGGAAGCATCAACATACACAATGAGGTCTTTCTCATAATCAACTACCTTTATTTCAGTGGGACCCATAAAATATCTGTACTTTATATTTCTGCCCCCTACATGGATTACATTACATTTATTTACATTAAATTTCATCTGCTAAGTATCAGCCCAGTCGCTAATTAAATCGAGATCCTGTTGTAGCCTCTGTGCTACTAGTTTAGTATCTGCTACACCACCCACCTTGGTGTCATCTGCAAATTTAACCAGTTTACTGTATTTATTGGTGTCAATATCATTAATGTAAATTAGGAACAGTAGTGGTCCTAAAATTGAACCCTGCGGTACCCCACTATGAACACAGGTCCATTGTGACATTGTGCCTCTGGCATGCATTACTCATTCTAAGTAAAGGGTTGCAATTCACAATGTGGTTCCATAGTGACATAGTACTCATTTACTCAGTTACTACTCAAGTACAACTCAAAAACAAATATAGTTGCTACCTGAGATAAAAAATGTGTCACGATTCATTAATGATGAACAGACATGAGATCAGTATCTCTGTTATTCATTATTTGTTCCTTAAGTAGTTCAAAAAAGTTTATAGAATTAACAGATATAGTAACAAAATAGTAACAGTTTGAAATAAATGTTACAGTTCATTAATGATTGACATGAGATCAATATATAAATATATTAATTAACAGAACTAGTAGATAAGTAGATAATAATTACCAATATTTAGTAGGTAGTTAATGATTATGTACAATTTAAAGTGATGGGTAACTAAATTTTACAACTTGCTGCTAAGTATATAATTAGTAATTTGCTTGCAACTCAGACTTAGTTTTGCACTTAATTAATACATTAAGTAACTGTTAATTCATCATTAATTAAGAGCACAATAATATATTATTTGTGCCCCCTGAAGTAAAATACCAAGTAAAGGAATTGAGGAGCAAATTTCTCAGTCCATTTCTCATTGTGTTTGAGGTGAGACCGCCAATGACCTCATCGTATGTTACAGTCCTGGGAACCAAAACAGAGCCTTTGTTAAATTTCGAAATATCTCGCGGACTGAGTGACTTTTGACACATTTTAGCTAATTCGCATGAATTGCTTCTATCCGAAGTGCACCTGCTACTGCCTTCCTGGGATGTGCTGTGCCTCTAACCGCTAAAATCAGCGGCATAAAACATGATCCTTTTGCATCCTGCTCGAGTCGAAGCAGTCATGGCTATGTGTGGTCGAGCTGTCCTCTCCTTTTCCCTTTCTTCGTGATTGTCTGTTGGAAAAGACACAGGCGTGCATGAGTCTCTGTTTACCCCCTTTTGTAGTTCCATCCTGGGCTAATCCATGATTATAAATTTGATATCTTGTCGACAATGGTCACCTGGCCGATGAAAGCTTCACATGCACCACATCCCATTAAGTCTGTACTGGAGGCTGGTGGGTCAGACAATAATGGCTGTGAACAGAATATGCTCTTGAAATGTGTTTTCGTATTTTCGTTTATTAAGCTGCAGCAACAATGGATAGCAGGGACGGGCCAAAGAGCAGCTCGGGGCATTCATACCTGTATAGGTTCTATTTATACATGGAAAACCTAGCTCAGCTAAAACCAGTAATCTGACTGCTTCCTGGCGTCTGTTTTTCTTGCTCCCCGTGGCACGGGGACTGTCTGGCCAGCGCAGTTAGTTGGCATTGGGGCGGTGTGGTCCATAATGGAGCACAGAAGGATGAGGAAGTGAGCTCATCGGGCCCAGATGGTGAGGCCGCGGCCCAGCAGCCCTTCGCCGCGTTCACACCTGTCTCAGGTGGGGGAGCCTTTGAAATGGCTCAGAGCGCCCTCTGCTGGGGTCCTTGGAGTGCGACAAGTGGCCATTCACCTTCCCAGAAGGGTTTGGTTCACCGTTTACCCAGAGAAAAATGGTCGGACGATGTTTTCTGGTCAGACGGTTAATATCGCCGGACCAACTGTCACAGCCGAGGGTGTTCAACTGCCTCATGGCAGCACATGACGCTCGCTGCACCTGGCCTTATTTAAGACGGGGCAGAATCGTTGTCTCTGTGTCTGCTCTCACATTTCCTCCCGGCTGGCTTGGTGCGCGAGTCTGTGCCTCTCTCTCCTCTGTTTCTGCATGTGACTGTGTTTGTATCTCTATACCTTGTCCTTCCTGGACTGGCTTCCAGTTTCCTTTGTGGGCGTGGCTATTCTAATCACTGGAGACTGCGAGTCTCTCTCCACCCGCTAATGTCCATGTGATCGCTTCCGGGTTCATGGTGGCGTGCTCGAATGGCACGCAACAGGCAAAACGGGGGCAGGTCAGCAAGCTAAGCCCGGCATCAGAAGGCCACCAGTTCAAGTCCCATCCTTGGCATGAGTCACATGTCCTTTGCGCCTTCTGTGCTAAACGAATCTGTGCTAAACAAATCTTTGCTAAACGAATCTGTGCTAAACGAATCATTTGGAGCTCGTTTGGATTCATCCAGGGTTTCAGCCATCAAAGCCCCAGGTTCGTGACACGTCTGATGGGAAATATAAGAAAAAGGATCCCAGTGTACCTGTGCAAATAGCAAATAAAGTACCATTCATTCATTCACAGCAAAACCTGCTGTTCCCTGACTCCATGACATCATTCACTCCCTCCTCAACGGCAGTTTTTGTTTATCCTCCGGTCCCACTCTCGGGGGAGGCTGCGCCAGGTGTAAAGACTCCGCCCCCGTCGCTGAGACACAGCTGAGTAGCCCAGGGCACAACTGCTGTCGCACACCCAGACAAAGCTGCCCCAGGGGACACTTTCCCTCTGTGGGGGGGTGGCGCCGTGTGTGGGTAGAGTGAGGCCTTCTGTTCAGCCGGGACTTGGGGATGTCTCTGCATAATGAGCCTAACCGACACATTTCAGGGACATGGGGGCTTTGACACTAACATTGTCTAAATATTTGTTCTGGAATGATCTTTAATGGCTGATCATTCAGTTAGTTAGGAGGCTTCCTCCACACCTAATGGACAGTAGTTTCCCCCCTCTGGGGGGGGGGGGGGCAGAGATATCCAATTAGCTGAGGTGGGTAATTCAGGCCCAGAAAGTAAAAGTCCAAACCAAGATTTTGTTCCAACCAACCACATGAGTATAAAGAGTCACAGCCATAGAGTATTCAAATGGCTGGTTGAAACAAAATCTTGGTCTGGATTTTTACTCTCTGGACCACAGATACCCACCCATGCCAGCACTCTATAGCAGCCTCATCCCCAGCTACCCAGATGCCATCATGTGCAGCTGCTGTCTGCTTTTTCCAAGCCCCAGCAGTTATTGATCCCCCCCCAAGCAAAGCCCACCCCCATGCTGACTGCCTTTGCAAAAACTCAGTTCTGCCTCACATAAACACCAAGGCTGGCCTAGTTAAGCATGAGGCTTTTGATGAATCCATTTATCATTGATTAATGGTTCATAAATTAATACACACCCCAAGGAATTTGGGGCAAACACAATTTTCTTGACTGGATTTGACTGACACATGGTCTTGGACAATTGTAGGAAAATGGACGGATGGATTTGATCAAATATTTGATTAAATCAAATCACTTTCTGCTGTTCTTGACTTTGTGAGATCAACCTTCCAGTCTATCGCTAAATATTTATAGCAAAAAAAAAAATTTAATTGTTGCCCACATTCAGGAACAAATATAGGCTGATGTCAGAGGACTGGATAAGAGAATCAAGTTCAAAATAAGCTGTAACTTACATGAACCCTTAGCACTGTATGTTTTTTCTTGCATTAACCATGCGTAGAGTGGCCAGTTATGGCCCCTGGTGCAAGTGGGCATTAGTGTAGCAAATGGGATCGAAAAATGGGAGGCGCTCAGGGCATAGATCTCACTGGCTACTCCTGAGCCACCTGACCCAAAAAGCTGACCTCGGATTGGACGGAAAAACAGCCTTACAGTCTTTCGGTATTTGTGTCTGAAGCTAGCTGTGTGTGAGTTCACCAGGCAAACAGAACTAGTCAAGTGTAATCGGTATCAAGCAGATACATGCTCCAGATCAGTAATACATGATTTAGCGCCTTTTTCTGCATATACAGACCAATCAGGTGGAAGTATCTGCATACACTGACCAATCAGGTGGAAGTATTTTGTATGCGGGCCAGATTTAAGGTTTATAAATTTGGGCTGCTTGATTTAAGTTTGGCAGGCATAATATTCAATAAAAGATGGCTTAAATTATGTCAAATAAAGTTATTCATACAGGAGTCTGATGGAAAAACCTGCCTTAATCAGTTAATGAGAAGCTAGCAGATTACCACTTATAATTCAGTAACCGTGAAATAGACAATGTCAGTCACAGACCAATAACCAGTCCGTTAATTATCTGACATGTAATCAGTTACTGGTACCAACAAGAAAAACAGATATTGCTATACTGCATAAATTATCTTATGTGCGTAGGGGTGTGAATGTGTGTGTCTTCGAAAGAAATCTTTAATTTCTTTAAAGACGTTTTAATATTTCTGCTTGGAAGACATTGTGTGCTTCTTGCTCCAGTACTCCTTATGCTTGTAGTTTTCATTGGAAGCTCAGCCTATCTATACTTACTTCTGACAGACTCCTCAACGGCACATATGTTTGTCACGTGCAATATGACTCCCTTGTACGCCACTTTGCACAAAATTCTGTGCTACATGAAAAATACACAAAAATGAAGAGAAAAAATGCTCCAGGTTTTTGGAAATCTGTATACATATATTTGTATTTAGTTTGGTTACTTATGATTAAAGTGAGGGCTGGGTAGGGGTTAAGTTTTCTCCATGGAAATGAATGGAGATAGGAGAAGGTATAAATACAAACCTAGCTGTGTGTGAATGCCTGTGTGTGTCTGTTAGTGACAGACAGATGTGATGCCATTGGCTGGTTTCATGCCAGTCCTGCCCCTATCAGTTGCCAGGTCAGAGAGGTGATTGGTCACTTCTCTCCCTCTCAGGACGCATGAATAATAAAGCAGACAATAAAGGACACTTCAATAATAAATGGCTGGACACTCAGATCAGAGGAGATCTCCTGCCTATCCTCCCTCCCCACTGCCATCTCTGCCTTTAGGGCTGACACAGAGACTATAAACAGCTCTGTTTCAGTCCAGTAGGACTGTGCAATGTCCACCTAATCCTTGTCTGGGAGGACACTCTGAGCTAGGACGGGATTTGTAAACTACCATTAAATTCAAAAGGACCTGGATTTCACTTAAGCACTGAGTTCTTGCTGCGTGCTGATTGGTCAGGCTACTATAATCATGCATGTGTCATTAATGTTAATGTGAAACAGCTGGATGAGTCTTTCAATCAAGGAAACAAACCAGGCAGAGCACAAGAACTGAACTATTTAGCCAAGTATAGGAGCCTGTCAGTTATGAAGTGATTTGTAAAACTTGAAGTAGCTCATAGTGTCCCCCTGACATGGATCAGCCTGCCTTTACAAGATTCAGTTATTTTTCCTCAGAAGAACTTCCTGACAAATTGCTACAGTCATGATTCTGGGTGGTCTTAATTTAATTTAATTTAAGTGTGTCAGAGGGAAGATTGACAATTGAAGAGCAAATTTCCAAAACTTACATCTTTTGTCATTCCTGAGATGAGACTGCCAATGACCTAAAGTCAGGCTTCCTCATCATAAGTTACAGTCTTAAGAACCAAAACTCACTCAGTCCTCATACAATCTAACAAATAACTTTAATTCAATGTTCAAAGCTCAATAAGTCCACAGAAATTCTCTCAAAAATGTATCCCATGGCCCAAGTGTCACGCCCAGCTCCGTCCGATCCTCCTGTGTGCCACGCCCACCTCGTTACCTCGTGTTTATGCCTGATTGTTCCCACCTGTTGCTCGTTGCATTCAGCTTGTCTTGTGTATTTAGTCCGCGTCTCGGTTAGTTTCCCCAGATATTCCCCATTCATTGTCCGTGAATGGTGTGAGTACCTGGCTATGTCTGCTCTACCCAATAAACCCCCTTTTTTCACCCGTCAGTCCGGCTGCTCTCGCCTCCTTGGCTGCTCACGCCTGTGACACCAAGCGACTTTTGGACAATTTTCTTCCATCGAGCTGTGCAGCCCTCCTGTTCCTTCACATGTAGGCCTACGATGGAAGCATGTCATCTTCATATGCTATTGCTGTTGGCTTACATAGCTGGAAACATTTGGTGCATTTGCTGAGTTCGCTTGAGACCAAGTCCCCATCCTCGTATTGGAAGACCTCCAAGCTTTTTCACCACTATACGGGAAAGGTCAGACGTGACTCGACAATATGGAATGAGGACTTCAATAACGCATGTCAATGGCGGGTGATTGAGGCCAGTTGATATGAACAGGCCTGGACAGCCTGACATTCTGTCTGTATCTTTGGTTGAGGTCGGCATAGATATGCCTCCCCACCTTTTGGCTCTCTGATCTTTACTCTAGCCCTTTCCCAGCATTAGATAAATCTAATTGGGGGGAGGAGCTGCTATTGTCTCGATCCACTGCTTGAGTTTAGGCCTTGTGAGGATTGGAGGATGGGGATTTAGGATTGGAGTTCAGGTGGGAGTGAAGGATGCTTGTTAACAGTCAAGGCAAGGTTGCGGGGCCTAGAGACAAGGCTTCACTTTGATTTAATGCCTTTTTCATATGTATCAGCTGGTAAGGGATGGGTATGCGCTATCAAATTCATTCAACCACTGAGATCGGTCACATGTATACTACTACTGATGCATTTCATGCGCATGTTCCTTGCAGTAGAGGTCTTCACAGCTGCCGATCCACCAAAATCCTTGTGCATGTGAAGGCCGTCGATCACACGGTAACCCGGAGCGACCGCTCTGCCTAAGTGGCATTCCATAAACTGGAAATCAGCACGGCCTTCAGTTTTGTTTTCCGCTCATGATGTTCTCAAGTGGTGACATTTTAAGGGTGTATGAGGTCCCCTCTTCTGAAAAAGCAAGGCACCATGCGACCTGAGGAATGTGCACAGAATAAGTGTTTCATTACTGGGTTTTAAACCCCATACCTTCCCTCGGACTGCATTTACCAGTCTACATGCAGGATGAAGTAATCCCTCCCTACCCATTGAATTTGTCTGGGATTGTTGTCGAAGGGTGGGGTGGGTTATGGTGTGGTGTACGGTGTCCTTGTGGTCAGTGTTGGGCATTTCAGGTCCAGAAACTACAAATCCAGACCAAGGTTTTCTTTCTACCAACCAGTTGAGCATAAAGAGTCGCAGTCACAGAGTAATCCCGAGTAATTAACTAGTTGGTTGAAACAAAATCTTAGTCTGGATTTGTAGCTTCTGGACCTGAAATGCCCAACACTGCTTATGGTGAAAGAGCAATGAGTATATCTGCAGAGCTTCCATTGCCCCAGATATTTGATCCTATATCAATTTAGTTGTTAATACATTTGTGTTTTTCTTCCAATGTTGGTTGGTCTCTCAGCCCTTAGAGCTGAGGAGGTAAGGCACTTTGTGTGGTGGTGAACCTGGCAGTGCGCTACACGGCTGGCAAGAGAGCACGTTCTGTTGATTTATTCCATATGTCTGTTCTGCTCTGCTCTGCTCCGCTTGAGTTTTGCAAGACTGGCCAACTATGCCGTCATCTACAGACGTGCACTTACGACAGCTATCTTTTGATCTTGAATCCCATCTGTAGTAGAAGAAGAAGGTGGACTTGCGTGACTTTAATTAATCCTAGTAGACTTTGCATCCACAGGCTGTTGAGCCCCTTCCCAAACCCTTGAACATCAACGCTTGTTCAGCAATGCTCATGATAGTGTTACCCTGAATGTTTTATCGGCCAGTGTAAGGTGACGGTTTAACCGCTGGTCGTGGAGTGTCTGCTAGTCCCCTTGAGGTGTAAGATGGAGTTGGATGCGCATCAAGCCAGTGGGGAATAATGACAGTCATGAGAGACAACAAGACTAACAAGATATTCATTCTCAACACAAAAATCAGAAACTGGAGACAAAACTTACAGATGTAGTTATCCGGGCCCTTGGGGCGGCTCGTCCTGTCCGAGTTCAGAATATTTGAAAGTGTTTTTGATTTCATACAAACATTTTGCGTTGATATCTGAAGAGCAAATTTCCAAAACTCAATCTACCAATGACTTAAAGTCAGGATTTTAGGATTGAGAAAATGTACCCAAGCTTTGGAAATTTGCCCTTCATTTGTCCAAACTTCTCATGCAGGATATGTGCATATCTTAAAGAGCTTAGCTCATCCTGTCTGATCAGGCCCAGAACTAGACACACACATGGACAGCACAGACAGATCCAGGCAGCTTTCTCCAAGAACACGCGCCGTTTCCCTGTCACCTCCAGCACCATCTTCTGCATCCACGCATCTTTCTTGCTCTGCCTGTATGTTGTATGTCCGTAATATCTGGAGCAGGGAGCAGGCTAGCGGTTAAGTCCCGGGGGGTTGTCTAGCTGTCATACGCTTCAGCATGTCACCTGGCCTGGATTTCTCCTGGAAAATATCCAGATGCGAAAACGGTAGGATGATTTCATCAGGACCTTCATCAAGGACATGCTCTGTAATGTCAGTAATCTAAACAGGGTGAAAAAACGTGGTTACTCACCTTATAACTTTTCTGAATAGCAACAGGTAATGCAAAATGGTGCTCAAAGACCACATATGATGTACTGATCACATGGCCAGCATAGTGGGCCCACCCAGCCGATGGGTGCCGGCTGTCCCACCCGCCCAGCCAATGGGTGAAGGCCGTCCCACCCGCCCAGCCAATGGGTGAAGGCCGTCTGACCAAAGGGGACTGGTTGGTTCTGAAGTTTTTGGCAAATCACCTGCGGGTTTTAAGGTTTCCCTGGTGTCCGCCTCTGCTCAGCTCACAGAAGTGCTATCCTGCAATATACAAAGTCTCTTACGTCTTCTTTATTATTCTGTTTAATTGAAATTACTATAATCACTGATCTTAACTTTCTGCAGTTTAAAGTCTGAAGCTGCAGCACACAAGACTTTGCAATACAATCTGGTACATTATTTAAATTTATAAAGATGAAAAGAAAAGCATCCCACAAACTGAACTGCCCCTCCGTTGGGGAGCCACAACACCTACC
>JAODKF010000051.1:12883626-12903653 GCA_026779585.1 Mormyrus proboscirostris
CCCCAAACCCACCCCAAAGTTTCTCCCAAAATACTCCAATTTAATAAGCACTACAGTTTTTCACTGACCTCCTTCACTGTATCACTGCCTGTGCTTTTGTCTATCAGTGTCATTTAATAAATAAATGTCATTAAAACCACCTACCACACTGATGAAAGTTAACCACATGGCTGATTGATTAAAAAAAAAGTCAGTCCAATGGCTGGTGATACCTTTAATGTTTGCAGCAGCCAAACTCATCACTGAGTGTCAGATAAAATGCTCGTGCTCCCCGGTATCTCCCTATCTTTCCATTTCCCCATCATCACGCAGATGTGGGAAATGCCGATCACAGCTCACGATCTGTCAGAACGATGATGCTCCTTTTAACCAGATGATATCACTCTGCTTCTGGATTCGGCAGTAAACACAAGTTGTGGTCGCTCCTGTTTATTGTTTTGTTTTTATTGCTTTTTGTTTCAGTGTATTCGGGTATGTTTGTTTTGTCGAGCCCAGCGAGAGCCTGGGTACATGGACTGTGGGAAGGTTTTTGCTTTTTTTTTTGTTATCTGGATGCATTGAATGTGCCTTTCGAGCCCCTGTACTTGTAAACACGCAGCTTCGTGTAATTGCTCGTAAATAACTTGCCGTTTGTAGTCCAGTGTGCCGAGCCAGATCCCTTTCAAAGGGCCCGGGGTGAAGCGGTGAGGTTTGGGGGGGAGGCTGTCAGCCTCGTTAGCCAGCCTGAATCGAGGGCCTCAGCTGGAAAAGGATGCAGCTTAGGACGGGGGGAGACTGAGGCAGGGAGGGTTAAAAAATGGGGGAGGAGGCAACAAAATCCCTGGACACAGCTCAGCAGTGACGGGGGGGGGGGGCAGACAGACAAAGCCTGTGCCCTAGGGCTACCCACAACTCCAGAGGCCTGAGGGTACCTCAATAATAGATCCCTAAAGGATACCCCCCCACCTCCTGCCAAACAACCACTAATCTTCTCCTTCTGAATTAGCGAATGGTAGCAGCCAAACGGTAATACTATACTAGGCGACAAAATCAACATTTGTTTATTTAATCCAGGTGATGGCAAATTAACTGCGTTCATTGGTTACTAAAGCAGCACCTCCACCCGGTGTGGAAAATATGGTGAGCGTTACCCTGCTTGTCAAGAGCGTTTGATTCAGTATGTAGATCAGTATGCTGGCCTTCATGTGTACTGTAGTTGTATCCCCATTCAGCCAAGCGGCAGCAAGGCTCAGTCCAAAAACGCTACTCCAAGCCACAGCTATTTACAACCACTGTGGGGCAGCACTCAAATGGGCCAAATATGCAGTTTTTTTAAATCATTATTATCAGTCTGAATTTAACAGTTTTCCAGCGCGTGTCAGATGTTCCGGAGATTGATTATATTTGTCTGTTTTCAGAACCGACGTAACTGCAGAACAGGTGCTGAAAGGTCGTATCGTGTGCTCTGCTAAAACCAGTCAACAAAGCACTGATTTTCAGCCTCTCAGGTCTGCACGTTAATCCTGTGCACTGTCTATCTTAATAATCGTTAGCATCTAGGTTTCTCCATAAAGTGCATATCATACATAGGTTACAGTGTAGATCTCTAATTTTAATCTTGTTGAGCTGCAGTGAGTTTTTTGGAAAATCAATTATCTGCGTATTTTTTGTCATGGTAACCATAATAAAATTGAATGAATTAAAAGAGGCGTGAAATAACTAAAATGCATTAAATATCGCTGTCCTAAATTTTAAAATATAGACATTTTATCGTGCATGCTTTTCATTTTACGAGGGCGTGTTTTACACGTGATTTTTACGGTGACCTCATGTGTTATGATTCACTGTTTTATGAGTCAGCCCAGCTATCCTTCTTTGAAAGTTTTCACCGAAACGCAGAAGCTGACCAGCCCCGGTGCCTGTTTTCCGGCAGTGTGATCGCATTCGGCGCATCGCCCCGGAGCGATCGCCACTAAATCACGACTCAGCCTTGGTCAATATATAGACATAATCGGTTGGACCGGTCACAACCTCCCCCCCCCGCTATTTTCCATAGCAGAGGAGTGCACGTCCTGCAAAGGGAGGGGGAGAGGAATGAGGGATCGAGGCGGGGGGGTGGGTGACCGTGATACTGCCTCATCCGTGTAACTGGAGACTAGGGGCTCAGCCAGCTCCGTGCACACAGCGTGCGAAGCCAAAGAGCTGAGCGCTGAGCCATCGGGGCGAAAGAGCGAGAGAAACCGGGGGGATAAAGAAGAACGGGAGGAAACGGAGGCAGTTCAACGCAGGGCAGCGACCGAGAGAGGGAGAGAGAGAGAGAAAAGGAAAGAAAGAAGCGATGCCCAGTATGCAGTTCGCATCGTGACCATGCTCCTAACACAATAAAGCCATCGGGATAGGACTGGGGCTAAATAAATACCCAGAAAGCTGGAAACTCAGTCGACAGCCGTGATACGGTCAAAATGAAGAAGAGCAATTCGGCCAAACGGGTGAGATTTCTAAATGCTTTTCTTGCACGGATTTTAAACTGCTTATGAGCCGTGGTCATGCCTTAAATTTACATCCACGGGGAGAAAAGGGGCAAAACAGTACAATCGAATTAAGCTGCTGAATCTGAATTAATGCCTCCCTGCGCTATGCTGCTTGACACGGGCTGTGGTTGTAACACATTGTTCTTATCCGAACCGATGCATTGTGGAGATCCGTGTGTTCCCACGCCGCCTCGGATCCATCACATTTCTCGTATTTCCCCTAGATATTAGCTGCCCTGTAATATTGATCGTGTTATTTTTTGTAATTATTTTGCAATGCCTCGAGCTGCGGACTAACTAGCCGCTGTGAGAATTGTACTGTTTTAATGTTAGACGTTCACACTTACTGGGATGATGTAAACGGGGCTGAAGGATGATCTTATGGTCAGGGAATCCCGGTTACATTTTTATTAGCCACGCCCTTAAAATAAAGAAAATATTGTATAAATGACGCCAATTAGCATATATGGCACTAACTTTAGGCGTCGTGGGATTACGAGGACATGTGACAGTTTGACAAAGGGACTTAGTTCGTGCAAAGTCGCCAGCGTTACTAGTACAGGCTGTATGCTTTGAATCTAAATGAGGGGCTGTGGCTATATTTTGTCTATGCGACGTTAAGTTGTAACTGTTTTTCATCCCCTCGACTCGCAGGGCCCGCAAGATGTCAACCAGGCGTCGTGTCAGCCAGACAAGACCGGCTGGATCCGCAAATTCTGTGGCAAAGGCATTTTCAGGGAGATATGGAAAAACCGCTACGTGGTGCTGAAAGGCGACCAACTCTTCATCTCCGAAAAGGAGGCAAGTTCCCCAGTAAAGCCTTTTAGATGTGGCTATGGAGTTGTAACAGATTACCCAATATGCCAGTGTTGCTTTATGACTGTTGAGTTAAACTCCACTATGTAACAGACGTTCTCTTGTTTAATGTATTTCTAAATCACTGTACAGTTAAAATTATAAATACAGTTTCTTATGCTCTAAGTGGATACAATAGGATTTTTTATTTAAAGCTTTAATTTCACTGTTATTACTTTGACAGTACAAGGATTTGGTAACTTTTTAACTGCTACGAAAATCACAGTTTAGACGTCCAAATAACGAATAAAACACTTCATCCAGCTTCTGTTTATTAAAAGCAATATGAAGACCCGAAAAGTGAAATTTTGTCACATATATGTGGTCTATGCTTTCGTTTTTTAGAATATCCGTTTACAATACCGTTTTAAAATTTAACAGCGGCAATAATGGGACCAAAGCTACCCCATGACACCCCCTTCCTAATTAGAATAACAATTGCATAGCATTTGCGCGCGTAACTATAGGTTTACTGTTTTGGCTGCTGGGGGGGGGGGGCGTGGACTCCGGGGGTCGCGCAAAAGGAAATATGATAGGACCAATTAAAAAGAAAAAAAAACGTTCTAGCCAGCTGCAGCGGGGTTTCTAGTGAAGGGCCGGAATAACAGGCGCCTGAGCCACAGTTTGCTCCGTGACGCGCCCAGTTAGTTCACTAGCAGCAATGGAGAGGCGAGCTCCGCCAATGAAAGCTGGACCCGAAGGTCAATATTTTCTAGCGTGATCATACACACTGTGCACATGGGTGGCCAAAGATCTGAGCGATACAAATCAGTTGTTTCAGCACTCAGGCAGGCTAGTTCTGCACTGGAGGTAGAACATTATGTAACGTGTCTGTTTTTGTGCATGATAAGTTCGTGAGGGCTGAAGGTGGTAATATCTTAATTTACAGGGAGACATTTCTGAGTTCTATTCTTTGCAAATTAAATTGTACATATACATATAAATTCACCTTCTTTTGTTATTTGTGCATCAACAAGTTGTCAGTGGATAGTGAAAGGGTTGGGGGTTTGAATCCCACCTGGAAACTTCGGCAAGAGATGCGTGGCCAGGGTAATTGGGGCCAGAAATGGGGATTTCCCCCCCCCCCCCAACCTGTAGACCATGCAATGGAAAAATGGAATCAATATTTACATGTAGTCTGTCATCCTGTGAGGGAGACCTGCCAGTCAGTGGTGTTTGTATGTTAATCTGCACCAAACTGCTATTTTATTTTAACTTCTGAAATAACGACGAAGCAGCTCTTCTCTGTATTTACAAGGCATCATGCTGTTTCCTGTCTTTATTATGATATTACGGGAGACGTCTCTCAGTGCTGTGTCGGGAAATTACAGCGTTCAAATGTCATTATGTTGCAAACATCCTTTCAGATACACAACCTGTTTAGGATAAGAGGCACAGAATTTCATTCTATCCTCATCCTCCACCACATATTTATTTTTCTTTGGGGCTTTCGCTCTCTTTTAATTGCTTCCAGAAATCTGTGTTATATGATGTATTTTTAATGTCAGGATGCAGCAGTGTTTAGGAAGTCCATCTTCCGCTTGGGATTTATTCGTTTCCTCATAACCCGCCATTATCGCCAGGCCGTCTTTAATGCATTTTGATTTCGAGTCAGCTCAGTATTCCTTGTGCTGGCCGATGTCGTGTTTCCCATCAGCAATGCAACCAATCGGGAGCTGCCTTATCGCGAAGCTCCGCCCAGTTTATGATTGGGAAACGAGGTACATGAGTGTGTCATGTGATGAATCACATGTGGATTGCAGGATGTGGATAGCCTCTCTGGCGGTGCTGGGTCCTGCAGGCCAGCCTGGTAGGCGTTCCTTTTCTTCCTCTTTTGTGTAGAACGTTTTAGCTGTTAAGAGTAAAAAGTGGACACTGTAGCCAAGGCAGAGCACTTGAAACGAATTTGCAGTCTGGTCTGTGTTAAGCCGTGTGTGCTTTGACCATTTCTTGAACGTTTGGCTACACCCCTGCCCCCCCCCCCCCCCCCCCCCCCCCGCCCATCTCAGAGGAGGGAAACCCCCGCTGTGCCCCTCACCTCTGACGTGATTGGTTGTCGCGTTCAGGTGTCAGGTGACTGCCTGCAGCGCGATCAAAGGCCCACGACGGTGTGAGCGCTGCCCTCGGGAAGCCTGTCGGGGTGGGGGGGTGCAAGAGGGAAAAACCCCGTGGTGACGAAGAGGGGAGGCCGAAACCCAATGCCGCTGCCCGGGTCGCATTGCGGCCCCATGGCCAAGATGGCGGCATTGGCAGAACCACGCTCTTCACCCTGCGGTCTGGCGTAGCTCCGCTCTCTGTGTGTCTCGGAAGCCCTGGGTTTTAAAGTGTCCCTGGTGAGAAGAAAACCCCAGTGACGGAAGATCCGGAGGCCGGGATCTGCGAGGGCTTTTGTCCGGAATGAATGGCCGCACGGTCCGTCGAACGTGAACTTTGGGACGAAATACAGCCTCTTGGCGCATGTTGTGATGCCCAAGAATGTCAGCAGGCAGTGAGAAGACCTTGCTGCGCTCAGGCGACCTCTCTGCCCCAGTGACTCTTGGGACATAGAGGGAGCGTCCTGTGCAGGTCCCTAAGTGTGTTGTGCTTCTTGTATGCCTGTAGATGGGTGCGTGTCTCTGTATGCATGTAAGTTCTGGAGCATGGCTTTGCTGCGTGTACCTGCATGAGTCTCTTTGTATGTGTATATGTAGGCGAACATGCGTGTGAGCCTAATAAGCCACCAGAGATTCACCATGGAGACAGTGGGATTACTGGGAGCAGTAGGAGGCAGTCCCAGCAATGGGGTGTATGTCTGCGGAGGCCCTCTGCGGTCGTGGTGGGTGCATACCCGTACGCTCCCACAATGCATGGCAATCTTCATTCCCCAAGATGGGGGCTTTGGCATAACCTGGGCTTCCCAGAAACAAATAGGTAACTTTACTTTCATGACTAAACTGTCCCTGAGCAGCAGACTTTGGATGCTGTCTCACTGCGCATAGAGATCTCAGCCTGGATTTTATATCACAATGCCATTGATAGATGCGGCTATATATCTGAAGGGAGAGTGACAGCATGACAAGGGACACCTGTTGGCGTTACATCGCCCTCTGGAGGCTTGGTCTGAACAAAGCTACAGGTCACGAGAGAGATGGGTGTCGGCATGTCCAGGATAATTGATATTGATAGGTTGTCAGTAGGAATTCAGCACTGAATTCTGAAAGTTGTATCTTCCCTGGAGTCACAGATGCACAGGTCTATTGGTTTATGTCTGGTGACAAATCAAAATTGAGTCTGACTGTATTTACAGCCCTGCTCTTTTTGGAGCGCGTGGGAGTTTTACTTACACAGACTTACACTCAGAAATAATTGGTTCTGAGAGAGAACCAATCAGATTGTAGAGGAGGTGGGTCCAAGCAGCTAGATGAGGTGGGACCAACCAATCAGATGTCTTAGTCCTGCCTCCTTTAGTTGCTTGGAGCCAGCTGCTCTACAATCTGATTGGATCGCTCTCAGAACCAATCATGTGGCATGATGAGTCACATGATGTCCGCTTCTTCGGTGTTGGACTTTTATTTCATGCCTGATTACCTCGGATTGTGCTTCCTTGGCAACCAAAGTCCGCACGATTCCTGCTGAAATTCTGGGCGACTGCCAATTAATGATAAAACAGAACAGCCTCCGAAACACAAAACAGAGTGAACTGCTTTTTATGTCAGTTTTTTTTTTTGGTCTGTTGTATAAACCCTGAGCATTTCAAAGCCAGTGCTGTGAAGTTTTAACTCCTTCCCTCTTAATAAAGTTCAATTGTCACATTTCCGGTTGTGGCAACAGGTATTTATTAAACAAAATATGTAGTGTCAGTGTCACAGGAGTATTCATATTCTCACCTGAGTTGGCTACGCAAACAATAATAAAGAAGTTCCCAACTCTGGTCTGGTTGCTTGACCTTGAATAGATTTAACGTTTGAAAACTTTCCAGCGCCTCATCTAGTCCGTGGCCATGCAAACGTCTGCTGACAGCTGGGGGGCAGAAGCCAGATTAAAGGCCCCGTTTTGAACGTAAGCAGGCGGAACGTCTGACTCCTGGTTGGCGTGTGGTTAAGTGCGGTGATGGCGGCGAGATAGGCCCAGACCTCCGAGTGTGATGCACTCGGGGGCTAAGGAGCAAAAGCAAAGTTTGCTGTAGCCTCCTTGAGGGAGGGGGGGGCACCTGCTGCGCCCCCTAGCTGGTCGTCTCAGACAGCTGGCTACTGCTCTGTTGTCTTTCCTTTATTAACGCGAGCACTCAGGATGCATAAAGGAACGCGAAGCGCACAGCATTCAGGCATGAAACAAAGGCAAAAATAATAGGCTAGGCGTGTCGGTGCTGCAGTCCACATAATGCGGTGCAGCTGCATGCGGAAGCGGTGATGTCATGCGTGTTGTACATAAAAGATAAAAAATGCAGAGATGTCTGGGTAAAAGCAAGCAGTCCCTAGTGTTGCGGGTTCGAATCCTCTTACCTCATGTGCTTCTGCTCCTTTTCCAGTGGAGAACCTTAGTGCCCTCACGCAGCCTGACATCGCTGTTTTAATGCAGTTTCATCAGATTCCGAATATTTCCTGCCATGCGACCAAAGCCGGTGAAAATTTTTGTAGACATACCTTGCTGCTGTTGGAGACACCATGACAATAGACATTTGACAATTAGGGCATAACGCAGATAGAGAATAAAGACAGGATGCAAAATACACAACAGCGAGGCATAAATTCAAGGAATGTGATGAATACAGCGGTCTGCGTAAATTCAAGTAGCGCAGTGTTGAATGATGACAGGAGCACAATACAGACAACATACATATAATGCAAAGCGTATGTGACATGCAGTGTGATTATAACGTGCATACAGTTTGCCGGGCGTCTGTAAACACTGCAAATGTTAGCATTTAGATGACACAAATGTTGCACTGCAGTTTGATTATAAGCAGGGGGAACCGCTGAGGGACAGGAAGAGGAGCTGGGATCGCGTCCACAAAGCCGTCTGTCCGGAACCGGCTGCCGTCCTCGCTGGGTCTGAGGAGCTTCCGAACACCGAGCAGCACTCAGGACTGCGTTCCGTCCCAACAAGCCCCGCTCAGCGCTATCAGGGTCGCCCAGCGTTTATAAATACTTCACCTTTTATCCGTTTTATTCGGCAGTCCTTCCCAGTGAATTTATCCTGATGAACGGGACTAAGCTGATTGCTGCACTGACCCCACCCCCGTACACCACCACAATACCACAATGCCGAAAGCGAGGGCTCGAAATGCAACTTCAGCAACCCAAAGTCTGTCGCAGGCTGCGATTATAGGAACTTGAAAGAAAATGAACCTTTTTTTTCCCCAGGAAATATTTATGCTTGACCTTCTATTTTCCACTTAGTGCCTCGTACATATTTAGAGGGGGGGGGGGGTTCTGCTTTGTTGACTTGATCAGTCCAGTAAAACTCTGGGCTGGAGTGGCCCATTTGTGACCAGTGACGCATATTGATCTGGGATCAGATCAGCTGTGAGCCCCGCCACCTCTGCGTCTGCCCAGACTGACACTGAGCTCTGGGCGCCATCAGCGTCTCTCCCAGGCCCAGTGACAGATGTTCCTCTGATCCCGGTCTCTCCGGAGGGGTTGGGCCGGGTTTAGGAAACTGACTCGGTCCGCGCTGACGTCACGCTCCCTGTCCTGCCGCCCCAAGGGGAAGCCATGGACGCTTCGCGTGGTTAGATAACGAGGTATCAGTGACAGGGTTCTGCGATGTGCGCGGAGCTGGGTAGCCGGACTGTGGCCCCAATTTTATGACAGTTATGAAACTGCTGCTTCAAATCTCAGCAACGGCTTTTCTGCCTTTAAGTGGGGTATCTGTCTCAATTTATAATACTGAATGTCTTAGTTTTTTGGCTAAATCTGTTAGCGATTACCTGTCATGCAGATTAGCTTTCTGGATTACTGTTAGGTCGTATCAGTGGTAAAAACCTGACCTAGTTAATGAAGTAATAATACTAAACAGTATGTCCAGGCCACACGTTAACCTCAGCACCCTCTTTGTCTTAAAAATAATGTAGTAAACGAACATGTTTATAGTGACGCGCAATGAGCCCTTTGAAGTCAAGGCCTTTATGACATCACAATCGGCAGCATTCTGACAGCAGGCCAGCTGTGGATCACAAATTCCGGTCGCCAGGGAGACCCCGCTCTCCCGTTCCCACTGGCCGCTGAACAGCGGCGATATTCTCACAGCTTCTTTGCAGAATCTGGCAAACCTATATTGCTTTTCAAAACTGGAATGATAGTCCTGTATTTACCAGCTACTGTAATATCTTTTGTCTTTTATTTATAATGTCTTTATTTTCATATTTTTTTGTAGTTATCATGAAATACGGGATGTCAGCACCTTATATGCTTGACCTGGTGGAGGAAGAGGCTTTTTATTGGCTTTACATTACAATATTATCTGCGGAATGAAAGTGTTTTGAGCCCTGCTTGCAGGGGGTTCCCATAGACTCTTTTCTCAGAGTCCCCTTTTTGGTGGAACATTTAGAACCGACTACAGCTGTGCTTGTTAGGTCCCATGTCACGGTGTCTGGAGTCTGCAGGGGGTAATTATATGCTCAACTGGATTAACGGGGAGCAGCCTTCCAAATGACGTCAGGTGAGCGTTGATGTGACGAAGGCCCTCGTTAAACCGGCCAGCGAGAAAGCCGAAGGCCGTCTGAATATCTGCAGAGGTGGTCTGCCTTTCCGCCATACTCCATCCCTGTCTATTGCGGGCAACCTTTTTTTGCCATGGTTACATGGGCATTACAGTGTGTAAAATCCATAGGGGGTATAATTACCAGCTTTTCTGGAGTGATAGGGAGTCCCTTTCCCTCCTGCTGAGCCAGTTCTGCCTCTTGTTCTCGTATTCCTGCCTGGGTTTGGCTTTTACCTGTGGTCGTTGTTGACCTCAGCAAGCTGTGATGACTTCAAACAGGCTAGTATCGTATCATTCGCGTAAAACGCGTTTTTGAATGACAGCGGAGATTGGCGGTGTTGCTGGCAAGGGCGTCCTGAGAGATCGTTCTGGTCAGAGGCTCCTGGGAGAACCTGCCGGAAGTCCCAGCAAGCTGCTCTGGCTTCACAGTCCCTGTAGACCGTAGAGACAGTCATAACGGGCCGGTACCACACATAGCAGAGTTTTGGACCTCTGTGTCTGGCAGGCTTGACTATTCGACTGTTTTGTTGAGGATGGGTTTTGAACTGGCAACCTTCCAATCACAGACGCAGAGTCCTAACACACTGAGCCACACACCGCCCCCCTCAGCTGGACTGTGGAAAGACGTACACTGTGGTGGCACTGAATCCCCTTTCTGCTGGCATCTGAACCGACAGGTCAGGGAGAAGCAACCGTCACGCAGACTGTCGGTCTTCCTAACCCCCACCCACTCAAGCACTCGTGCCAGTTTCAGTCTTAACCCCCTGCCATGTAGAGGGGTGTGTGGCTTGTCTGTGTTTGAGGGCCAGCTAGCGGCTGCTGAATGCCCTCTCTTTGCACATTAAAATGTTTATTACAGGTACTTAAAGCGCCACTTGAAGCATGTGTCCAAGCAAGGGCTAAAGCAGCTCCTTGAGCGGCAATCGGGGCGAGATTCACTGCCCCCTACTCCTCCTCTAGACCCACAACCCCCTGCTCCTCCTCCAGACTCACAGACCCCTTCACCTCTTCCAAAGTCACATTGCACCCATGTGTCCTCCAGGCTCACTGCCCCCTGCTTCTCCTCCAGACTCACTGCCCCCTACTCCTCCTCCAGACTCACTGCCCCCTACTCCTCCTCCAGACTCACTGCCCCCTGCTTCTCCTCCAGACTCACTGCCCCCTAAAATGCCGTGAAGGGCGGCATTTCCATTCTTCCAGTGGTAAGCCATGGGTGCTGTGGTCCATCCTCAAACCCCCCGGGCCTGAGACCACCTTCAGTCTGGCCGACTTCACATCGCATTTGATGATCTCAGTTTGGTGTCGCGTCCCTTTACACTGACTGACACAGAGCCGTTTTATACGGCGCTATTTACGTGCCATTTCACGTCTCTTCTAAGCAAGGAACATTTTACAGCAGTTTATAGACCATCGTATTTCATGTCTCTGTAGCTATATAACTTGCGAATTTCACGTTCAGTGTTTTGAGTTGAGGAAGCTGTTTATTTCGGCTACTTTTAATTTAACCTGTCAATTATAAATCTAAATCTAGGGGGCGCCTTGGTGTCGTCTTGCATTTTTTTGGTGCAGCTTCTTTTGTTTGTTTTTATTTTTCCAGTACTAGTTACTGCTCAATGCAAGCTATTGCACTAGTAACTGTTTGCACTAACCGGACTCGTTACCTGTGACCATGTTTCATTCTCCACTCCCATCCTCCATACCGTCAAAAAACATGGTTCCTTTTCCCAGCTGTAATGGAAAAACAGACATGCTCAGCTCTGTCCGATCCGGCTCAGCATCATTCTCCTGGAAACACAGTGTCTGTTGTGCCCCGCCCCTTGCCGAGGCTCCGCCCTTCTGTCAAGGCCCTGCCCCCTACAGTGTCTGTTGTGCCCCGCCCCTTGCCGAGGCTCCGCCCTTCTGTCAAGGCCCTGCCCCCTATAGTGTCTGTTGTGCCCGGCCCCTTGCCGAGGCTCCGCCCCTTCTGTCAAGGCCCTGCCCCCTCACCATCTCACTGTAGAAATGAGCTGATGAATTAATGAATGAATGAATGAATTCTGCTGCCCAGCTTGGGGCTGTGGGTGATGCTGGTGGAGGCAGGGGGGAATGACTGATGCCGGTTTAAGCGCGGCCCTCTGAGCAGTGATGCCTTCCGGCGAGCAGCGATACTAAGAAGGCTCTCTGCCCCTCTGGCTCTTCGCCGGGCACTGTGTATAAATAGAGCTGGACACGGTCCCGGTACCCGCCGCCTCCGTGCTGTTTGTGAACATCTCGCGTGATTGGCTCCCAGTACCGTGGGGCCGTTTGCTTTTTCTGCTCGTCCCGGACATCTTCCCTGCCCATTTGTGGCTTCTTCTTGCTCCACATCCACCCCCTGAAAAACGCGATGCCAGGAGCTGGTCCATACGCAGTGACGGCAGCGACAGGCGGCATCTGCACATCTGCGGTGTCCCTGAACATGCCCCGGGGTGCATCCTGCCCTCACACCCCAGAGTTCCACTAGGGGTGCATCCCAACCCCGCTGGGTGTCTTCCGATTACCCCTGGGTTGGGGGGGGGTGTTATACTCCCTGAGTCACTGGTTAAGATGGTGCTCGGCTGTGGGGGCTCCTACTGAGGTTGGGAGCTGTCCTGGGCTGGGAGAGATGACGCAGATCATGACGGAGGCTGCTGGATTTGCTGTTCTCAGTGGAGGGTGTGTGTATTTCAGAATGAGTAAATCCAGAATGAATGCATAAAAATTGCCTGTAGCCATTGATGGATTTTTTCAGTATTCAGAACTCCTAAGTATTCAGTACTCATTGGCCTAGAAATGTATTCAGAACTGAGTACTGAGCATACTCAAGCCTGAACGGGCATGTACTAGGGACTTCACACTCAATACAGAGTATTCAGAGCTGAGCTTTGTGTCGGGAAGCTTCTCCAGGCCTCAGAGCCGGAGCTCGGCCGTCACACTGCCAGCGGAGAAGGTTGGCATGTGAGGGAGGCTCTCCTTGTGTGGCCGGCTGTGCCCGTGTGGGGTGTGCAGGCATCGCTGCGGCACACGCACACGCAGGCACAAACGCCACGTCGGAGAATGCCAACCTTTCTGGAAGAGAACGGCAAATCCCCCCCCATCAAGCCGAGCGTGGCACAGGGAGCTCGCCTGTGTTTATAAAAAGCAGAGGCTTCCAGGCCCTGATTACAGGGTGATTCAGTGCTGTGCCGACCAGACTGTGGTCTCATATTTGATTGGATATCCCCACGCGACCTCTGCTCCATCTTAAACGGGTAACTCCTTCGTCCTTGCACTGGCCATTTGCACGGCATCATCGTCTATCAGCACACCCACCCACTCCGCCGCTCTGACTGGGATCGCTGTGTCCAGCTGGCCCCTGGGCGACCCGTTTTCAGTGGTTCTGAACCCAGGGACGACATTCTGCCTTTCTCTTTCTGCCTTCAGCTGGAATCAATGCAGTTGAAGTAATTCAATTTTCACGATAATTAATCGCACGTTAATTAAATATGAGTTTTGTTTTCACAGAAAAATTTTACAAAAATTTTAGATAGTGAGCCATGTTGTTCAAAACAATGACTTCAGTACTTAATTGATGGATAAAAGTGTGTAGTAGGTAACCGCCATTATCAGCTGGACTTCTACAAGCAGTTATAATGCGTTATGACAGATGGTCCTTCTGACTCAGAGACCTCCTGGCCTTCTGAGTGAGCATAGCAACAGTAACCCAGTGGATACACAGCATCTGCCAGGTCCTTAGCAACCACTGGGTGAAATGTATCCATACTGCTGTGCGTGGTATCACACTTTTCTTTATACATTTTAATCAATGTCCTGAGATTGATATGGAGAGGAACAGGTAAGGAGAGAAGGTTAGGAATTAACTAGGTGTAGGCAGACAGATCCAGGCTGTACCTGAAGGAAACCAGCAATCGGCGTCCACAGTAATGGAAAATATCGGTGACTTCGTTCTGCATCCGTCTGGTTTGCCGCATTTAATGAAAGTGCCGAGGCATGCAAATGCCACGGAGAGTTACGCGGTTATTTCTGTGCGCGGTAATAAACCTGCGCGTCAGCGTTTGCTGACCCTCATGATGCCACGGTCCCCTCCCGTGCTGCACGATGGGCACGTGAGAAAGAGAGCCCTGGATCTGAAATCTGCGAGCAGAACGAGAACGGGGACGCGGGATGATGCGTTGTTCCCAAGGAAACTCACAAAAAAAGAGAGAAGAAACAACAAAGAGGCGACGGAGAGCGTCCCTGCTCCGCGGCCGGTGGCGGTGCTGAGGTGACACTGAGCAAAGACAGCGTGTTCCCGCGGCGGGCAGGTGACGCACCCCTCCTTTCCCAGCATGCCTCTGGATCTCTTATCCAGGGACCACATGCGGAGCGTGGGGAACGGGCAAAACGTACATTCCACCACGGTACGACTCGCAACGCCAATCCCAGATGGCAAAAATAGCAGCGGGGCCGGTGTTATTGAATCCAGGTGGCGGGTTCTGATGCAGAGCCACGGGGTAACGGGTCGTGACTATCAGCCGTGTCCCCGACTCTGCCCCCATCCCCCCCAGTCATACAGCGCTTGCAAGGTCGCGGTTTAATGGCACAGTTCCCGAGGGGAAGCACTCTGTCCTGACGTGGCCCCACCTCAGAAAAGGGGTCAACGTCTGCTGTCTCCTGCTGTCCATATGGAGGCGTGTGGCGGATCCGCTAACGAGGCCCTAACCCATTAGGGTGCGGTGATACGCTGCCTGTCTCACCCCTTCCCCGCTTACTTAAATTCTCACAAAGAGCGTGAGACCAAATCCAACGCTCAGCTGGTTCCTAATTTTCCCAGGCGTGCCGTTTTATCCTGCTCGATCGAATTTGAAAATATTTAATTTTATTTATTCTGAATTATTCTCATGACTGTATAAACTGGTTACTCGTACTTTTCTATATATTACTGCACATTTTCTTTCGAGTTATATGTTATTGTATATAGTGTATTATTTATGGAGCACCATGCAAGCTTTGCTGCGTTTAATGGCTGTCCATCTCTCATGCCAGTGCTGTTTGTCCATGAGTTAATGCAGAAGAAGCCTCGCGTCACTCGGCGAAACAGCCACGTCGTCGAGGTGTAGCTCATCTGTCTTGCACTTTCCGCAGGTGAAGGATGAAAAGAAAATTCAGGAGGCGATCGACCTGACGGACTACGAGCGCTCAGAGGAGCTGCGCAAGACCAAGAGCCGCAGCAAGAAGAACCACAGCAAGTTCACCTTGCTACGTTCCAGGCAGCCTGGGAACACAGTGAGTCCAGCGGCCTGTATACCAGCACTGCAAACTGTATGGGGTGCCAGGAAACACCCTGGCTTCATCACGGCCTCTGGCTCAGGCCTGCTATTACAATATTGTCATGTTTACACTGGATTGCTGGGGGAGACAGGGACAGCAGGTGCCTAAGAGAGGGTAGGTTAAGTCACTGAATGTCTGGAGTCTGGAGAGGCAGGGGGAGGGGCACCCGCAAATGTCCTGCACGACTCTGCAGTGCAGCGTAGTGGCTTCAGTAGTCAGTAAACTGTCTTGACCCTGCTCAGCTGTCCTCCTGTCCCTGATAATTAAATCTGATTGTGCTAATCGCCTTTCACTCAACCCGGCACAAAAACACCCCTCTCCAGACATAGGCACACTTAGCCGATTTCCAAAAATGATCGCCGGTCGAAACAGGCACAATTAAATTCGATTGGCTAATACGGTCTAATAAGTCTGGGTGGAGGGGTGCGGCCTGGAGCTACGCAGAAGCTTGCGCCAGGTCACTGGGCTGTAACCCTGCCTCGGACCCCTGCCTTCACACAAACACACACCCAGCCGAGTTCCTGGGTTTTTAACCCAGAGTGTGAAACTTGCTATAAGAGCTACTCTAGTCAGTGTAGTCAGCTGAGTTGGAAGGTTGCGGCCAGCTGATTGGCTAATGATAAGACTGGCCCTTCTGTTTGAAATATGGCACCTATTATACTCCAAACCTTAAAAAATTCCTAGAATTGCCCCTGTGTGTGTGAGGGGGGGGGGGCTGCTCAGGAAGGAAAGTCCACCCGCCTGGGTTATTAGGATTCATTAGAATCATTTTGTATAAATTTGCTTTTGCTTTATACTGCCCTCACTCTGACAGCTATCATGTTACTGATTTGCTTCAGTTCCTAAGTATCTCCTTTAAACCACTCGGTGCTGAATCGGAAGCCCTCGTTAGACTTTCCCTGCTCATCCCCACGTCACATGGTTCCGTTCACCCCCACAGCTCTCAAATTTATTTGTTTAGCAAATGCTTTTATCCAAAGCATTTATCCACAATTGGAAGCAAAGTTATACAATCCCTGGAACACCTGTGGGGTTATGAGACTGGCTCAGGAGCCCAACTGAGAAATCAGTGCTGATCTAGGGATTTGAACCAACAACCCTCTGATCACAGCACTATAACCTGCTGAGTCACACACAGACCACATTTAATGCAGGGCTTAATAAATACATGGATGAATTTATTAAGAGGCAGGAAGAAGTCTTTCTCCTACTACAACAAGTAGCGTGTCATGTTAGCAGAAACTGGCTTCAGCTCATACTTGAGTTCTGTTCACTCATGTGGTTAATTTGACTGGAATGAGGATTTTTTTTGATAGCGGAGAACCAGAGCTTCCTGGTCATAAATGGCCCCGTTGTTGTGTCTGTTATTTTGAGGAGTTGATTAGCTCCTGTCTGCTGGTAACAGAGCCGGGTGGGCGGCTCCCCACTGAGTCTCCATCCTCACCCTAACCGAGGCATCGCTCAAATTCTTTTAATGACAAACAGGTTGCCTCGACAACAGCGGTGGAGTTACAGAAGATGCTGCCCTGAATCCCTTCCTTTTGGTGAATGCCACACTATGGGCTTATGGGTTTAAAACCGGAGGGGTAGTGGTTCAGATCCCACTGACGGTTCAGGTCCCAGGAGGATCCCACTGCCGTGCCCTTGAGTGCAGCATTAAATCACAATTGAAGAACAAATTTCCAAAGTTCACTCAGTCCACGAGATGCGTTTTTCAGAACATTTCTGTGGAATTTACTGAGTTTTGGTTCCCGATAGAATAACATATGATCAGGAAGCCTGTCTTTAGGTCATTGGCAGCCTCATGTTAAGTACAACAAAGAATGCACTGAGTGTGTTTTGGAAAGTTGATCTTCAGATATGTGAGATTTATTACCTGTAAATCAGTTTGAGGATGCAGATGTCTGCTGGTTAAATGTCTGGTCCCGTTAAAGTTATGCATTTTAATTATTTAATCACAGTGGGCTGCATTAACAGCAGGACTTCAAACCAAAGTCATATTTGTGCGAATTTGTGACTACGTTGAGGAGTCATGGGAAACAAGATGACATTCTCCAGATGAGACTTTGGTGCATGTTGTCCTGTGTCATCGCCCTTTGACTTAGTCACTCTCGTATGTCCTTCCAGAGTCACTGAGCTGACGGATTTATCTATTGTCATAGATCAGAATGATGTGGAAGTCTTGCTCATGCCGCTTGCCTGGGTTGTGTGCTTGGATTCACGCATTAGCGTCTCCGATCGCGCGATTTCGTTTCCGTCTCAAATTCAACCCAGACGTGTTGATTGGTTCAATCTTCCCTCACGACGGGAGTGAAGATGCTAAACACACTCAGGAGATGGTCACATGGTGCCAGCATCCCGCCAACGAGCTCCGCGGAATCCGCCGGCGCTGTCCACTAGTGGGCGACCTGCGGCCCTCGCCAGACCACACTACGGAGTGAGAGGATAAGACAGGGGTGTGTTGTGCTGTGGAGTGACTGTTGAGTTTGTGAGCGACTAATGAGAGACGCCTTTTCTCAAAAAGGCTCATGTGACCCACGAGATTTCCGCTGCTCTGTCTTCAGTACTTCTAAGGACCAGAAGTAGAATACTCCATTAGGACTTCGGTCACCGTACCGAATGCAAGAGCCAGAACCTTAATCGTAAGTCGTAAAGGCCGCTCCCCCTGCTCCGTGTGTGCGCTGGCTTTCACACCAACCTCATCCTGCTTGAATTTATTTCCATTCAGCAGTTTGACACATAATAATAAACAGTGCATCCAGCTTATGCTGTACAGCGTTGTGGCGTGAAGATGAGAAACACAGGGCACAAGACACTCTGGATCTTGGGTTACATAATTGGCTTATTAGTACAGGTAATTGACTAGTTGACTCTGTTAAGTGACACGAACAAGCATGAACTGGGTTGTACATGCCGTATTCTGGTAACCAGCATTTTTTTTATAGTTACCCAGAAACAGAGAACATGCAGTCATCTGTACAGTTAATTAGGTCTAAATTGGTTCAATTGGTTCAATTAAAGAAATAATTAGTTCGGAGCGTAGACACGGGCCTGGAGGAGACGGCCGCTTGAGTGGTGCTTCTGTGAGCCGGTTCCCGGCTGAGGGATGCACTCGCCTTTCTCACCGCACGTTCAGCTTCCTGTCCCTCTCTGCCCCAGGTGCCAAATCTGGTGTTTCTGGCTGTCAGCCCCGAAGAGAAGGAGTCCTGGATCAATGCTTTAAACGGCGCCATCACAAGAGCTAAAAACCGTATCTTGGATGAGGTATGACCTCGTTCACACACACCGTCTTCATTCTCCACGCTTAATATCTCAGCATCAAGATGAAATGTTCACAAACAATTATCCACTCCTGTTAATATTGTATACAAATTAGGTCAGAAATAATTATTGATTCAATCAGGAATATATTTTATTTTATGTGTAGGATAAGTTTATATTACTTATATAAACGACAAGATTATTTAGTCTTTAATGCACCCTGCCTTGCTCTTCATGAAAAACACGTTTGTGGGATCAGAGCACAGCCTGAATCGCCCCAGAAGAAAGGTTTAAGAACCTTGCTCAAGGACCCAGCAGTGACATGATTATTCTGCCAGCTATAGGTTTTGAACCCACAACCTTCCGGATGTGAGCTACACCCCACCCCAGGCCCTGCTCCCTGTCCTCTCTGAGGTCCACAAAAATGGCAGCGGCCTCCGTGAAGCAGTAAGAACATCACTTAGCTGTAGATAGTGGTGCCTCTCGTGAGATCTGACCCAGGCGGTTTTTCATTTAAACATCAACACAATTCATTACTTCCACGAAAAAGGCAGAGGATGCTTGCTCCTGTGTATGGCCTCGAGGCAGAGGCGCGTCCTCGATGACTAATCCCTTTTGAGTCCTGGCTCACGTCCTGCTGCAACGCACACCTGCTTCCTTACTGAAATTGCATGACTTGACTCATTTGTCTGGTTTGGCTCCAGGGATGGAAGGACAACGGACAAATGTAATCGTGACGACTATGGCTGATTTCCAGCCCTGCTTTGTAGCTTCGCAGAGGGGGGGCGATGTGAGACAGCTGCTGACTTGAATTGCCCTGATGCATGAAATAATGTGATCTACTAAACAACCGAGTCAATTAACAAGGCCACGTTTCCCAAACAGCACAGGATTCCGATTTGGTGCCTTAAGTTTAGTGGGTGGTGTGTAGCAGGTTCTGGGATCTCCATCCATGGTCAGCAGAGCGATTAGAGCAAGGACCCCTAAATCCTACTGCTCCAGGGCTGTTGGCCCGGATCTCTTGCCTTCGGATCTCAAACTCTCGTCAATTGGATGTTGCTTTAGACCAAACCAGCTGCTGAATAAATGTGAATATTACTAGCAGCTACATGGCAGGACTTCTTCCGCTGTGACTGTCCAGGATCCGCCGCTCTCCTGAAGGCCCAGTGTAGGATGCTGGTCCTCCGTTACACCAGTGTTTCTAACCTGGTCCCCGGGGACCTTAAGACAGGCTGCATTTTTGTTCCCTGAAATTAAAACCTGAACCCGACCTGGCCTGAGCAGCACTAGCCAATCTAAAACCAAAAGCCGACCCAAACCCGAAATCGTGGAAATATGGCATATTGACTCTTACGATAAGCTGAAACCTTTTGGCATTGCTATCAATGGCTGCATCGATGGTTTTTCCAGGAA
>JAODKF010000051.1:12907169-12927017 GCA_026779585.1 Mormyrus proboscirostris
GGGGGGGGGGGGGGGGGAGTACTTTCTGGATCATTGAACATGCTCCATGCTGCTCCTGCCTTGTCTAGCCTTTGTCACAAGATTTTTGCGGCTTGGCAGGGGGCCACCGCGACTGGCCGCACGCGGCGCCGGACGCGAGGATCTGCGGCGCAGCCAGGCACGTTTCCCGCGTTCCAGTCACACTTGTTTTTCCCCGCGTTGACGGCGATTCGGACAAAGCTAGACGCTACGCACAACACGGCCGTTCACAGAATCTTGCCTGTTAAAAGCTCATTTGCATCCCTGAGAGTTTATTTGAATGTGTAACAGATGAAAGCAAGCTTGCCTCTGAATCGCTGAAGTGACAGATAATTGAGGACATTAAAAATAATACCAGGAAATTATTCAGTAAATACTGGACGATTTAAAAAGTAAATACTGTGATTTTAAAATCGGCAGGACCAATAAAGCGTTTGAGAAATTTATAGCTGGTAACTTTGATTTGAATGAGCTAAAGGCTTTTTCCTCTTCGGTATCAATGAGTTAATACATGGTTATAAAATGATCACATGACCCCACTATCCAGCATCGTGATGCCATGTGGTTACATTAAATGGTCTGTGGTTGTGGCAGGGCATGTTTTAAGTTGAATGTTATTGGCTTAATGTAATACCCTGATGCATTGTGGGTAGAGATATAGGTATGTGCCTGTTAATCAGGTCTGAAGGTCATTTTTACTTGCTCTTGGTTTTGGTTAAATACAGACCTCTCTCTCTTAGCACAAAATGCCGTGTTAGCATGGCCTCCTCTGTGATTTTTGTTTTATGATCCACGACTCTCGTAAGCACCAACGCATAGCTGTGTGCAGATCTCATGAAGTTTGGAAAGACCTTGTGCCCCTTTGTGAGAGTCTGCTTCTCTTTTGCAAGGTGGGGGGTGGGGGGGGGGGAGTATCAGATGACTGCCGGGGATGTTTTTCTTTGAAATAGCACCAAACAGCATTGGATATCATCCATAAGGTGCAGTGATGTCATCCATAAGGTGCGGTGATGTCATCCGTAAGGTGCCCAATCTGGCCGTCTATGACTAATGCTGGTAAACCACACTGGGAATGTGCACAAAGCAGCTAATCTGCGAAGCTCCCGTCTGCATAAATTTATTTGAGGGGGAGGCACTCATCATCTGTAATTGTTTCTGTGAGCTGTGAGTAACCAGCCATTATAAGATCATCATTTACTACCACAAGGAGGATTTTCGAAGGATTTATTAATAGATCTGGATGGTTTAAAGTGGCTGCATCTCGGTCGGTCGGAAGGGTGATCCTGTATCTGCGAGCTGAGCTTAGATAAGGCAACCTGTGTAGTTTAAATGTCTTTTATGCAGCCAGATACTTTAGGGGAGTGTTTGAGGTTGTACCTGGATGTTTCTGAAGTGTGCCACAGTTCCATCCCTTCTGGAACCTTGGCAGGTGGCCCTTTGAGCACTATCCCCGTCCTTTAATGCTGCGGTCCGTCGCTACCCTACCATGTATAAATAAAGCTTTCTTTTATTGAACATCGTCGTCACGCCGGTCAGAAAGCACGGGGGGCTGTGACTCCTTCGGCAGGTCCAAATTGAAAACATTACAGCTGCTATTTTTGCCGGTTTATGTTCCTCTTGGTTTCTGCGCTGCATCGATGCACATAAGGGTGAATCTGCCCGATTTTTATTAGTTTGGGTTCCGTTGCAGTGTCAGTGAGGTTCAGGTTGTGTGCTGCGGTAAAAAAAACATTTAGGTTCAGCTTCTGCAAGCTGGCTAGCGCCTTTGTTTGTCCTCCGGATTCACTGGCACTGCAAACACTTCATCCAAACATAATTCACACTCATAGACAGACTGGGATTGGGTCAAGCCTGTTGTTTACCGGAGAGGTTGGGATTGTGAGAAATAGATCCAGACTCAGATTTGAAGTTAGATCTGACCCCGGGAACTTGCCATCTCAATCTGGCCCAGTTCGCAGTTAACTGATGTCCCCCAGTGTACTGATACAGATCCCATTGACTTCAGCTAAATCAGACCTCCAAAGTTTCATTTTTTACACAAGCCTGGAGTCGGTGCCAGTACGTTTCTCAACAAGAGGATGCAAGGACTGGCTGACAGTACAAAACGAGGCAACAGCCTGATTGGTTTCTGACAAATCCTGGAAAATTCACTGGAGGAGGTCGAACAGCTTGAACCTGTGAATTTGACTGAAAATGATGTTCTGTGGAAAACAATCGAAAAACGATAAGATAAATTTATAACAAAAAAGAAATGTGATAACTGTAAGTGAAGGACAATGATACACTACATCAATGCTACGTCCTCTGCTTAACATCAGAGGCTTACATGAATCAATATTTTGGCATTAATCATACTATTGTTATGGTTAATGTATTGAAATGTTTTGTATGATATTAAAAAACTTTGCCAATGTAATCATGGATTCTTCAGCAGGAAACTTTGGTCGCAAATTGTCTCATGTTACCTTTTTAAGTGAAATGTCTTCCATTCATGTTTTATGTTTTCAGTTTTGCTGCTTTAAGTTTCATCCATGGCAGGAAGTGTTTTTTTGAAAGCTTCGTAACCGGTCTGGCCGTACACAGGCTCCCTAATGGCATAGAAAATGTAGAGGAGTGTTACTCGTTTTTTGATATATATATGGTACAAACGCCCATTAAGTCGGGCGCAAGGATTGTAAAATTGGACCGGTTTGTTCGACAGCGACTGAGAATACTGCTCCTGGGCACACGCTCCTGTCTTTCAGGGTCTACCGTGAATAAACGTGCTGTAAAACAAACATAACTTTTCCTGACGTCTCTTCATTGTGACATTTTTTCACGGATTACCAGCTCAGCTCCTACGTTTCTGTGCCAGGAAAGCAGAACGGGCATCTTTGTGTCAATTTATCTTGATCTGCTTATCTATTCTGCTACTCAGACCTGACCAATGTCGCTCTTACTACAGGAATAGGCAATACCCTGCCAAATTTAATAAACCACCGGAAGACTCCTCCCAGGTGGCTAGAAGGTTTAACTCATTTTTCTTGTGGAGATTTAGCTCTTAGCTCCACCTCTGCAGGCCGTAGAGGGGTTCGAGCGTAATCGCTGCTCCCCGTCTCAGAGGAAAAGAGGCACAGCAAACACCATGTGAACTTACCAGCCGCTTTATTTACTCTAGAGTCTGGGCATCTCGACACGATGGCGTGAAGCTCCACGCCCAGGTCTGCGTCTGATCTCGACTGCCATCTCTCATTTCCGCATGTGAAGGTGATTTTTTAAGATTTTTATTTTTTTTTTTTAATGCTGAATGCCCAGAAATGCAATATGGTCTGTCATCCCAGAGATGGGCTCCATCTCTCGTACATCCATAATGATTGTAGACAGTGAACTAGCTTGGGAGGCTCGTTGATTGTCAGCCGCTATGGAAGCTTGAGAACAACTGGAACAGGAAGCTGTGGCTCATCAGGTGACATCTGATTGGACGACTGATGAACGGCGGCTGCTGATTGCTCGGCTCATGTGGATCCGCTAACTGTTGTCAGCGTGAAGTCATCCCACAGTCAAAACAAGAGCAGAAGCCATTAATCCTCCCTGTAATGAACTATAATATGTACTCAATGTTAGAGCTGATTTTTAGCATAAATCATAAAATTAGTTCCTAGTATCAGTTCTCAAACACTAAAAATCTGTCTAAAGGCGACTGCTAATGTAACACTCGCAGATCCTTTTTATTCTTCTCTCTACCATAGTAAGTCCTACTGTCCTGCTGACAATAGACTTCCCATTAAATCCAGTGAGCTTCACCCACCAACGCCCCCCCCCCCCCATGATATAATGACTGCCAGTTGCTGTGATTTATTTATTTTTTGGTTTTCTCCTGGGAGAGCCTTCCGGTGCGATCGCCATGGTGATTCCAGCCGGTTTTTCAGGCTCTGACTGGGGGGGCAGCAGAGATCAGGCCTGCACGTGGGAAAATGTCACAGCTGTTTTGCTTTTTTTGGGTCTACAGCTTCAGATGTGGGAGAGAGAGGCACAAGTGTGTGTGTGTGTGTGTGTGTGTGTGTGTGGTCCAGATATACCTTACCTTGTGGGGACCAAATGTCCTCACACTGCGATGAATACTTGAATATCAAAAAACTAAACATGCAAATAACTCTTGTATCTTATTTGACTACTTGGTTAAGGTTAGGGCTGGGTAGGAGTTTAGGTCGTCATGTTGGGATTAGAGTTTCCCCCATAGAAGTGAAGAGTCCCCACAAAGATATAATTACAAACCTCTGTGTGTGTGCAGGTGTGTAGCTGCTGATTGCCCTGTACGTGTGTGTGTGTGTGTGTGTGTGTGTGTTTCAGTGCAAATGCCTCAGAGCGTGGTACTGAAGTGGCTAAGCTGAATGTGTCAAGTTATAATTACATTGGGGGTGAGGTTGGATGAACTGAATTATCACTGAGTCACCTGACTCCGCCCCCATACACCAGCCCCCCAACGTCAAAAGCTCCCCGCTTGTAATTCTGGGCACAGGTCACATTCTGCAAAAAAATCACAGATTCGGACAATCATAACAAGCCACAGCACTCTGCAGCCTCAGTGGCCTGCGAGAGGACCAGAGTGGGAGAAAGGAGAGAGGAGAAAGGAGAGAGGAGAAAGGAGAGAGGAAAGGGTAAACTACACGCAGGTCACGTGGCACTTCACAGTTCTGACAGTTTCTGGTTCAGAGAGCATTCCAGAAAAGGCCCTAGTAAAAATGGCCAGCTGTTTAAAGAACTAAGATTGCAAGTTATGCTTCATAAAAGTGTAATTTAAGCAACTTAAAAGAGCGATAATGCATGATTTTGTTTTTTTTTCTTTTTTTGGGTGGGGGGGTGGTGGCTGTACCCCCCTGAAAAATTTCTTTAAACTAAAATAGCATTTTTGTACTTGAGGGGAACCTATTACCCCATGCTGCCACCCCCCCTCCGGTGCGCCCACCCCTCAGCTGCACACACCCTGCGCACGGACTGACTGTGTTCACTTGGACTTGCCATACCCGCCTCCATACCACAGCCTTGGCCCCTCCAGCGCCGCTCTGCCGTGTGTCCGTTTGCTGAAGCGCTGCTTCTTCGTTTCAGTGGTCCCTCTGCAGAAGTGATTAATCCCGCCGTGTTCAAACGCGCCAAGAGGCAGGCTGAGAGCCACGTATCAGTTGCTGATTGCCCTGTGCTTGTGCATGTGTGTGCGTGTGTGTGTGTGTGTGTGTGTGCGCACGTGTGTGTGGGTGTGTTTCGCCAGCTTTTGTACATGATAATAAGCACGCCCAGCATTTTGGGAGGTGCTCCTTCTGAATTTAAAGGAGGCCTGTCGCTTCTGCGGGTTGTTCCCGTTCCCAAAGGGTGTAATAATAACTCAGACAATGCTACTCCAGGAGTCATGAGACGCGCAGTGCCATATGTCAACAAAAGCCAGGCAGCCCTTCAGCATGGCTGCTGTGAGCTCTCCCTGCTGTAGCCCAGATTCTCCATATAAGGCATGAACTGCCTGGTGACCCCCTGATTGGTTGGCTGGATGGAACATAAAGGTGGAAGAGGGGGCTAGAGGGAAGTGGGAGTCCATTGCAGTAGGCTGGAAAATATATATGTGGGCGGGGCCAGGGGCAACTAAGGCGGAGAGAAGTATGTTACAGTGTAACTGTCTGCCATTCGATCGAGAAAGTAAGAAAAAAATACAGGTTCTAAATATTCATTTGATGGCTGTAGTTTATGGTTTGTAGGGTGAACTAAAACGGTTCACAGGCCTGATGGTAAATGAACAGAACATAACAAGGTCTCCTTACCTGCATCCTGACACCATATTTTGAAAATGTTCAGATTTTAGAAAACTTTCAAAAATACCTCCTCAGCTGCCTGCGTAAATAAACACGACCACCAAAGAAGCTTCTGGCAATGCTGGCATGGGACTGGGCAGCGGGGATGAGTCTGTCTATAGGACAGTGTGCCGTCGTTCACCCCCGCAAGGGGGGTTGGGGGATAAACGTGGCTGGAAAACTGCACCTGTGGTTCGAGGTGCAGGGATCAGTGGAAACTGTAACCCAGACAACTGGCACCCAGTGCATTCCGCCCATATCGCCCACTGCCAACCGCCACTCCTCAGCGCTCATTTTCGTACACACACAGGGACGTGCACGCAATAGCATGCTCACACACACAGCACTGCAATGAGACACACGCACGGATCCACAGAGGATGCTTGTAAAGTGTAACACACAAACCCGCAGAGTCCCAGCGACATGCTGCTGTTCGTTCTGAAAAGAGTAAACCCAAGCGAATGCATTCTCCAAAGGTGTCGATGCTCCCTACTGTTTGCCATCGGGCCAGAGGGTGTAACAGTCGAATTTGGTAGATACAGTTGCATATCTACAGACCCAAAGTCATAGATATGTCTGGCCCCTTAGCTGAAACAGCCAGTTGACACCTCAGTCTTTATCGCCCCTCAGAATGCCCACTGTTACCCACAAAGGTCATGTCAGTGGTGTCACCAGTACTGCGGCCCGGTATGTGAAACCCAACTGTTCTCAAGCCAGCCAGCCGGTGGGCGGGAACCTGACAGCAAGGAGATGCACTTCCCCTGCCATCCACAACAGCTAGGGGGAGACAGAGAGCAGACCCACCCCGGGCAACACCTGTCTGTACAAAATAGCATTGCTATTTTGATGTCAAAGTGATCATTGATGACACACCACAATGAAACATGTCCTATGCATGGAACCCATATGTGACATAGCAGGGAGCAGCTAATTCAGCCCCCGGGGAGCAGTACCTTGCTCAGGGTACCTCAGGGATACTTTGCTGGAAAGGGATTCAAACCAGCAATCATTTGACTACAAGTGAACGTCCCTAACCTTTAGGCCACCAATGCATGTGCTTATATATTGTCAATACACCATGATTTTTTTTGATAATCTATAAAACCAGTGTACTAATGCAACACGGTGATTTAACCTTCCACATAAAAACGTAACCGCGATTCTTATTCTAGATGCTACGGTCGTTTAATCTTGATATTTAACACCATTAAATCATGTTACATAATACGTAAGAGACATGATGCAAACAGAGCCATATTTCAATATTCACGAGGTTCAAATGTGGACTTTACTGCCATCTAGTGGAAATATTATGTAATATTTCTCTCTAAACATACACGTATAGTACATGAGGACTCTTCTTTAAACTAGTAAAAATGTTTATCTATAATTGTGTAAAAATTCGTATTCGTGTATCCCGGCATCTGGATATATTTAATACACCCATTCCTTTAGCTTGAAACCAGCCGTATGCTGAGATGAACTAGGAAAATTTGACCAGAAACGAACCTCCTGGTTACTTAGTCAAGAAGGAAAAGTAACCAAGAACAAAATATCCAAAAAACTTAAACAACGATTCAGAAACTGAGCTGGAGGTAAATAAATACATGAAAATAAGGGTATGGTGCACTTTTTAGTTGATTTTTGTAATTTCAAAAAGATGCTTAATGGCAGGGTCATGTGAGGTTTCCAGCATATGAAGATTATTAAAACATCTGCGGCGGGCACATCAAGAAAATGGACCAAAGCATCCCCGTCACGGTAATAGCAAATTAAGGGTCTTACTCCTCAACAGGACTGCGCGATTTCACCCATGAACTCTAGGTGCCGCTGTAGGGTATAAGTCAGGAATCAATTTTCGCTTTCTGGGCTATTAATGCAGCCACGATCCTAGCTGTAAAACATATCCCGAGCTGGTCTAGGTACGTTCTTTAACACCTTATTTTCTTGACCAAACTAATATAGCTTTTCATCATCATTGGACCTCTTTTGGGTAAGTACAGAGACATCAAGAATGTGCTGTGCACAATTTACACTTAAATAGGATTCCGTGACACTGATTAAAGTGGTCCAGTTCTCCTTGGGACGGTGGTGTTCCTGTCGTAGCACTACGATAATCCCTGCACTCCGCTTAGTCTACATGCCCGGATTTGTATAAGGATTTAAAATGTGGGTTAAAATAGAAGCTTAAAGTATGACTGTTTGTAATCATAATGTCCGCAGTATGTTTGGAGAGACGGCATGAAGTCTTGCATGTTTTGCCGCATACATTTTGAGTTCGGTGTTGATTGTAATTGCACTTGAAATACCTGTCAAGCGTCTTTTATTTTCTGAATGAATAACCTCAACGAAGGAACAAAAAGCATAAGAATTACAATGCGGGGCCCTGCTGTGGCAGAGCCTGTGCAGCCAACAAGCATGATGACAGGCGACACGGCAGGTTCGCCCTCGGAAGGCATCGACCTGTACGCGCTACTGAAACGCCGTCAGCGCAGGACCGAGCAACGCTGCCCCGAACTGCTGCGGCAGTCTGGAGCCTGCTATGGCCCCCGCTCGAAATCATCGCCGATGAATATGCATTCAAAACGGATGGAAGAAAATAACGATTTATACGTGGAAGTCATACATTAAAGACTAACATTTAAAACTAATACTTAAGCCTAGAAATATGAAGAACAATGACGACAACAACTAAACGACAATAAATAAAGTAAATTCTAAAAAAAAAAAAAAGTAAAATATTCTTGCAACACCAATGCAAAGTAGCAACCTCGGGTGACATCACCTATTTTTTTTTTTAACGATATATTCTATTTGGCCAAAACTCCTTCATGTTCAGTGAACGTTAAGTGTAAGACTTTACAATGACGCAGTTATTGCTTACAGTGTCCAGCGGTGCAAATTCCACATACTGGGGCACTTAACCCATTCCCTATCAGTACTTTTCAGTAGTCTTATAATGTGTCTTAAATTTTGGGTAATGCATCTGATTTAAGTGTCAGTGATGCTCCTGTCTTGATCTGCCCTTAATGCAAAAAGCACCATCACTCAAGAAACAGGTGATCAAATTAATAAGGCTCCAAAGATATTTGACGGCAACAGGCACGGCGACACACAAAATATGACATGAGCTAGTCAAACTTCACTTAGTCATGGTATTTTCACTCTGCATTTCTAGAAGACAAACCCTAAATACGTGACACGTTCAAACAAAGAGCCACGTTGTCACAAGAGTGACTTTCCTTTTACGGTTTTTTTTTCTTTGTTGAAATAAAGACACCTATGAGTGACTCTTTATTCAAGAGCAAACAAAATATTTACCAAACTCTATTGCCACCCCAAGCTCCTTCCTCGGCAGCTTGGAAGAAGCGACTTCCTATCAGATATTGCATTTTGACACATGGGGAATGTGGTTGCACGGGGCTGCGAGATACGGGGTCAGTAAGGTTGCAGGGGTCGCAGGAAGGCCGGGGCAGCACTAAGTTCCGTCTGTTGAACAGGTGCCGAAGGCACAGGGCCCCTCCATCTGTCCCTGGGGCTGGCCCCCTGAAGCGAGGTGGCCTAATTAGTTATTGATGAGTCTTCTGTGCTGATCCCCAGATGGCGGATTCACGGTAATACCCCGACCGGCAGAGACACATCATTCCTGCCCACTGCAGTCCAGGCAACTCAGTGTGCGAAGGCAGGTCTGCAGATCAGTTAACCCGCACTAATGAAACGTATAATACTCACACAAGCACAACTGCAATTTGAGAAAGTACTGACTACTTGCATTCAAAAACGAAGTAACGGGGCACATTTGCACCAATCAAGTGATTGTGTTAGATAGCATGCAAACTGTTGGCTAGTTGAGCTACACTTCATCAATACAAAGGCGTCTCACCATTCTCTTAATTCAGCACCTAGAGTAAGAGAGGAGAAAGGCTGACCTTATTAGATTAAAGTTTTATTATTTTTTTTATTTTAAAGCATTTTTTCCTTTTCTTTAAAAACCATCTTAGGAAGTTTACAGCACACAAATGCCAAACTGTCACAACAGCAAGACAAAAACAAAAAAATAAAATAAAAATAAAACCAGCACTAGAGTATTGTGGGACTAAAGCATCACCTGATCTGTTTTGTAAAAAGTAAAAAAAAAAAAAAAAAAATACGAGATAGTTGGAACACATACTATATACATATTGCCATACAAACAATAAAGATGTCACTCTGTAGAATACCAAACAAAGGAAAACAAACTCGTCCACAGCCTGACAAAGTGAAAGGAACTTCCAGGCATGATTGTGTCCTACTGCAAAGAGGTATGGCCTCAAGTCACCGCTTGCGTAAAACATCCTGATATGCCCATTTTTTTTAAAAAAAAAAAAAAAAAGGATTTAAAAATCACTTTTTGAATTGGTTAAAACCACAGCACTTTGCATTATGAACAATCACCCCAAGTTATCAGGACCAAAGAGTGATGGCCCTAAAGATTCTGTCTCAGTTCATTTTCACATTAGCTCTTAACCTGATCGGCTAAAATAAATGTCAGTCATTAGTCCTTCAGGTTTCTGAAGATGGCTTTAAATAGAACACACTGGAAGGAATCTGTCCAGGTCCAATACGGCCTAGATAACTGAAACATCCCATTTTCCAGCACCTTCCCAAATAAACCTCAATCCCACCCCATGTCACCCTAACTCTTACACCTAAAACAATTCAATTAAATATGAACAGCCTAAAACAGTGGATGTCCAACTAAACTGTAGTTAAAAAGAAGTATCGCTATCCAATACAGAAGCACTGGAAATAAACCAAGTAGCGAACAGTGCAAGGCTACGTGTAGCAGGCAGGATTCTGGGCTTGAAAGGGTGAGTATTTTTCCAAGATAAAGATGGCCATTGAGGAGCTGCTTTCTGTGATAAACACCATCCAAGCCAACAGATGATGACGCCCAAATGGGTGACAGGGATACAACCTAGAAACATTTAATTCCAGGTAACTAGAGGTCTTGAAGACGTGGGGTAGCTTACCGCAAGAGAGCCAAATGTCCAGTTTTGTCTAGAGCAATGTCTGATAAGATGACTGGAGCGAATCAAATTGTGAAAAGGGAAGGGCACTAGATTTCAAATCACCATGTCCTAGTTTTCCCATCAACAAAAGCCCTTGCTCGGTTTAACATGCTCATAACGTCAAGATGTCTGGGATGAGGGGGAAAATTTGGAATGAATCACTGAATACCTTTCCTTTCTAAAAATAGTATATATAGAAAAGCCTCTACTGTGATATCTATGGTACAGAAAGAAAAAAAAAAAAAATCAAACTGAATGATCACACATCCATGGTTGTTCTACAGCTTAGTTCAGGATTGTGGGCTCTCAGGCAGGGCATAGCTAGTCCTCATCATCATCATCCTCCCCATCATCTTCAGGATCCCGCTTCCGCTTCTCTCCCCGGACACCCTCCTCCTCCTCTTCATCTGCAAAGGATATCGCAATATATCCCAAGCCGTACAAGTGGAATTTAAGTACTATATCTACAGCCAAAGAAACAATCCTAGAATATCCAGGTATTCCCACTGATACAGAACATGGTCTAAACAGAGCCTAAACCAAACACCTTACATTGATTCAATAAGAATCAAATCCAGTTCATTGCTACAAATTCCAACCACATCATACACCAAAGTAATGCAAACTGAACGCAAAATATCAAATAATGCAAGAGTTTACATTCAGAAACCACCAACCGCAACCTGGAGCTACATCCTACACAGGATAACTAGATCTGATATATTCATTCAGGCAAGAACCGTCACCTTCACCCTCTCCTTCCTCTTCTTCCTCCTCCTCTTCCACATAGTCGTCGTCATCTTCTTCATCCTGCAGCATAATCAAGTATGAAAAGCACAAATATTGGCTTTAGCATTGACTGGTGGGATTTCAAAACAAAAAGTGACAATATTTTTTGGTGAGGATAACAAATCCAAAGTGCATTACCTGGATGCCCTCCTTCATGAGGTAGGACAGGCCAACCTCGCCCCCTTCAGAACCATCCTCCTCATCGTCTTCCTCATTATACTCTCCAGTGGGACCGGATCCTTCCTCCCCATCTTCATCCTCCTCTGCACATAAAGACCAAAGTTCCAATCATTTTTAAAATGCATTAAAACACAAAGATGAAGGTTCCCCTTGCTGCAAACTGCAGTATATTAATGAGGAAAAGGCTAAACTCATAGCTATGGCAGTCAACTGAAATGAGCTCAAGCCAAAGATCATGACTGGCACAAAATTTTGAAACCTCAATTACCAGTTTAAAACTCAACAAATGCCACGCGACCTGGTTAAAATCGACGAGAAACCAATTCGGAAACAAAAGCCATGTTGCGATGTGCACTCATTCTTCATCGTAATCATGAGCCTCACCATCGTCCGCCTCCGAGTCCGGGGCCTCGTTGTCCTCCTGGTCAAAGCCATCCAGGTAGGTGACCCGGGGCAGCAGCTCAAAGACACTCTCCCGGTACTCCTCCAGGGTGGTGATCTCACAGTTGAACAGGTCCAAACTCTTCAGACTCTTCAGGTTCTGCTGCTCAGCGACAAGAAACAGAATGACTAGGGTTGGACAAGACAGGAGTCAGCGAGTCAGGTCTACAAGATGCAAGGCACAAACATTAAAAGGTGACAAGCGTCCAAAGGCAGCTTTACTACTGCAGCCTAGAGTAATGAGGAGGGAGGCAGCATTCTGACATTTCCCATACATACAGCAGATCCCAACTCCAAGAAACAGAATCTAACAATACGTGCTGTGTAGAATTAGATGGGTAAATGAGGGTGGTGACGGCATCAGAATCTCCCAACAATTAACGCATCTTATAAAAAGCCTGCCTATATATCACCCACTCAGTTCGCTTTGACCTCAAACTTAAGAAATGCCATGCAAAGGACACACCAAGCAGACAAATGACAGGAGAAGCAAAGGTCTCACTTACCAGTGCCTCCAATGTGCTGAGCTCCTTGATCTTGTTTCCACTCAGGTTCAAGTAAGTCAAGTTGGGACACTTGTCCGTCAGGGTCTCCAGGCCCCCTGAGATGTTGTTGTCACTGAGTTCCAGCTAAATTAAGACACCCGCCGTCACCATTTTCTCTTTTTAAAAAGTATGACAAACTCAACTGGCTGCATGCAGATAAAGCAGCAGAGCTTTATTCTAGCTTAGTATTCTCCACCCAAGCGATAAGAGTTTTATATTGATATGGGTCAAAACCAGCTCCTAAACAGATGAGCTTGAGCTTCATGAGCATGGACCGCAGTTGGAGACGCACCTTTCGAAGTTTGGGCAGAGATGGCAGCTTGGCCAGGGAGGTCAGACCCACGTTGATCATACTGAGGAACTCGAGCTCCTTAAAGCCTTCTGTCATGCCCTCCACCTCACCGTCACTGGACCGACAGTTGTCCACCACCAGCTCAGCCACCTGAAGGGGGCAGACATGAGTTGAGGGGGGAAATGGAGGTCATAGAATCTTGAACAGCTCCAGCGTTTCTTGCTGAATATGCCACTTGTGTAAAACCGCCATTTTTCCCCAAATACTTGCACTTTCAGAAACCAGCAGCCCTGCCCTCCAATGTGCACGGATAAGACAGTCACACTTGCTTTCGTTTACAAAAACCTGTGTTCAGACTGATAAGAACCACAAAGCGGGTCACTGCTATTACTTAAAAAAACTCTTCAAATGTTACTCTGTTTATTAGTAGTTCATTAGTGGCATTTTGTGAGAAACCTCCTCCGTAGCGCCATTTAATTTGCATCGTGTTTCAAAAGTGAGAAAACAGATGAAGTGAGAGTTAAACCGACTAAGTAATGGCACAACAAACCAGCGAAACTGCTTCAAGGAAATTCGACCCTTTCCCGTCACAAGCTGACGAGACGCGCCAGTCACATCACATGGGTACGCGCCGATCTAACACGCGGAGTATCGCGGATCCCCGATCAAGGCGGGTGGGGGCGCGCGCCGGACGAGGCCCCTGGCGGCCTCGCGGTCAAAGTGGTCTTGCGCGCGACGGTGAAATCACAAGGTGCGCGAGCGGCTACGGGGCACCGCGAGAGATCCAACGCCGCGCAAAGGGGGCACGCGCCTATCGGGCAGCACGCGGGGACCGAACCAGTGACCGTCGGGAAGTGATCCGAAGAAGGCGAGCTCCATGGGGCTGGGGGGCGTTGTTTCGATCGAGTCAATGGGGAGGTGGTCCTCGCCATCTGCCAAACCGCTTCGGGTCGGGAAACAGTAATCAGGGCGGGTAGCTCAGCGTTTACTTGCAACTTGGGAATGTCACCGGTTTTTTCCGCACCGCGCGTTATCGTTACACAATAACGACAATGGGGGGGGGGAACTGCGGCGAGAGCCTTTCTGCGGGGTCCGAGCCACATAACTTAGGTATTAATTAAAACGCACGACGTTGTTACAGTGCATATGTCGGATATAGCGTGGGGTAAATCGCTTAGTGTTGGTTATCATGGCAGATGCATACTCAACAAAATGACTTCCACTCACTCAACCCGTCAGGACGGGTCGACTGATTTCACACGTAGTCACCACCCTCTCCAGGCATCGCCACCCAAACAACCATGCAACAATTTTGTGCAACGATAAAAAAAATCAACGCTAGTATTTCCCAATTTTGGGAGATCGAGTAAAAGCTATAGATAGTGAAAATTCCTCGTACAGTAAAAATGCCCGCTTACGCCTGCTGCCCTGGAAGCCGCGAAGTTCACCTGTTCGTCTCATCACAGCACTAAAGGGCCACTGCGTGATGCCCATTAAAACGAGCAAACTGCACTCTAAATAAGCGGCAATCGAAGCCATAGTTAGAGAAGCATAAACAGCATGAATTTATAAATACTTTGTGTAATTAACTAGCACGATTTGGACCGAAAGAGCCAAACAATAACCTGCCCGCAAAAGGGTTAAGGTGACTAAGTTTTGCAGCCTTCTAACAAAATAATTGTGGCGTTTTGCTGCAAGTAATCAAAGCGCGAAATATCTCTTCAGCGAAGTCGGAATGAAGGGAAGAGGGCTGCTCGCAAACTGGGTAAGCGTGATGAATAAAACTACTCGGCCAGCCTTTCCAGCCTGTATATCCACGTATATATGTGCACGTTACAGGAAACGACCTTCTGTTCGTACGAAACCGATACAGACGAGAGCAGACTTTCCACCATCGCCAAACTTCCGAGAGCGACTAGAGCGGCGTCCGTTTGAGCGCCCATGTGGTCGCCGGGACGTGAGCGTGGAGCTTGCGAGCCGCCGCGCAGCGTTTCACATCGACGAGCCAGCTAGCCTCCTCCTTGCGTTTCTTAAAAGATAAATAAATAAATAAATAAATAATGGTGAAACTACATACCTCCTCCGGGGTCCTATTCCTCAGCTCCAAGCTGATTCGCTTTTTCATCTCCATTTCGAGGAACAAAATAAAATAAAGCTCGGAACTACCTAAAATGTTACTTTGAAATATCAGAAACTCGGGGGCTCCAAGCCACAGCTTAGCTTCCTTCAATGGCTGCTGACCGCTAACTGATCCTCCATGATATCTCACACCCAGTCCCGTTTATCAGGGCCCGCCCTCTTAGCCATATTATTGGCCAATTTTCGTATTTCGAATTTTAAGTGGAAGAGTTTCCTGCCAATCAAACGGATTGTCATGGTCAACATAATGTACTTCATATTGCAATGCGATTGGCTAGAGTCGCGCGCGCAGTAAATTCCTACTTGTCAAAGCCATTGTCAATATAGTACTTTTAAACTTTGGTCCCTCCTACTCTTTGTTTTCATTGGCGCCTTTACTTAAGAACCGTGGTCAATGTTAAACCGTCTTATTCCTCCCAGTTATGAAGTGGATTATGAGACTTAAAGATATTAGAAATCTTATGCACGGAGCATTCAGATATTTACTGAGTTATTATCATTTTCTGAAGTATCATGTCTCACACGAATATCCGTCGTCGTACCGTTTTGAGCTTAAAAGCGAAAGAGGCAAACAGACCCGATCGCTTGACATTATGTGCTACTGTATGCAAGATGGCTGCCCACATACAGCCGCTTGCATGAGGCTTAAAAGGAGAAAAGCGAGCCACGCCATCTGTTATGCAATATGTTCCCTACGAAACAGCTACCACAGGCCGAAGTTCCTATCCCCATGTTAGTCCTGGCCTTGTCAGGTTGGAAATAAGCGAAGCTTTATATGGATGTAACGTCATAATCTAATCTAAGGTTATAATATTAGAATAAGTATAATGTAACTTGTTTTCTGCCCCGTACCTTTACCTAGAAAAATGATATAGGAGTTGTATCTCAAAAAGGATTCTGACCTCCGTTATACTGTGATTGAAAAGATTCACCAATGGTTGTTAAAGACAAACGATTACTGATTTTAATTTCCACTTATTAATAAACACAACAATGGTTCAAAGTATATATTCAATATTTGTACATGTTCTATATTAGCAAAGTATCTTTGAGCATTTTAAATTACACTTGCTCACCATTTGGAATTTTACAAATGACTCGAAAGACCCGCAACCCTGACCAGGATAAGCGATTGAAAGATGGATTATTGGAGAAAGACCTGGACGAGTATATGCAATATGCAATACATAAAATGACCACCAGAGGGCCACTGTGGCTCACAATCTAACGATTAAAGGCTCTGAATGAGATTTAATGTTGATGCTGTTGAGGGATACTAATGTTCTTACTGTATGTGAGACTTTCATCGCGCATCTGAAACGCTGTGACTCTCACTGGATAAATATCTGTAGGGAAGAATGACAAAATGCAACATTATCATTTTACTAGATATTACCTTTACGCTTGCATTTTTAGTGTTGTGTGCAAGTAACTGACCCTTTACAGTTCTACTAACAAAAGCAGCCATAGGCAAGGGTGCAGGAGTGAGTTTTATATTGTTGGGGGGGGGGGGGGCAGAGCTTGGTACTATCTCAAAATTTTCCAGTGTCAAGATGGTTTCACATTACCAGGTCAAATTATATTATTAAAACAGACAATATACAGATCATCATAATGTTTAAAGTTAACGATCACAAAACTGTTATATAGGTTATATCTATCTGATAATCAAGATAATCAACATACTTGTATACGTCATAATCATAACAAGAACTTTTAATTTATCATTTTGTAGTATTTGTTTTCAGTCAAGAATAAAAAAAATAAAAGTGCTGGCCATACATTGAAACTGTTATAATTCATTGCTCATTGCTGCATCCTAGGTAATTTAGGCTTTTGGCAGAAAAGTTGCATACATTTTCAAAATTGCGAGTTGGGGATTTTCAAAAATATTATTACCAGTGAAGAAAGAGACTTGTGTAATTACATTCTTTGTATATTTCATTTTATATCAGATGAACAATCACATTTCACTTCTCATATATACACGTTGATGACTCGAAACATCCCCCACGTGAAGTGAACAATGTTGAAACGGTGCAAATGTTGAAACGTTATCAAATTTACGGTAAGACGATATTCGGTACTCGTAGGCGTGTTCAATGCATAAGAAATCACTGATACTTTTAATGCTGATTACGGGTGTAATGTCATCACACACAGAGCATCGAGCCTTGGTACGCATAGAGCTGGGGACCCTGCAATCAGCATGCTACAGAAAACGGACAACCTTCTTCCATCGCTCGAAGATCCGGTTCCGATTCTTTCCGTACGCAGCAGGACTTGAAGCACCGTGTGCTGTGACGCATTACTCTCGTAACCATCATTAAAATTATGTGCCACAGTAACCCGTCTGTTGGTCTGTACCACACCGAACAGACTCAATTCACATCTCGCACCGATGAGTGTTAGCTGCCCAGCACCCTGCCGGCGGTTCGTGGCTTTTCCCTCCTCAGTCCGCTCTCAGTCGGTACTCACCACGGCTGACCGTGAGCACCCCACAAGCCGTGCCGTTTCGGAGATGCTCTGACCCAGTCGTCTAGCCATAACGATTTGGCCCTTATCAAAGTCACTCAGGTCCTCACCCCAAACCATTTCTCCTGCATCCAAAACACTTCTTGGCCCGATTTGGAGAACGCATGTGCGAGATCGTGCCAACCTCTCGCGAGAACCCTCGCTTCACCACCGTGGATTTACGATACTTGATGAAGTCCAATGAAAATAAACGACGAAGACCAATATGATAAAATGAAGTCCTCTGCTTTTTGTCGCTCGTAACAAATTTATTTTAAATTTAAATTTAAATAATAAATTTATCAGGGCTGCTGGGAACAGAGAGCGCACACATTTCAAATTTCACCCTTAAAGTAAAAAAAAAAAAACATACAAATATATCTTACATGAACTCTTATCACTTTAATTGTTATTATTTTTTAATGTAAATTGCACGGGAATTTTGGCCTAAAATTCATGTGTAGTGTTTAATTCACAAATGCAAATTTGTAGAATATATGCTCCCTGACTGCATTTAAAAGAAGCAAAGTCCTATGTATGTTATTATTTAGCAAATCCTAATTATTTAGGATTACATTATTAATGCATTTCTTATTAAAAACAATTATGATAATAAATGAGAATCAAACCATCAAGTTCTATCGATTGTTTTGTTTTTGCTGCGTAGGCCTCATTTCACATAAATGATCACCAGAGGGAGTTATTGCACAAATATTCTTTTGGATTTCCTTGTTCCCCCAACTCAACTTTACCTCTATGCTACTTAGTTAGCATCAGATGGACAATACTGACTCATTTCTAAAATTCAAAATGTCAGAAGTTGTCTGTTGTCATGGTGAAAACTGACGGATTGTGCAAAATTGAAACAAAGCCGCTTTGTGCGCACCGTGTGCCTTGGGTCAGGGCCTTGACTCATCCTGCCTACGCTAAGGGCCAGTTCTCACTTTGTTGTGGCCCACTCAGCCGCCCCATTGTCTGAGGCACGCAGCTGAGTGTCCTTTAAGGGCCTGTCAGGGCACAGGGACATTACACTGACAGTAGACAAGCATTTGCTCATTCAGATGCAAAACCCATAATAAGTGGTGGCATTGCATCTGCAGAGGAGCCTTCCGCGAGTGTAAAAAACGTCATTGTTAAACATGAAAGGCCATTGACTCGTCTTCTCTGTATCCTGACAGAAATTAAGGCACATAGAAATACTCCATTGTGTTTATCAGACGTTGCAATTCCTGTTTCTGACATATTACACTTCATGTCCAAAATGGGCAAAATGGAAGAGATACTGTGATCACGAAAGAAGAGAAACTGTTTTAAGCATAATCCTGCTGTCCTGTGTGTTTAGATTCAACATGTTTTCTCTGCAGTTATTTCTGTAGTTTGACATACGCATTCTGTTTGTTCTGTTTGTATTTGTAACATTGTAAATTAAGAGAGGGGGATCCTCCACATACTGTAGGTTTCTCCCTATACCGTGTAAATCTATTTCCTGGAAAAAAAAGAATAATTTTTGCCCTTTTAAGAGTTGCTTATGTTTGGACTTGCATTCTTCAATTAGGAGTGTCCTGGTACAGTCAATGTACTGCAATAAATTAATAGAGTCATAAACATCCTGGAATAATTACAATCATTCAAGTGATAAAGTGCAGCCTTGTTCAACACAGCCCCCTCCCACCAGTCTTGGAACAGAGTAACAGGAACATAACATTCTAAAAAGACCTACCTTCTCTAGAATCTCTAGAGACTCACACTACATTGTCCATGCAATAAAAATATGTATTCAAACGTGCTAATTTAATCAGTTAATCCGTTTTCTTGATTGTAGCACAAGGGTGAGATGTTTCTAGATGAAACATGGGCTTTGGGTTGTTTTCTGTTTGTCTGAAATGCATCAGTCTGAATGTATCAGAGGTGTGTGTGTGTGTGTGTGTGTGTGTGTGTGTGTGTGTGTGTGAGAGAGAGAGAGAGAGTATGTGTGTGGGAGAATGTCTGGGGTCTGTCTTTTCTATCCACATTAACAACTGCAATTCATTTAAATTCCAGCACTCCCTTACACTGTAGATCCC
>JAODKF010000051.1:12927117-12949874 GCA_026779585.1 Mormyrus proboscirostris
CCCCCCCCCCCCCCCCCCCCCCCCCCCCCCCCCCCCCCCCCCCCCCCCCCCCCCCCCCCCCCCCCCCCCCCACACAAGCCTGAGGAATTTTCCACTTTTCCAAAACACCCATGGCAACATTCCACATGCACTTCCTGCTGTCTGTTACCTTACCACAAAACATATACGGCCACCCCCCACCCCGACTGTGTGTGATAGAAGAACCGTAACGGCTTCAGCTCTGCAGCCCCAGACTGATTCAGCCCTGCTGTGACCTCCTACACCCGGTCCTTGGAGACCCCCACACGGTCCACATTTTTGTGTCTGTCAGGGAGCAAGGAATGAGCAAAAATGTGGACCGTCTGTTTGTTCCCGAGGGCTGGACTGGGAAACACTGTTCTGCAAAGTGTTAGCTCAGGGCCTTGCGGGCAGCGCGGCCTGTCGATCCACGATTGTAGCCAAGGATAGTAGCAAACTGCTACTCAGAGTTTGGCTTGTGTTTGAGGATCGGCTGCTTGGCATATGGAGAAGGTATTTGGGCTTGTGGTTGCAGTTTCTTGCTCTGGGGGGATGTATACTTTGAAACATGACTAATATAAATTACTCACTGCTATGGTCGTGTAGAAACAGGAAAACTAATAAAGAACCATGGTGTAAGGTTTTCTGGAAGAGGAGCTTTTTAAATCACTGAGGATTGTTATTCTGTAGCACGAGGGATGATGACCTCCAGGATGGGACCTGGGGGCAAATGCTGCCCCTTCTCTCTGTGTTCCTGCCTATGACTGGGCTAACTGGTGATTGTGTGTCCTGCGATTGCCTAGCATGTAGCATGTTGATAGAGAGGGGCAGACAGAGGGGATATTCTTTAGTCCCACTGAGTTTTTCCATGGTTTGATCTGGTTATTCTTTACTAAAATCCAGACATAGAGTACAGATTTCAGGTCCAGAGAGTACAAATTCAGATCAAGATTTTGTTTCAACCAACCAGTTGAGTACTCTGTGACTGTCTCTTAATACTCAACTGGTTGATTGAAACAAAACCTTGGTCTGAATTTGTACTCTCTGGGTCTGAAATCTTCATCTCTGCTAAAATCTGCCTATTTTTCACAAGAATAGGCAGGCAAATAGCAAAATTTCCCTTTGCCTTCAAAATCAGACACGCTGCAATTTTATGACATACCAATAGTGGTGCATCTGATATTCCGTTTAGTGTATAGTGTCATACGAATGAAAAGCAACACACGCAAACTCATTTTTATTAATACAAAAGGATGAGTTTATAATATCCCTGATACAGATAAGGTGGAAGACCTTTCAGATTGATGTTAAGTGAATAATCACATTGCTTGATTAAGCAGGGAGATTGTTTGCTTGATATCGACTCAAAATGAAATCTTCTCAACACCGTTCAATGCCTCAGTGACTCCAAAGCATGGACGACATGTAGGGGCAGGCAAGGTATGACACGTTTTAGCTGCCTTTAGCTTTTTGAGATAGACTCCAGGCTGACTATGACGCTATACAGGATAAGGGGTATGGAAGATGGATTGTTAAACAGATGAGAAACAGTGAATTAGACTTTAAAATCTTAAACTTAAAATTCTACAATTTCAGTCTAAGGTTTCCCTTATTCCACATACAGATAGCCACCCAAATGAGATTGTTAAGTTGTACGCTGGGGAACAAGCTGTAAAAATAAAGACATTCCCCAAGCATGGGACATTTACGTGTCGTCACGAGGCCAGGGGCCTCTGCTGCAAGGGACGACGCGTCGCATTCCTGCGGTTCCTCAGCACAACGTCCGTCCTCGCAGGACTTTACCATCCCTGCCACGGCCTTCCATTAAAGGTGCCCCGCATCCCTGGGAATTTCCTCTCAGGCGTCGCGCACGCCCGCTCTCCTGTCCCTCAGCTCGCAGCCTTGGCTCTGTTCCGCAGTCACACGCGCTCGCATTCTCTCCCACCAACACCCCGTCAGCCTTACAAGTAAACCGATCCAGATGTTGTGTTTCGGGGCATGTTTCAGAAAACCACAACATCAGCACTCTGGAAACAACGGCGATGCGCCAGCTGCCTGCAGAGAGCAGACGGATTTTCCCATCACTCTGAGATGGTCAGATACGGTCAGGCCTCGTGGGCTGGATGTTGAACTCAGGTGCATGCTGGGTAACTCAAATGATATTCTTTTGTATTTTTCACTCTCCAGCAGGGTTTTTCCATATCCACAGTTCCAAGCCATCTGGATACATTGCAGTTCCCAAGTACCACAGAAAGCAACTTAGTCATAAGCAAACTCTTCCTCAAATAGCATATTAGTAGTGCATTATTCTGAAATTCTCAGTCATAAATACTCCATCTTTTAACCACTCAATCCAGCCAGGGTCACGGGGAAACTTGGAGTCCAAACCAGGCCCTAATACTACACAAGGGTGGGGTCCACCCTGGACATGATACCAGTCCATCACTGGACCCATACACACAAAGTTTATGAAATGCTAATTAACTTAAACGGCATGTCTTTGGACTGTAGGACAAAACCACAGAATGTGAGGGATTCACTGTACAATACTACACATAGGACCTACGGCACAAGATCAATTAAAAGTATATCGATCTAAATACTAAACATGTAATAAAATGTTTTGGGATTATTTCAATTTGTGTATTTAATTTGTGTTTACTGTCTTTGTTACTTGACTAAGAATGAACAATTTGGGTTCCGAATGTATGTATTTAAAGGTCTCACTGAGATTAGCTTGGTTACCTTGGATGTTGCCCTCTGTAAATGGTTTATATAATAATGCAGATTAAAAATAATCTAATTTATTCCCAAATATGAAAATAGCTCCGGTCTTCAAATATCCCATGAGAAAGTTAGAAGGGATGCTACTGAAACGTTTTTACAGCCTATCTCCGTTCTCCCATGAGTGCAAGGAAAAGGCAGTTTAACTGAGGAAACATTTCCCACATCAGCTGGACTGGGAGTTTAGACGATGAGACTCCGAAGCCCAGGAGAGCAGCAGTGACCCTGGGAATACAATAGTATGTGTATGAGCAAAGCAAACAATGTCCAGGGTGACGTCATCAATTACTCGCTCAGGAAGCGGCTCACAATGTAAGAATACGGTGAATTAGGAGCCCCTGTACCAAAATTGGCAAATAACAGGTGTCAGGAATCGCAAAAAGAATACAAGCTCAAACAACGTACAATTAGGCGGCAATGAATGCAAACCATGTCAAATAGTTTAAAATCTCACGGGCGTAACGCCTTGCTGCAATTACCGCTGGTGACCCCGACGTGACGCCAATTTCGGTTTATTTGTTATTATTATTGATTCATTTATTTATTAATTATTTAAATAAGATGATTTTAAACTATATCTGTTTTGTTCACATTTTGCGTTCCTTGCCTGTTCGTAATTTTTGTTTGAAAATATTCACATTCGAGGTTTGTAGGTTTATATAAGTTTCCGAGTCTCATTATTAATCCATATGTTTCACGTTTTGCGACTCCCATCTTTAACAGTATAACAAAGAAACTTACTGCGCTGTCCGCAGGACAAGCCTCGATTGTCAAACGACGCCCTCGCAGACGGGACCCATTACGAAGCTCCTGGGCTCCCAGGTTAATTTTTATCGCTACCATCTGGAGCTGCCCTTGTGTATGGACGAATGTTAAACGTTTTGACCCTTTATACACTTAAAGAATTTGCTAATCGATTTATACCTAATAATATATACCTGTACATTGCTGTGTCTGTGTCATTCTGCAATAACACCACCAAAATGCTAGCTGGCTGAGTTCAGAGGGGTTAGGTTTCGCTAAAATGTTTTTTGGTATGTCATGTAGAAAATAAAACTTCAAGATTATCTAGTAGGCATTTAAAAATCAGTTTAAAGTGTACTGCCACTGTTTTGCGTGTGCTCTGCACGTGGTCTCCGAGACATTTATAACCAGTTTTGTCCATGCTATTTAAATACTTTGTAGAAATTGCAATATTTATTACAAAAAAAGTCACATCGTGATAAATGAAATTTCATATGAAACCATAGTAAAAACAGCAGGGTAGCTATGAGTTACACACAGTTTGTCTCACAAGTAAAATCATCCCAGCTGTAAACAGCAATGAAACATATGCGCTGGGGAAAAGGCGACGTTGCCAAGCAGATCGATTGCAGTTCATGCAGTCTGCATCACTGCCACGCTTATTTACATTTCTGGGGAGGTGTGTGTCAGGCTATGGTGTATGCTATGTGGGTATGCTATGGTGTATGCTATGTGGGTATGCCATACCGATGGTGTAGATTCTGCACAGAGATATAAATCAGGCATTAGTTGCACGGTTTCGGGATCCCTGTGCATTCTCACTTTTGCACTGGGCTGGATTGGTGTGACTCTTCTGTAAACAGAAGGTTGTTGGCTCATATGGAAAGGAAAAGTGATATGAGCATTGGGCTCTTGACCAACACCCTTAAACCCATAGCTGCTCCAGGGATTCAATTGTGTCACTTTGGGTGAAAGAAAAATGTAATGAATTTCAGCATCTGTCAGAGTGCTACATAGTATAAAGCGATTGAGTAACGGAAATGAGTAACAATGGTGCCAAGTCAGCAGATAGCACACAGACTCATTTGGTCTCAGATTCTTGTAAGTGGGTCATCATTTCGAAATGACTTATGGCGTGGATAAGCACTGAATTGGGCACAGTCATTCAGCCACGCCTTTGGATTTAACTTCTGTGGCCAATAGTCAAAAATCTTTTGTGAGTTATGGAAATCCAACCAGTGCCCCAGTTTGCCATCCATTGTACTCCTAGGGTGTGAATGATCATATTTATTTTTAATAAATAGTTTATTGTTTTTTAATGCGATAGTTGAACACACACAACGGAACAAAGCAGCACCAAACAGTGTAGCAAGAGAACAACACTAATGAATCTTATAGGTCATGGATTACAATGTCTTGCACAACTGTATGCACAAGGGTTATGTTAACGCAAAGCATCGCACTTTCCGCCGGCTTCCACTCGCATGCTGCCTTTACCCCAAAGGTTAACGGTCATGGCTGATTCAAAAAACAGAAACCTACGCAAAGAGGTATAAAAACGTCACCCAGTAAACATGACCCCAGCTGGCTGAGCTGCCATTGTTCACATTCAACCCCAAACTCTACATCCTCTCTCCTTCCTCCCATATCCCGTAAAAGGCAACACCTGACAGGGCGCTACTTCCGGGCCGCTAACTCCGTGAGAAAACAGTGGGGCTGACACAAACGCCGCCCCCGGGGGCTTCCTCTCCCCCTTCCTGCCTGTCACCAAATCGCCAGGACGGATCCCATCCCGCTCCCCCGCTGCCTGGGGAACGATCCTCTCCTACTCTCCCACAGACAGGAAGTGCGGGACCCTCAGCTTGCCCACGCACCTCCCACCCCGCGATCAGCGTAACACATCAATGTGGACACTGGGACTCGGTCCATGGTGCTGGTAGCTTGTGCTCAGTGCCGTTCTCAAGTTGCCAGATAATTAATTAAATAATTCCAGGCTACTCCAGCCTTTCCTGGTGCGACCACGAAGAGTTCATTGAAAATACAGATAGTTCAGATGGTCAACTTTAGTCATTTTTGCCGAGGAGACACCGGGGGCATATGTAATTTTTAGCTTAAGTGCTTAAAGTATCTATTAAAGACTTTTTCCCAAGCCTGGACATCCAAAGCCCCTGTCGGCAGACAGATGTTTCACAGATGCTCTTTTCATATACAGGCTCATACACATGGTCAGGCATTAGAGCTCCTGTTCATTGGTTCCCTGACCGGAGGGTCACTACCATGGCAACAGCCTCAGTATCAGGCTCCCATTGGCCCCTGACCAAAGGGTCGCTGCCATGGCAACAACCTCAGTATCAGGCCTCCAAATCTAAGGCTCTAATCCTACTCTGTACTATTTAGGCAGCAACATAAACACTCAGAGAGCGGGAGAGCCACCTGCATGTCATGCACCACACAACGCAGACCTGTTACTATAAACCGCTGAGAGCCTGTTGGAGGGATGCAAGTTTACCTTAGACAGTTACAGTTACAGTTTTTTTTGTCTTTTAAATGTGATTTTAATGTCTGTTATTTAAATGTATCCTTCTTCCTTTGTAAAGTACTTTGAATCGCCTTGCGTCTGAATTGTGCTATATAAACAAACTTGCCTTGCTTAGCCAAAAGCACCACAGCCGAGCTGAGAACTCTGATGTCCGTAAGCATAGTGTGTCGCTATGATTTTATGCTCATGTCAGCCCAGAAACCTTCAGTGTTGATCATCACGGCTAAAGATAAAAAATCCCATGATAAGAATGGTAAGTGGATTAACTCAAGGATTCTGTGATATCAGATCAGTTCGCAAGATGGATCACATGCTCGCTTTCTTTCTGTGTGCGATCACTCATCTCTGGCCCGGAGTTCTGGTCTCCCCCGTTGGGGGGCCGGCGCAGGAGGATAGAGGTATGCGTGAGTCTTTTGTGCTGGGTCACAAAACCGGTTTCATCCCGCTTATGTTAATCATATGTGGGCTGCCTGACGTGGCCCCTCCCGAGTCTCTTTGTTGTGGGACCTCAGTGATGCATCCGAGTCATGATGTTACGAGAGTGACGGGTCAGAAGCTTTGTCCTTTTGAGGGTCACCACCGTGCAGATGTGAATTTTTTTCCTGGTCTGGCAGCTCCGGGGTCAGCCTTGTGCGAAGGCTGTGGATTTGAGTTACGATACTGATCGGTTTTGCGGCTAAGTACAGGGTTCTTGGGAGTTCTGGCAGCTTGAATAATATTTTGTTTGTTTCTTTTTACTTGGCAAATGAGCCAATTAGGATCTGAGGGGTTTGTGCTGTCATCGGTTTTTGGTTTTGTCGTCTCTGCTGGTGTTACTGAGAACCTTTCCCTTGCTGTGTGCCGTATGACTGTGATAAACACCATTTCACTTTGCCATCAAACGCACAGAAATAATGCAGAACTGTTTCCATAAATCACAAGAAAATTGCAGCTATCCTTTCAAGTAACATAATTTAAAGAGTGACATTTAAATAAATAAAAGATGCTGTTTCAGAAATATTTTATCGATGCTCAGATCATGAAAAATGCCACATGGAAGCTGTTTGGTCGGATCAGGAAGATGATTGGTCCCACATTCAATATGACCATCCTGAAGGTGCAAAATAAACAATCAGAAAAGCATTTGAAACAATTTCAAGCTGCGTTTTTCCTCTCTGGTTCCAATAACAAAAAAAATGTGACAATGCTTACACTACTTTTTATTTCTTAAACTTCTGTTGAGTCTTGAGAGCAGTGATCTAAGAATACTGCCTTTGTCTGATGGCTCTGACCATCAATGGAGTTTAGAAGTTACTGGTGATTCATCTGTTTCCACCAATTGCCGGGCTGTGGGTTAGAAGATGGGATCACAAGCCCCCCATCTCCCCCCTGATGGGGGTCCTGAACAATGCCCCAATTGAGTGCTCTCTGGGTGTTAATGAGGGGGCCTGGACGCTGCACCCCCTCCCCGGAAGCCTGGACCCACTTGGACTGTGTACAGCTCTTCATTAAAAGCGCCGTAGTGACGTCACCGGCATGTGCCCGGGCTCTGCCTTAACCTTGGCCTTGTTTCCCATTGGAGGAGGTGGAGCCGTCGGTGCACCTTGTCTCCGCGACGACGGCAGCATTAACAGGATCTGACTCGCTATCTCTGTGTCATGTGACCTTCTCTGTATGAGACGGCTCACATGCTCCATGCCGGCAGTTTTGTATGAAGGGGAAGTCACACAATCATCCCTACTGGTCATAGCGCAGAAGCCTTAGGGCGGTGGTCTCCAGCCCTCCCCCATCAAGAACGGCGAGCAGAATGGCATGTAATGCCCTGAATGAAGTGACCAATGGGATGGGAGGTCCCACTTAACTATGGGGCGGCTGAGAAATCAAATAGGATGACAAATCAATGTGGCAAGCCACAAAAACCGGAAAACCACAAGAAGTGCCTTAGCACTTAGTAAATTTGTCAGTCTGTTTGACTACTGAAGTTAATCTAATCTGATCTAATGAAGGACGGTTGTGTAATGTGACGTGTCATGTATTCCATCTCAGAGGGCATCACGAACACAAGCAAACGACCGTCTCGAGCAGGAACCAAAGGCACTGGTATCATGCGGCGAACTGGGCCCTTGTTTCAGCAGGGATCACTGAAATGTTCTTTCTGCCTTTAATCTCCCTTTTTCTGTCATCCCTATTGACGCCGCCTGTCCAGGACATTGTTCCTGACCTGTTCATCATGCCAGCGAAGCTATTGGAGCTGCTCTGAATGAACCTGAGTAATGGGAGCCACAGGCCCCTCCCTGTTTCTGTCCCACCCCCTCCTGCCCCCCAGTTCCACCCCTCCCCCTGCTCTCCCACACAGCGTCTGCTCTGGCAAGCTCAGACTGGAGGGTGATCACTTCCACTCCTCCTCTGGAGCCACCATGCAGAGGCTGGTCCAGCTCCTGTTCTGCGGTTGCCTTCTCCGGGGCCTCCTGCTGACCGCTGTCCAGGGTGAGTCCGCCGTCACTGCAGCTTCTCGCAGGAGCCTCCTCGTCGGCTTCAGCTTCCGCAATCCTACTTTCTCTTGGGCGTGTTTGCAGCTGGATGAGTTTTTCTGACTGTGGAGTGTGAGACGACAGTGTCGCTCTGCGACTTTGGATGTGTCTGGGTCAGTTCCTTAACCAGCACGCCACCTTCTGGCCTGATAGCATAAGGGGCCTGCGTAGAAGGTCTTTAGATGGGCTTCAGATGAGCTGCTTAATGGATACTGAGAACCAAAAATAATCTGCACAGAATCCCAGGGGACTTAGAAGGCGTCTCATTGATTGCAGGTGTGCTGAGGCAAACTGTCTGTCTAACAGAGAAGGCAGACAAGCTAGACACCATGTCCTGTTTGTGTACATTGGTGTGCGTCTGCATCTGTTGTACTGTCCCTTCACACCTCCGGTTGCATGAGCCGTTTCACTTCCTGCCAAACAGCACTGAATCTGAGAAGAATTGACTGGAAACAGAGTCTTGCGAAAGTGTCCAGACTTAGAATTTGACGTGTTTTAGAAGATGTTTTACGGCCCTTCTGTTAGCGTACAAGTCTGTCGTGGCATTCCCCCTGTATCCAAGGCAGCGTTTGGACTGTTCTTGGCCCTCGACGCAGTTAAATCTGTTCTATTGTAAATCTGTCTTTAAATTTATTCTGCATTCGGGCCAGCTGGTTTTAATAACCTACATGGAAGAATGAGGGCAGGGCAAAAGCCGCAGAGAAATCCTGAGCTTTGAGAGGTACCTCGCAGAAGACCTGTCCTGGGTTCAAGCTGTGATTGCAGACCCTCCCCGACAGAGAATGCAAGAAATTTGTTGATGTTAATTTGTCATGTCTTTTCATTGCCTTAGTGGGCTTCCAAATACAATCTCCTGTAGGAAGCTGATCATTCACTTATTTTGAAACTCAAGAAGATGACATTCACACCCAGAGATTTACAGGCCCATTGCATTCCCCCCCCCCACTTCAATTGCTTCAAATTGGACATTTTTACTGTCCACTTAAGGGATAAATATTTTGCCTCGGCTGCTCATATAATATCCTTGTGCATTAAATATGATAAACAGGTGCTTTACTCGAAGGCTTGTTATTTTGAGGGTGATTTATGGTGGTCAAAAGGTCCTCGAGTCTATGTCACGGCTTGCTTTCTATGCCTTAGCTCCAAGCTACTACCCGCCCAGTTTATGCTCATCTTACGGAATGGTATTGTGTCTAATAATACCCCAGGCCTCACATATCCCAGGGGTTAGGGGTGGAGAGGTTCTGAGCTTCAAGTTCAAGTTGAGAACTGCAGAAGATCTGAAGAGACCGATCTAAAGAAGGGGGCCAGTTGATATCCTGGAACTGGTTACTTAATACAGAATAATATTTGGGGTGTTTTCAGGGAATGTACATAGTTTTGTTTGACAGAGGGAGTCTCCACCCAGGGCCCAGTGCTCTTCTGATCTCACTAAACATCATCCCATTATTGTCTGGATCAGCAGTTAACAAAATATCCAGAGAGGAGAAATCATCTGTTTTGAATTGTCGTTCTCAGGCATGAAAACGTCAGCTGCCTCATTTGCAGAGGCAGCTCGTGTTACCGAAGCTCTTCTGTATTGAGCTGCCGATTACTGACAGCGGCGTCAAGCCCCGGTGTCATGTGTTGATGATGAGCTGGAACTTGTGAATGGGAGAGAAAATGCCTATTTTCTGCAGGGCCAGGTGGTGAGAAAATCGCTCCGCTGACAGAGCAGTCATCATGTTACGTTTTCCCCTTAACGCCACCTTTCCATACTTCTGTCTCCTTATTAGCTTGCCTGGAGGGACAGTGAACATAGAGTAGCCACAACTCTGTTGGGCCCCTCAGAAACCATAACCCCCCGCCCCCCCCAAAAAAAAAAACTCCAGGGGGTGTAGATGGATGACTGATCTTGTGCTCAGACCCTAAACTTTGCTCTAACCTCTATGCGTATATATAAAGAAAGAACAGTTTATTTGCCCTTTGCACAAGTATCAGTACATTGGAACGCTTCTCTTTACCTACCTCATCTTCCATGCCTGGGGGGTCACAGCACAGGGTCGGCCAGCGTGTGGCGCCCCCTGGATCTGGGGGTTAAGGGCCTTGCTCGAGGGTCCACAGACTTGTACCTATTCTGCCGATGTTGGGGTCCAGTCGCAGAGATGAAGCCCGCTGAGCCACTTACCGCCTCCTACACTGCAATGTACATGTGCAAATGACAGCTAAAGCTTTATTTTATTTCTGGTGAGTGAGTAAGATGGCCTGGGATACAGTGAAGAGGATCCTCTGTGTGCTGAAGGTTGTTTTTGTGAGGGATACAAAGGACAATCTGCCTCCAGGCAAGATTCAGAATGTATTTCCTCATCTGAGGTGATTACTGCAATCAAAACGGAGAGTCCTTTGGTTTGTGACACAGTCGTGTCCCAGTGTGGTCGCTTCCCATTCTGCGTACCGCACAGATAGCCGGGATCTCGGAGTTGTAGACTCCCTGGGTGCTGTGCGGTGACCTTGTGTGTGTGACACAGAGCAAGGTGAAGACCAGAAGCTTTATTTAGCTCTCTGGCATTCTCCCTCGTATAAAAGGGGCAGCTGGGGATACGGAGACGGCGCACGTGCAGTTTCCCAAGCGCTTAGGGACTCCGCCAACGTAATCAGCTCTTCCCTCGACTCTCCCTTTGAGTCTCAGGTGACCCATGACCGCTTGGTCCCGTGTCGCACGTCTCGCACCAAGTGGGCTGCAAGAGTCGATCCAGTTCCCAGGCAGGGTATGACTCAGCTTGCGTGTCCGACCGTGTTCCAACTTGCCCACCAAGGGTTTCTACTATGGGGGGGGGGGGGGCGGCACAAGTGGGTGGAACCCGATTGGTTGCCAGATGCATGCTGTAACTTACAGGGAGTCTTCTGTTTTAAGATGGGTCACAACTGATAGTATCAGGCCATGCTCAACCGGGAAATGGGATTGTGGGAGTGATGAGCTGGCTGGCGCTTCAGCGGTCTGGCTCTCACGCCACCGACCTGCCAGTGTTCGTCACCTTACAGACCGTCCGTAACCACTGTCCACTTCCTCGATCAGCTAAGGCTTCAGTTCAGTGCATGAAGCATGGTCATAATAATATAATGCTAGCATTCTCAAGCATTTATCTATTCTGAATCAATGATGAGTTCATTTGGGGGTGCTTGGGTTAGGCTTTGCAACCTTAGCATTGCCAAGTCTCACATCTGTCGGCATAGACTGCCTCTTTCGTTGTCAAATGTGCTTGTGGTAAGGCTTATAGAAATACATATTTATTAAGTTATTATGCTTATTTATATGATCTTAATGTGTTTCTGTAATTAGATACATGCATTGCATGAGCATGTCATGTTTTTAAATATATATTTCTTTGCCATCTTTGACTGTATGTCATTAGTTTTATATTACAATTTGACTAATGAGGATGATGAATCGTGGCGTGAACCGGAAAAACGACAAGCGTCTCAGGGTATTGAATCCTTCGGTTGGATGAATGTTCACTTAAAAGGGAACGTGGCTTAAGGTTTTGTAAATCATGAGCGCAGGGGCTTGCAAGCAGCAGCTGTGGGCCCCAGCAGCGCCGCACATGTGACCTTAGTGGGGGGGGGGGCTCCTTGGCTCGCGATGGGAGTTTGCTTGGCCGCAGTTTCTCCTGGAACCGGTCCAAGTCCTGTGCTTCTACTCAGAGTCTCACCGTCTCCTTCTGGGAGGAGGCTGGCGCAAGCTGACAGGGTTGCAACAGATTCCCCCCACGAGACCATGGTGCCTCGCCCCCCACCCCCAGTCATGAGACATCTTCCATACAGAGGTCTATTCCCAGGCAACCACCCCCACCACTGACATCGGGTGCGGAGCAACGCTTAACAAAATAGGTCAAAACTGTAATGGAGTTAAATTTAATAAATGAGATCTATTGTAGCTTAATATAACAACAATACTGCAGATCGTTCCAGTGAAAGGGAAGTGAAACTGTTTCGGATTGGTCTCAATATCCGATGCACTGCAGTCCGCCACACAGACAGCTGCTCCTCAGGTCCTAGAGGTTATGTCTTAGTGCAAAAAGACAGATTTCCCCTCTTCAAGATATAACTCACAGATGATGATGTGCTGCCCTGGAAAGGAAAATTAGCAATACCCCAGAGAGAAGGATCCTGGGGTTAGACACTAATGGCTTCCAGCTTTGCAGGTTCCCAGTTCAGCTCAGGACTCAGGCTGCCTGCTAAATGAAATCATACGTTTGATGGTGGTATAAGTATAGCCTTTGAGATTTATGCTGGTTATGTTGCACTTAATCATCTCTCCCTGATGTACCATGTTCAATCCCTATAACATGTAGTCAATGAAAAGATTAATAGTTGAGAGTCTAGCTTTATTATCAATGTCCTTCCTGTTCAAGTCTGAGGTGGACCTTTTCACTTGAGAGGCATATGGTACTCTGGAATATTTTTGCTTGTAACTATGGACACGCTTATCTCTTTGAAAGGAGATAAAGCTGACCTTAAAAGTGCAGCAGGAAAAGGAGTTAATCCAAACGGTGGTCCTGCACTCCCTCGTTGCAGAGCACAGAAAAATTCCACGTTTCGAATCTTGGATCTGAACTTTGACCTCTGTCACCTTGCAGAAGCCGAGGAGGACGAGGACTATGGGCTGGAGGGGACGCCAATGCCGGACTACGATTACAACAGCAGCTTCCCCTTCACCTTCAGCTTTTACAGTGAGTCTGGGGGGGGGAGCAGATTCAGGTATTACAGGGCTTCCATTTATGACTCCCTCATGATGGTGCAGCTAACTGTTCTCTCATCAGGCAACGTCAGTAACGTGTATGACGACATTAACAAGTACTTTAATGGAAGAGACTACGATGGAGATGAAAAAGACGAGAGGGAAGGCGAGACACGGGACTCCCCCCGAGGGACAGCGTACAGTGTATGTATTTATTTAATCCTTCTGGCATGCATTTCTGTCACCTTACAAAATGAGTGCCTCACTCCACCACAGCTTAGCTGACAAACTATTAGATTATTATTGATTTCTTGGCGTTTGAGCACATTGAGATTGTTCCTCCCCTAAGGATGTGTTTTCATGAAGTGTAATCTTCAGTGAAAAGTCTACAGTGCTAAAGGCCTACAGTCCTGGGATCAAAAGTAAGCCTTGCATGGGGCTCTGCGATTGGACTCACATTGGGATAATGAGCTCCTAAGCAATTCAACAGTCTTTAAGAAAAAATGCTGTGTTGAGGCTGTTTTTAAGTCTTTCAAAGAACCAGGCAATTTCAGAAATTGCTTTATACGGGAAATTGCTCTATCTACTTGTGTTTTTTTTTAAAGGAAAAAAAAAGAAAGAAAGGCATTACGTAAGACCCAAATCAAAAAGTTTGCAAACGGTTTGAGCAGGAGGAACTTATTTGGAACCAGGATTTATCTGATGAGTCCATCTGGTGCGTTTCAAAACTTCAAGCTGGGAAACAACAAGTATTTATTTATGAGGAACCTACTTTTTACAACTCAGTTCCCAGCAGTCGATCCAAATCGCATTTGGGGTGAGTGTGTGTGGCCACATGATGCATGGCTAGTGTGTGCAGTCTGCTTTAAAGACCCTGATCCCACCTGCAATTCTCTGATTCACTGCTCTGGGCCTGAACCACTCCAAGATCATCTAAAACTGAGAACACAACCCCGTACTCAGAGTAACACTTTTAATGTGTCAGATTCAAAAGAAGAAATCCAGGAGTGTCACTATGGCTGTTTTAGGGGGTCATCAGCCACACCCCCACAAAATAAATATTCACAGATTATTTTAAATAGTGTGTTCTCAGTGATTTTTCTCAAAATCAGATCCCCGCCTAGTAAAGGCTGAGCCCTCCTTTTCATAAATCCCTAGTGACTTAAGAATTACATGTGCAAGTTTGCAGAATCAGTTCACAAGTGACAAATATTGTATTTTTGTTGTTATTTTAATTCCTAGTTTTTGCTCTAAGTAGCCATGCTCCATTAAATGAGATTTCACAATTTCCTCCTCTATGGTAATATAACACGTCAGATACAAACAATGCCGTTTGATGTTTTAATAAGACATGTGACTGTGTAGCTTCCAGTTTCTTATTTGGCTTTAAATGAGCCAATTAATAAGGTTCTAGCAAAAACATGTTTTAAAACTGTGTGAGGTACTGCGTATGTATTATATCATGCGGTGTCATGTGATGTCATGTGTCACGTGATGTAAATGACGTTACGTCATGTGACGTAATATACATTGTCGTTGTATATGTTCCCTGTAGGATCATAGAACAGCCCTCCTCAGCCTTCTGCTTCCCGTGGGGATTTTGGTACACCAGCTCTTTGGGCCTATATGAGTGGGACCTTAAGCCCAGTTTGGCACTCGATTCCAAAGGTAGGTTGCCCAGCAGCTTCGTTTCTTGCTTTTGAAACCCTTGTCACTTGTCTATTTCCTGTAGTGTTTGGGAATAACGGCTTTGTGAAGGGAGCCGGCGATCTTATAACTCCTCTCCTTTCAGAGAGTTAAACATTCTTTTTCTTTTTTATCTTACGATCGAGGGTTATTAGGTTTATTTTACCCTCCATATTAAATGTGTTATGCAAGTAAATCTGTCTTGCCTCGAATGCAATTCTTACATTTAATATTAGAAAGCTTTTTTTTTTACACAAAATCCTGCTTATTATGCTTCTAAAGAATCTAAATACGGAAATATCTACTTCTTGGGAGAGGTTTCGGGGCTGGAAGTGAAACTTGGGCACGCCGATTAAAAAGGACGACTCTCAAATGCGACTCCGTTCCCTTTATCTACATCAAAGAGTCGCTGAGAAGCATGAGTGACGTCACTCATTTCCTGCAGCCGGGGTCTTGGCACGTGGTTATGCAGCCCTCCGGATGGCAGCAGACATGCGGTCCTGTGCAGGTGCCGAGGTGTGCAAGTAGAGGTTAAGGTTTCGTACCCCAGGAGGAAGATTAATGATTTTACCTTCAGACTTTCCGGGTTTTTAATTTGTTCCATAAATGCTGTGTACTTAACTGCTGAAAATGGGCTCAATTCAGCCGTACATGCTGGTATCTGCCGAGCTTATCTCAGTTTTAGGAAATCAGACCGCCTAAAATTACTCAATGTAGCTGTACAAGTACGATACTATTTAGTGCCTGGGGGTGTAAATGTCTGGGACACTGGGCGGAAAGCCAACATATCTGTTTTGGCTAAATCATCTATGGCTGTTTCTGAATCCTGAAATTAAATATCCTTGTAATTACGTGAACATTTGAGACTACTGTTGTAATGGCTCTTGGGATATTTTTGTCACCAAGAGTGATTTCATGAGATTAACCGTAAAACAGCAAGTAAATGCTAAATTCGCTCAGTCCTGATATTTAACACTAGGGGGCGCTTTGAGCACGGTATGTGAATGGTTTCGCTTTCAATCAGCAAATTTTCGAAGGGTATTACAGGAAATACATACCAAATATTTTCTAGGTTTTAATAAGAATAAAAACCTTGATTGACCTTGATTGGTCGTTGATTTTTTTTTTTTCTACCTTGAATTGTTATCGAATGTCATCTATTTGGAACTGGAACTCGCTACAGATTTTAACATTATTTGCTTTTTAAAATGAATAAATGTAAGCGCAGTATAAAGTATCAGATGCTTCTATACACAGGGATTTACAGTACAGGGAAGGGATACAATGTACCTGAGCTCCTTGAGATTTCATCCCCACAACATTTGTGTTGTTAGCGCAATGCTGTACCTTGTTAATATTAATACACCAAAATTATGTAAATTGCTTTTGCATATGATCATTTTACAGTTTTATCTTTTGACATCGCCCATATTTTGGTGTGGGTGTTTCTTCCAGATGTCCGCAAACACAAGTCGGGACATGAAGCACAGATCGCCGAGGGAGGGGGGGCTGACATTAAGGACATTAAGACTGTATACCATGGGGAGCCCGAGCCCAACCCCCCACCCCCTCCCCGCACACATGAGCACTCACACAGAATGACACGTCCCCCTCACCCCAATGTCCCACGGCGAGAACTCCCAGGGACCTCTGCAGTCACAGGCAGCTTTTCCATCCACCCACGATGACCATCCTATGCAGGAAATAAGACAGAGGAAGATCCTTAAGACTGTTCTCTACCATTGTTGCATTCTTTCATGTTTCAGTGAAGCGGCTATACAAATACAGTCATTAGCTGTCCAGTGTGGGCCTGGTTTTAGCTGGCTAACGCCCGTAGGCCAAAGGCACCTCGTCCATCCTTGGTAAGCACTGAATTTCCTCTTGGTGTCAGCTGTTGCCACCTTTGACCTTTGACCTCTTTGCGCCCACAGTGGATCTGCTCACTGCTCATGCACAAATAGGCCCTTGCAAGATCCCTCTGAGACTTGCCTCCATGCCTGCTCATCCCATTCATCCACCTTAAAGGGAAGGTGTCTCTTTTTTTGGGTCCTACACTTGCAATGCTGTATATCTCTTTATAGCCCTGAAAAGCAGTGATGAGATCACTTTAAGGCAATGATTGCACAGTGCCCATTTACCATCAATGCATATATATGTCACCACACATGAAAAAATGAGGAAAATACATTTTATATTCTTTTTTTATATTCTTTAATAAATATTTTTAATAGTTGTGGCTGGTTTTTTCTTCGTCCTCTGTGAAGTACGACTACAGGTACACCGGAATGCTTCTTTTCACAATTCCCAATGTTCTCTCCCTTGAGATGTACACACACAGTTAAAATCAAGCTTAGGCCCCAAGTACAGGGTCATACCATTTATCCAACATCCCTGGAGCACTTCAGGGGGTCATGGACCTTAAGGAACTACTTCAACTGTTTTGTGGAGAGTGGGACTCGAACCAACAAACTTCTCATGAAGAATAAAGGCCTGACCTGCTGAATCACACCCAAAGTTATATTTATGTGGTTAGTTTACCAGAAGTAAGTTTCTGGGAGGCATGTTAAAGCCTGGAAGTGCTTGGGATCAGAAGATGTGCTTACAGCTGGTCTGAATGGAGCCAATGGCGTTAATGGGATTGATCACAGTAGTGGGACATTAGTCCACTCAACCAGGCAGGTTGCTTTTTCAGGGAGAGTATGGGAGAGCGAGGAATCGCGGAGGCGATCTGATGGTGGAGAGGCACTTCACTCGCACATGAGAAGGTAATGTAGGATGGAGAGAGAGGCCAGCGCATTAACTCAGCGACGAGGAAGAAAGGAAGCATGCAAAAAACAACCACAAGGAGTCCAAGTGGCCGCATTGTCTCTCAGGGCTGCACCATCAGACGGTTTCTCTCTAAATGTGAAATGTTCTGTTCCTGCAGGTTTTCCCGTGTCCCGATAAAGCGGCAGCTGCTTCCGGAGTTTCGCTGTTACTAAAACGCTAAAAGGTTTCCTAGATAGATAGAAGTAGAGTTATGGGGTGTCTGTAGTAGGTGAAGTACTAGCATTAGGTTTGGTTATAGTTCGAGAAATTAAAGTTTGGGAGGGACAAAAGCTCATTTTAAAGCAATGCATTGTGAGTATTTTGTATATGAGTTGAAACTGTACACCACCGTGGGAAACAACAGAGGCTGATTACAAAGCTATTCTTAGGAACCTGGCTAAGTGTACCCTGAGGTGAACTGGTTGTTTCAGATTATGAACGTGCTTGTGTGGCTCATGTATATATTACACTGTGGGGACCAAATAAGAATCTGGTGTTTTGATGTTGTGGGGGTCACTGTTTCGGTCCCCACATTGTTGGAATTAGGGTTCCGCCCATAGAAATGAATGGAGAGTCCCCACAAAGACATGAATACAAACGTGTGTGTGTGCGTGTGCGGCCGGCCTGCAATGGGTTGACACCCTGTCCTGGGTTATTCCCCGCCTTCACAATTGGCCCCGGCCCCCCACGACCATGCACAGGACAAGTGCTATGGAAAAGGCACGATCGAATATCTGATCTATAAAACATCTCCCAAAGTGTTTCTGAAATGTATCACGAAAAATCTACAAGCAGTTTCCATACGGCAGCTTATGCTAATGCGATGCAGCCCTGCCTGACAGTCACATGACCCTCAGTGACAAAACACCGTCAGTTATGTGATCTGTAACCATGACAATGACACCATAGCAACGGTTACAATCTGAGGAAAATAAACAAGAAATGGCTTACAATCTGTCCTTTCACTGTATTGCAGATGAATCACATTTTATATATAAATGCCATTTTATAAATGTTACTTGGTCTAGTAGCGTTGATAGTCATATACCATTACATACTAATATACCTTATTACCTTAGAAAAGAGAATGGCAGCAAAATGTAATGTGCAGCCAATGGCTGCATATTGAAGGAATGGCCCATTTAACAAGCACAATGATGGCGCCACAAAAATGTAATTCCGTCATGTTCTCTTTCGTCTGTGGTTTCATCAAACGAGCCATGTGGCTGTAAGAGGTAATACAGCCGACGTTTATTTAATAAGTGTGGTATTAGGTCATTTTTTTATGCAGCCGACTGCATTTAGAAAGACATAAAAGGTCTAGCTTTCCAAATTAAAGTGGGTGCCGTTTGTCGGCAAAAGCCTGTAAGAGCATGTCATATTGCACAATTCAATTAGTCATGTTTGAGGTCAAGGTAAGTACAGAAATCGGTTGAACGTCCTCGCATTGTCAGGCTACGGTCGTGCGAGCGAGAACGAGGAATCTGCCCCTGCTGAACAGGAGCGACGGGAAGCTCCGCATTTTTATCACCTGGCCTTGAGGTCACCCCCCCCCCGCACGCACCTGTACCGTGTAAATTGGTGAGAGTGCGTGGAGATCAGATTAGTGCGAAATGCCAGACCAGTGCCCGAAAACAACATCAACACTGTCCAGAGCCGTGATGGTAAATTATTCAGCACGCACCCATCGCGGTTTGCACCCGCCGCCAGGCAGGTATTTAAAAAACAAACTGAGAATAAGGTCAGGGATGAGGCCAGACTGCTTTTTATGAGAAGGGAAGATAAATTGATATCACAGAGCAACATTTACTCTCTGTCCTCTAAGAGACTATCGCATGGATCAGTTCTGTATTCAGAATATTTAAATCAATCCGTTTACATAAATCAATAACTACAGCTACAAACTGCAATGTTAAGTTCTGTTAGTAGGTGCAGAAAGGCGGTTCAAATAGAGAGCAGCGCACCAATACAAGCGTGTCATAATGTTGCGCACAAAGCAAGTGGTTATTAAGCGGCTGTTCAATTATGAGATGAATACCAAGTAGCACAGGTTCAGGAGAGAAGACAATGCAGTGTTTTAACAGGTTGTGGATGAAGAGAAAACTGAAATTAATGGAGTCTGGGAGGAAGACAAGCTTATTTTAAAGCAGTGAGCGCAATGCATCGTGCGTGTTTTGTGAATGAACTCAAACCGAAGATGTGAAAGATTTCTTCCTATGGGACCTGAGCATCTCGGTGAAAAGATCACGCTTTAGACACATTTTCCAAACTGAATACTGAAGCAATGTGGGTAAAAGATTATGGCAGAGGGAATATCCGTCTCCTACTTCCTGTTATTCCCGCCTGGGCCAGCAGGATGCTTTAAAGACAATCAAGGTGGCCTCTTGCGTCTTTAGGCCAGTGTCCTGGATGGAAAGTACTTTGGATCCACAGAAGACCATATGAGTATTTCATTGCGTATTTACTCTCAATGTCCCATTTGCAGACGCGCTACGCTGATGCAGAGCTTATTATACTCGTGTCTTTATGAGATGAGAGTCTCCTTGACCTATTTTCCAGCAGGTTATTGTGTTTCTAGATGGATTCATGTGTTTCATGATAGACATGTTTTACTATTACGCTTTCAGTGCCTCCTGTATATCTAAACTAACGTACAGTGTGATTTAAGCTCACTGCACCCCTTTCCCATATATCGAATGAACTTATTTATGTCCAAATGGCCATATTCGGATATCATGCTTATTTTACAGCTTGACGCCTTGCTGTTTCCAATTCTCAGGCTTATTGGATATGCCATTGACCATCTGTGTTTCAAATCAGCTTTTAAATGATTCAAAATTCATACATTAGCTCCCGGTTAGTATGGAAATTCCCAAACTTGACTCCCCCCAGCAAATGCTCTTGACATTCTTTCAAAGCGGCCTTTATGAATAATGTTCCTGTCTGGGCAGCACCCAAGGCTCCTCTCCTGAAGCAGGCAAATTGGCGACCTCGTCCTGACAAGAGGAGAGGTGCCGCCACTGCGATGCTGTTCCAGCCCGGGAACCTTAAATGTCACCCTTCAGCAAAGGTGGGAGGTTCAGCTCCAGAAAGTTACGATCCAGACCAAGATTTTGTTTCAACCAACAAGTTGAGAAACAAAAGTCACAGTCAGAGAGTACGGCACATTCCAAAAATATAAAAAAGTGCTTATTTTTTGGTAAGAAAACACCAACTCTGTCATACAACAGTCCCAGAGTACTATGTTTTGTAACTATATACAACTCTCATGCATGTGGTGAGACACTCACACTTTCAAACTCTCACGTTCATGCAAGAAATCTTACGGCAAATCTATATTAATCCAATATGAACCTAAAATTAGCTAAATCAAAAGCACTGGGGTAATTTGCAAACCCTACAGACTATTTACAAGGTAGTAAAACTGTTACATACATGCATGTGCATGTGTGTGCAGACCTGTCTTGATGTTAAAATCTCCCTCCAGCTGCCTGACCAAAGTTGGTAACCCTGCTCTTACATTTACAACATTAACTGCTTTCAGTTACCGTTACAGTTACCGTTACACATTTCAAATGACTATGTTACTTAATTTAATACAGGGCTGCCCAATCCTGCTCCTGGAGAGCTACCACCCTGCAGAGCTTAGGTACAGCCTTAATTTAACACGCCTGACACAGATAATCAGGCACTTCAGTTATATGCCAGTATGAGAACCAGCTTAACTTCCACATAGCTGACTCTAATACTAAGATATTACTGAAGGGCCTGATTATCTGTATCAGGTGTGTTAAATTAGGGCTGTACCTAAACTCTGCAGACGGGTAGATCTCCAGGAGCAGGGTTAGGCAGCTCTGATTTAATATCATAACAAAAAAAAAACTGCCATGGAATTACTGTAGTGTTTTTACAATAACTGCTATCAGAACGTGCAATAAAATAAACTCAAAATCTCTTATCTCTTCTCAGCTACACATTTCAAGCGTTCTGTTACTTACAGCTGTGTTATGAATTGCAGAAGGCCAGTGTCCTCTAATTACATAGCAGGGCTGGTCAAGCGTGATAAACTTTGTAATTTTCCCCATACTGTAATATCTTTTGATTTCATTTTATCTTGATTGAATTTTCTCTCGCTATCAAACGTTTGCATTACTGAAGGACCTGCGTTATTCTGCAGTCTTTTTTTATCGGAACAGGTTTGTTTTTCATATACTCCTCCTCGTAAAATTTTAGCGGAGCTACGTTCGCAAAATACATTTCCAACGTTGCTTTCACTGACGTTAAAATAATTCCACGCACAGCAGACGTTTTTGCAGCTGTGTAGCATGTCGATATGCGCAGCAATGCGGGTCACCATTTGGACGGGAATTATCAGGGGTAAATATCGGCTGATATGTAGCCATCAGCTGATGGCCGATTCTTGCTGTATCGTCTGATACTGATAGTTGATCGATACAATCGGTGTGTCCTTATAGACAGCTACATCCTGTGCTGGCAAAATAAACCGAGGGAGATCTATTGCTGGGGTAGTTGGAATTGATGGAATTCTGGCTACAGGCCTGGGATGGATGGATGGACGGATGGGTGGATGATCATGTTTAATAGCCAAAGATGTCGTATATTTATTTTCTGCATTAAGGGCCAGCTTCTACCCTAATGCCGTAATACTATTAACACACACTAAGTATTAATACTAAATACTACACTGCGATAGCTACCTGACTTTTGTACTGATCTGTCCCAGACTCACCACTTCGCCTAGTCACTGATTATTTACTGATAATTCTGTAATTCTGCTGCAGCATTCTCTGCATTCTATCCATTTTGCCATTTGCATTGGTACTTTACTCTGCCACGTGTTACTTTACTACCAGAGGTGGACATTTCAGGTCCATAAAGTAAAAATCCAAACCAGGATTTTGTTTCAACCAACCAGTTGCGTACTCTGTGACTGTGACTCTTTATGCTCAAT
>JAODKF010000051.1:12959782-12992252 GCA_026779585.1 Mormyrus proboscirostris
ATAACAGGGGGATCTTCTCACCACCTGCCGTGAACACTGTCCTATCGGTCCTCACTCCTCTCCTGATCGAAAGGCTCTGGGACTTAGCAGGCTTGATTTTCATTCTTGCCCATTGGGTGAGCTCATCTAGGCGCTTGAAGAGTCTTGCTGTACATGGGGCAGTCTGTAAGATGCTTGTCACGTCGTCCATGTAACTTCTCAGTGCGGGAAGCCGATCCCCGGATGGTCACCTCACACCCCCTGCCACTTGCCTCGCTCCACTGAGGATGATCTCAAATGCCGCCACAAAGAGTATGGGAGAAATCGCGCAACTCATTGCAATGCCAACCTCCAGTTGTTGCCACCCTGTCATGGAGCCTTTTATGGCGAAGCACATGTGGAAGTTGCTGAGGTACTTGGCTATGATAGCGCTGACAGACGTGGGAACATGAAAGAATTCCAATGCAAAGTCAATCAGCTCGTGTGGAACTGACTCGTATGCATTCGCCACGTCAAGCCACACCACATGGAGGTCGCTCCGCTCCCTTTTTGCTCGCTGGATCTGCTCCCAGATCATAGCTGAGTGCTTGATACACCCTGGAAACCCTGGAATCCCAGCCTTCTGGCAACTTGTGTCAATGTACCCATTGTCCTTCAAGAAGTTAGTCATTCTCCTTGCAAGGATTGAGAAGAAAATCTTTCCTTCCACGTTCAGTAACACAATGGTTCTGAACTGGTTGATGGTGGTCGACTTCAACTCTTTAGGGATGAATACACCCACCGCCTGTTGCCACTCAGCTGGGATGGACCCCTTCTTCCAAGCAACCCTCATGAGCTTCCAAAAGATTGCCGTCACTTGTGGACAGTTCTTGAGGAACTTATAGGAGAGCCCATTGGGTCCGGGGGCTGAGGCTGACCTTGCTTTCCTAAGGACCTCTGCAATCTCACTCTGCCTTGGTGGAAAGGTGTCGAAGGCGATGCTTGGTGGTGGTGGACGTGGTATGTAGCCTGGGGAACCAAGTGGTGTCTCTCTGGATGCATCGGTGTAATGATTCTTTACGTATTGGTCCAAGTCTTCCTTGGAGATGTCCAGCTTTCCGCTTCGTTTTTCATCAAGCAGCTGTCTGGCATACCTGAAGGGGTCCTTGAAGAAGGCTCTTCTTTCCTTCTCCTTTCTCTTTCTCTGCCTCCTAATCCGATCTACACGGCGGAGTTTTGCAAGCTTCTGTTCGAGCTCGTCCCACAGGAGCTTGAGACCTGGTTTTTCCTCCTGAGTTGCTTTCAGTCTTATATTAGCTAACTTTAGTCAGATGAAGCCTTAAGAAAAATATGGATTTTATAACATTAGTGGCTAATGTTAATAGTCCTGAACAGGGATTATGCAGTACGTCACTAGCAAGCTAACACTAACAAGCTTGTATTAGCTGAAAGAAAACTTATTGCTCTCTTCAAATTTATGTTAGCTAGCTATTTGACCTCCATAGTCATATTGTCACTTATTTTTCCCCAGTATCAGGCTGAGTGGTGATGTTATCATCAGAACAGCCTGTCACAAGACTATGAGAAAAAGCCATACAGCCTGAGAGTAACTTTAGTGATGTCTTGGGTATCAGGGACAGTATTTATCAAACCTCTCAGGATATCAGTAGAGTAAACTAATCAGTGATCATGACCCTTGACTAATCAATCATATTTATGGTTCTTTATGGCATATTTGCGGTTCTTCCCTATTTAGAGATTCACATTTCACATTACATATCCATAATATCCAAAGGTTTCATTCTTTTGCAAAGGGATGGAAACGTACAGTGGAGTTGAAATTCCCTGTATTGTGCATTGTAACATACAGCAAAAATCACTGTTAGGATTGTCCCACATATAGTACTTTACTGGTCATGACAAGTACATTTCCTTCTCACTAACATTTGGATATTTAAATCTAATAAAATGCCAACAATAAAAAGCCATAGCTTTCTCCTTCTCTGACAAATATATGTAATCAGACTTGTTTTCCGGTTCAGTCATGTGACCTTTGAAATAACCTCTATTAAAATACACAGCTTGTTACTTGTGTGGTAGTTGTGTGTTTGATGTTGATTTCTCATTTGTCTCCTTCCTTAGGGTGAAGAAAGAAAACCATTCCAGGTATAACATATGAGTAAAATCATTGATAGGCATAATCTTAGAAAGCAAGCAATGAAAAAAGTGAATGCTATATTTCAGGGTTATTCAAATCATGGTCCTCGAGGTCCGAGCACTGCTGGTTTTCTAACTTTCCTTTACCTGTGAGCCAGGTGTGAAGCCTCTGACTAATCAGAATCAGTAATTATTAAACTAACCATATTCTGGTACCTTACCGAGCGTTTCTTTGTCTTGTGCATTCCCCGCCTGTCCTTCTTGCTCCACTTGTCTCACCCGTCCTGCCTGTCACTTCTGCCCTGCCTCCCTCGTCTCACCTGTCTGCCCCGATCCTCTGGTCTGCCTTCCTGGATTCACCCGGCTTGTTGTCTCCCTGTCTTGTCACTACTTGTAGGACTGATCTTCCCAGCTATTGGACCCTTGTGACCTTCCCGACGATTCTCTTGGAATCTCGGCTCTGATAATAAAAACCTGTTGCACCGCACATTGGGGTCCGCTCCTGTTCTGTTCGACCACCGTTCGACAGAATACTTCGCCAGAATACTTTGCCAGATTCACATGGACCCTGTGGAGACTCAGCGACTATGGTGAGAGGTGGAGCTGCTATCCGCTCTCATTTTCCAGCTATTGGAGAACCGAGCCAACCAGACCACCCTCTCTACCTCCCCGGCCAGCCTGGCAGTTCGGGTACCCGTAGCCCTGCCCGAAAAGTATGATGGTAACTCGAATCACTGCCGAGCCTTTCTAATGCAGTGCGGGTTGTACAGTGAGGAGCATCCAGAGTGGTTTGTCGAAGACACTGCAAAAGTCCGCTTCATCATTTCTCTGTTCACCGGCCAGGCACAGAATTAGGCAACTGCCCTATAGATGGGCGACAGTCTGCTTCTGGAATTGGCATGGGATTTCCAAAGTGCATTTAAAGGAATCTTTGATCATTCCGCCATCGGACACAGCCTGGGCGAACGCATGTTCGACCTAAAACAGGGTAACCGGACAGTGGCAGAGTTCTCTCTAAAATTGCACTGTAGCAGCGGGACTTCGCTGGCTGGAAGATTGTTTACAGATTCTGTATCGCCAGGCGCTGAACCCTGAACTCCAAGACGAAATTAGCTTCTTATGGCTCAACCCTGTCATTCGAGGACTACATTGTGCTGTCAGTCACCCTGAACAACAGTCTTAGGGAACGCCGCTGGTACCGTCGGCCGCAGTGGAGGACCACTCTGAACCAATGCAATTGGGGTGTTCGCCCCTCTCTTCTGAGAAGCGATGCAGACGCACCGCACAAGGCTTGTGTTTTTATTGTGGAGCTACAGGACATATCATCCGCTCCTGCCATGACTCCACACACTAAGGTAGGAATTTTTGCTTTTATCGGTGCGTCACTCTGGCAGCTCACCGTGCTGGTTACTTAAAATCAGGCTGGGGAAATACACAATACTAAAGCATTGGTGGATTCTGGGGCTGCTGGCAATTTCATTAATCAAGCTTTAGCTCACTCAGCCTATTTCTGTTTTGGGGGTGAGTGGGAAACCTCTCCCACATGGGCAGGTAATTTATCGCACAGGGCTGCTCACGGTCAGGGTGGGAGTCCTTCATACCAAAACTATAGATTTCCTGGTACTCTCCACATCAAAAGATTCGGTAATTTTAGGATATCTGTGGTTGCAGGCTCATAATCCGTCGGTTGACTGGTCCTCTGGTGAGCTGACTGCCTGATCCCCCCGTTGTTTTGAGCATGGCTTGGCGTTACCATGCTGTGCCTCCCTGATAGAAAGTCCGGACCCGGAGGACCTATCAGTGATCCCGGGGGAGTACTCAGATTACCAGGATGTGTTTAGCAAGGAGTTGTCTTTTCAACTTCCCCCTCAACGGGACTGTGATTGACCTCCTAGAAGGGGTGCAAGTCCCTAAGGGTCGGCTTTCCCTGAAGCTCCGCGTTCAGACAACTCAAGCATGCCTTCTGCACCGCGCACATCCTCCGACAACCACATCCGGAATATCCCTTTGAGGTAGAGGTGGAAGCCTCAGAAGCAGGCGTGGGAACGGTCCTTATCCAACGGGATCTGGTGACCGGTCACCGCCGTCCTTGCGCGTACTTTTCTAAGAAGTTAACCCCGTAATTACGACATAGGGGATCAGGAACTCGTTTTATAGGACCCTTCAAAATCACTTGACGAGTAGGCCCCAATACTTACTGTCTCCTACTCCCAAGCTTCTACCGTATTTGCCCCACCTTTCATGCCTCGTTACTTGAATCCGTGTGATACAGCCTGGGGCACCCCCTGACAGATGTGGCAGTCCCACTGCCACATACCCTGTGAGATGGATCCCAAGTATACCAGGTACCATCCCTTCTAGATTCTCGCCGCCGAGCCAGTACCCTCCAATATCTCATGGATTGGGAGGGATTTGGCCCTGAGGAGCAGTCATGGGTACCAGCAAAGGATGTCCTGGATCCAGAGATGATCACGGCCTTCCACAACGCTTATCCAACCAAGCCTGGTAGAACTCGTCGTGCATCTCAGCCTCCAGGAAGCGGCCGTGGGGGGGGGCACTGTCATGCCCAGGGGGCGGGACCAGGTAGACAGAAACACGTAACCACTAATTGCTCTATTTAAGGTGGTGAGAATTTCGCAGCAGTGTGAAGTATTGTTGCCATGTTCTGGAACCTTCTCTTTGTCTTGTGCATTCCCCGCCTGTCCTCCTCGCTCCGCTCATCTCGCCTGTCCTGCCCATCACATCTGCCCTGCCTCCCTTGTCTCGCCTGCCTGCCCCGATCCTCTGGTCTGCCCTCCTGGATTCACCCGGCTTGTGGTCTCCCTGTCTTGTCACTACTTGTAGGATTGATCTTCCCGGCTATTGGACACTCGTGACCTTCCCGACAATTCTCCTGGATTCTCCCCATCGGCTTTGGTGATCTCGGCTCTGATAATAAAAACCTGTTGCACCGCACATTGGGGTACGCTCCTGTTCTGTTCGCCCACCATAACATTCTTGTTCAGATGATTAAAGTTGTAGAATTTTTGCAAACCTATGAGGTTGAGTTGGTCCCAATTCTTTGGGTCAAAGATGGCCAGTGTTATTAGCCTGATTCTTTGAGGGGAATGGCACTCCACCATGCCATCAAAAGCAGAATAGCTTCCGACCTCAGCTAGGACTGCTGGGAATGTTTTCAACTGGTACATGTTGTATGATTTGTGCAATCCACAATACTACCCCAATACACTTTCTGCCAAATTCAGCAAATTGCTCCTCACAATTCCCTAGATGTGCGTTTTATGAGTGCTCTTAAGAAAAAAAAAAAACACTGGTGTTCATAGACAGTGAAGACCCTGTAAGTGATAAACATAGTGGCATGGCCCAGGCTATAACTAGTTACAGCCAATCGATACATTTCTTCAGGAGGAAGGAAGGAAGTAGTGTACTTTAGCTGTTGAGTTCAAATATCAGCAACCTCAGAATCATGTACTCTACTTTTTATTTCACATACAGTGGTGCTTGAAGGATCCTGAACCCCTTAAAATATTCTATATTTTTCCATAAATATAATCTAAAAGTAAATATAATAAATATAATAGGGAACTTGTAAATTCTAAAGGGTTCGCAAACTTCTAAGCATCACTGTATTCTAGTTTATTATTGTATGCATGACCATTGGCCATGCATACAATAATAAACAAGATATGTGATCATTGTTTGGCTGCAGCGGAGGCTGACTGGTACTCAAAGTACACAATTTCAGTAAATCAACGAAGTGTCTTGCTGAGTGATTCTAAGGGGACTGAATAATGTTTATTGCGTCTGTATTTTACAGACGGCTATGAAGAGGGCAGGAGGAAGGCAGAGACAATGTCTGACCTCCAGTCTGAAGCAGAGATGTCTGGGCAAAGGCCACCAAGGCATCACTATTACCGTTCACACGTTGTTTAAAATCTTATTAAACTTTCTATTTAACGTCACTAAATTTAATTGGTATGGGTAGCGGTTTGCGCTTCATTTTACACAGTTTTCCATTCAGTGTTGATGAGTTGTGCTGATTCATTAAAACAGGAAGAATGTCAGGCTAGGTGACCTCGGGGGTCTGGAGCTCTCACTATAGACTCAGAAGAGGACTGTTCCCCGCCACCCAAAAAAAACCTTCCTCCTGCCTACACCATAAACTTCCCTGTCGCCACAAAAGGAGCTTGTTCAAGAGCTATGTCAAGGTATGTGGTGCTACAAATATATAATTCCTTGGTAAGACCCAACCTAGAATATTGTGCTCAGGTTTGGTCACCATACTTTAAGAAGGACTTTGCGGCCTTAGAAAAGTTGTACTGTACTACAGTATGGAATAGTCTTCCTGCTAGTGTAGCACAAGCTAAAACCCTGGGTTCCTTTAAATCAGGGCTAGACAAGATTTTAACAACTCTGAGCTATTAGTTAAGTTCTCCCAAAACAAGCGTCATGGGCCGAATGGCCTCCTCTCCTTTGTAAATTTCTTATGTTCTTAGTTCCCTCCCTGTCCCTAACATAAGCGGTTACAGCCACCCCATACCCAAATTTACCCCCTGCCTCTATAACCACCTTACCAGCAGCAGCACACCCAGCATCATATGGGCCCCTTACAGACATGCTAGAGAGCTGGGAGCCAGGAGATGATATTCCATGTGAGTGTGTCCTTTAGCTTTCTGATTAACTGTGTATGTATGGATACATTTCATGGGATATTTTCCATCATTCACTTAACACTGTATACTCTTGTAGCACTGGCAAGCGTCAGGTGGCTCCTCAGCAGTCATCAGAACCAGGTAAGTCCAATACCAATTTCCGCTCGGCTGCCTTACTGGTATTTTTCCAAGCTATTATCTTCTGTCATCTTGGCCAGATTTTTTGTTACATATCCATTAGCCAGGGGACACACTTAAAGCAAGCATGTATTCAGTACAATTAAGTGGATTTTGTTGCAGTTTTATTTGCCTAGATATTGATGGGTTGACTGTACTTTAAGATGAGAGGCTATCATAGGACTTTCTGGTGTGCGTATGATTTTCATTTTAAAATGTTAAACTTCTTTTTCATAGCATTGTTTAGGGAAGTCCTTACAAAACCTGAGATGGTGCTTGACTAAGAAAAGACCAATATTGGTCTTCTGCAACTTCACCATATGCAGTTGTTCACCATATGCTGCCCCCTTCCACACTGGACTGTCTACTTCACACCCTGCTCTGCCTTACTTAAGTCCCCTTATACACTGTAAAAAATCAATCAGTGATGAAGCATTTTTCAGTATATAAATAAAGTGGCTACTAATTGTGGCCACACAGGTGGGGCAGGACAGGTGTGACTCATCAGGAAACAATTAAGGATGCTTTATAAGCAAAACAGAAACAACTCGGCTTTGCGAAGTATTGCGCTCATGTTACGTGGCCATACCGAGCATTCTCTGTCCTCTGTCTGCCCTGCTACCTGTACCCAGCCTGTCTGCCTCCTAGTGTTGTCCTGTCCTGTGCATCATCGTCTGACGGATCACCCTGGTATCGACCCCAGCTCACGGACAACGACTACGACTACTGCCTTCCACCCCTTCTCCAACCGGCTAGCGGGCCGGGTCCTCTTGGCCGGCTGAAGATAACCTCGCTTCACAAGCGGACCTATTACTCTTTGCCTCCTGTCTGTCTCTCCTGTGTTCTCTCCTGCTCACTGAGAATAAAAACCTGTGTTTCCCGCATCTTTGTCCCTGTTCTTCCTTGGGCTACATTACAGAATACTTCGCCTAACGATGGATCCAGTGGGAACCATGGAGAACCGGTTAGCAGCTGTGGAGCTCATCCTCGCCTTGCAAGCAGCTCATGTCCCCCTCACGGAGTCACCTCCTCATCCCAGCGCTCCACTACCGATCGCGGTCCTTGATCGCTATGACAGAAATCCCAACCAATGCAGGGGGTTCCTCATGCAGTGTGGTCTGTACGTGGAGGAACACCCGGAAATGTTCACCTCGTCCGGGGCAGAGGTGCACTTCACCCTCTCTCTCTTAAAAGGGGGAGCCCGCGAACGGGCATCCGCCCTATGGGCACACAACAGTCCACTGCTGAGCTCTTCCCGAGAGTTCCACCATGCACTGATGGAGGTGTAGATGTCCTGGAGACTGATTATTGGATTGTTGCATTAGCCGCTGGTCTGTAGGACTATAACAGCATGCACACTTTTCTCCTGCCTTTCAAGCTGTATAACAAAATGGTAAGTCACTAGAGAATGAGAAGGTGTGTGTGTGTGTGTGGGGGGGGGTGTTGTTAAATAACTTAAAATCCATCATAGTAAAAGAACAGGCCTGAAATTGCGGGACAAATCACCTTAGCAGCCTTAACAGATCACACCGACCAAGACACTTGAGGCTTCATCAGTTTCTCAAGAAAAAACCAGGAAGCTTAACCCTGAAATGCATAAGATGAAGTCCCTCCATCCATCCATCCATGCTTGTCTTATGCAGGGTTGTGGGGTTCCGAGCCAATCACAGAAACTATGGGTGCAAGTTAAGGAATAACCCAGGACAGGACGCAGCGCCAACCCATCACAAGGCAGCATACAAAAAAAAAAAAAAAAAAACACACAAAGTAAATAGACTGCCTGAAGCAGAGTAATACTTTGAGGTATTCAGAGACAGCATAACAACCCCACAGAGATGGTTAGGAGGTTAATAAACAGCCTTGTGGCAAGTTACTGATCCACATCCAATTAAACATGAGCCCTAAATAACTGCCCAGCGTGATGCCCAAACCGCGCTGCTACCATTCAGCTCCCAAAGCGATCTGTCAGAGCGCCGCCGTCACCTCAAAACACAGAAAGCATCAAGGGGTCCGTTTTGGCGGAACCGCCACAGCCAGTGGCTTCCTCGCTCCCCCGACTCGGAGAAACTCCAAAAACATTTGCTCCAAAATGTACTGCAGCTTGGTGAGGTCGAGATAGACATTAAAAGAACCTATATGAGACCCCGTAAGGCAAAAACATTACCACTAAAGTGAGGATCCCAGATTCGTACAGCCTCAGCAAAAAATGCTCAACAAACATCTCTGTGGTTAAACACAGATCTGTAACCACACAAACACTGTATTTCTTTTTTTTTTTCTACACACACATTTTGTCTTACGGTTCTGAGAAATGTTCTTGATAACGGCATTTTTCAGGCAAATATTTGATATAGCACAACTTTGCTTAAAACTAGAATCTTCTTCCTTAAAGATTCCCTTTTACACTAACCATTTAACCATTCTTTGGTCTCTCCTCCAGAACAATTAAGATGAAATACAAAAAAAAAATGTACATAAGTTTATATAACAGCTGTAAAACACTTGCCAGAGTTGCTCTCAATACTAGTTTGCCATGCCAGAGAGGGGTTTAAGACATTATAAGTTATTAAACACTGTCTTTTGCTGAGAAACAGGAATAACACTATTTTAAGGCAGCCCTTTAAGTGATAGAGGAGAAAGAGTTTTATACTTAAAATGGACCTTCAAGCAACGCAAGGCCATCAAACACCAGCAGTGATTCTGAATGGATACCCCTTATCTTGCATCATATTTTTTAAGAACCAGACTAAATTCTTGTAAGTCATACCCACTGCCCTACATGCGACAGGGAGGATTTAAAAGGTCCATTTCCTCCCAACAAAACCACAGCCTTCAGAAACATCCTAGTGGGAAATGATGACAAGTAATACAACAGCAAGAAATGTCATGAAGAGATTCCCATGATGTGTCAGTAGATGATCATTCCACCAACAGAAAAAAAAACTTGCCAAAAACTTGATTTCCATTAGCTTTCTGTGAGCCTGGTTATCATGGCCTCTCCAGTGACCCACGGATCTAGGACACAGCACATGCAGATAAGGCACCCAGGACAGAGGGGCTCCCCCCCTGTTCCTGATTGGTGCACAGACCCATGATTAGCATTGTCTTAGCCACTCAGGATCCACGTCATCGACGTTCTCAGCATGCCAACCCAGATCTGTGTTCAGGTTCCTTCGGACACCCTGAGGCTCTGACATGGTCTTTCCGTTTAAGCCTGGGCAAAACACATCCTTAAATATCCAGGGAAGTTGGCATAGGGGTACTTTACTTAATTTGATCAGTTGCAATAAACAGTCAATTTACTGTAGCTTAGGTAGAACATGCCCAGGCTTGTCTTCATTGGTGAAATCCTGGCAAGACCTAGATACTGTTAAGAGTATATTATGGGGTGGGGAGGCAGTTGCATGTATTTAGTCTTTAATTAGGTCCAGTTCTGGCTCCCTTTCTCCAAACTCTGCCTTCCTGCTCTGCGATGGACTTCTCAGTTCCAGAGTGGTCTGGTTTTAATAAGTAGCTGGTGATGGTGTACCCGTCAGCAGCTGATTCCGACAGTGTCGGGCCGTCTGGTTCGCCACCGAGAACCCGTCGGTCCTAGATGGACTCGATCTGCCGACGGACCTTCTCCGAGGCCAGGCGGTCCAAGGAGCGCTGCCGCAGGACCACCAGCAGCGCGAAGACCACCGTCAGGCCCAACACCGTGCCCTCAAACCTCCAGAAGAGCCGCTCCTCCAACAGGGACGAGCGACAGCTGGAGGGCAGCAAGGGAAAGAAGTGAGCGACCGCTCGACGCAGACCACTGGGTTATGACCAGAGGAGTTTCAGTCTCTGTTGCTGTGCCACAGATTCCACCCAAGGCCATCAGTCATCTCAACCAGACTAGAAACTCACAAAGTCACCCCAGCACAACCCTAGGAAGAGACCGTACACACCCATCTGCCAACCTACTCCCCAAACTACTCTGTTTCCAGTGATACTCATTTTTATTTTGTAACCACACGCCTGCTGTTAATTCAAAAAAAAAAATCAAGTCACATTTAATGCTCCTAAAAGAATGTGATTGCATGACTGCACTGTGATTCACTGTTCACCTTTATACTGTATAGCTATATTGCATAATGTTGTTGTTATTATTACTGACAATCATAATAATGATAACAATATTTTCAATTCAATTATTTACTGTAATATGTATCATTATAGTAAATAAATGGTGGGGCAGCAATCTTGACAATAAATGACAGTAAAAATAATCTGGACTTTTGGCTAATAGCTCAAGAAAAGCATTGAACCAGAAAGGCTTCAATGAAAACCAAGCTATGTAGGAGCATTAAACTCTACACAGGAGCGGCATCACGTATTCTGTGGGGGGGGGGGATATTCAGTATCTGTGGTTGTATACACTACGCCACCCCCACAGCTGAATAACCCCAGAGCAAGGAGTAAAAATGCACCAATGGGGATACAGACATGGATACTCACCTCTTGAATTCATCCCTGTTGGATTTGGCACAAACAATCCTCTCCACGTAACCAGTCGGGCTGCAGGCCAGCACTGACTTCTAATGCACAGGACAATTCTATAAGCAGGTGCTCCATCATCAATATCCTCAATAAAGAAAATATTTACTCAAGAATACAGTATGTATTCATTCCTGAAGTGCTGTCATACAACAGTGGTTGACCCTATGTGCAAACTGGGTTGGGGATTCAGACCCCGTGGAGTGAGACACTGTCCGGTAGTAGGATCGTCCCCGAGGGGGCGGAGCCATGTGGTCCTCACCGACTGGAAGGTGCTGCACTGAGCACACTTGGCCATCACCATGAACTCCTCCACCTTCCAGCATGGCATGCTGGCCGGCCTGTCCACTGCAACACAGAGAACGCGACCAGCAGTGCAGATTAGTGGCCAAAGTGGGGGGGGTGGGTGGGTCGGAGATGGGGTTGGTGCTTCCCTGAATAACAGGCATTGGTACTGGATGCGGCATGGGAAGGAAGGGTGTGCAGGCAAGAACTCAGACCCAATAAAGTAGCCATCCCTTTAATATCTCATCTAGTTTATGACTAGTGTTACGCTGTAGTTAGGGGTGTCAGATTGATTATGAAGAATGAAGGGACACCACCCCCTGAATAATAATAATGATAATATATTTGGGTGTGCAAGCCGACGTTTTTGGGGGGCGTTTGAACACACGAGCACAACGTTGGCCATTTCCCCGAGATTCACAGTCACCGATTCAGAAAGAGTGACGACAGCGTGAAAGTGTGTTTTATACTGAATAAACTGTGACTCAATAAATAAATAATTCGTTTTTCTTTACCTGAACTTTTCTCTTCACCCAACAGAGCAGCTCCAAAGACCCTACAAAAAAAATATATTTTTTGAAATTATCAGGCATATGAAACCTAGATGGAAAAAAAAAATCTGCCAACAAAACAGACTACATAAGCCAAACTGCGGCATTCAAGGGCAGAATTCCTGCTGGTTTAAGAATCACCGTTCTGTCATCTTGCCACAAGTGAATCAAGGCAATAGCAGCAAACAAGAGGCGGAGCGTCACCTGAGTGATATCACTCCCCAGAAGAGCAGATTCAGGGCAAGGGTTCTGGGTCGTAGGCAAACCATGGGGATCCTGCAGTCGCTCTCCATTCTGCTGGAAGACAGAATTGCTCCTTCCCTGCAACCCAAAGGACACACCACAAACGACAGTTGAATATCCTGTCGAGATCACTATACATCCCTCTATTACGTTTTATTTAGAGTAGATGCTTTCAGCCAAAGCGATGTACTTTTTTACAGTCAGACAGTCCCTGGACTGATTGGAGGTTAGGGGCCTCCTCAAGGGCCCAATGGTGACATCACTCTAACCCTGGGATTTGAACCAGAAACCTTCAGATCACACCTATAGGGTCCAAACCTGCTCAACCACATGCCATTATTTAATACTGAGCCTGAAAGCACAGATATACCGATATTGCATCTTGATATCCTGTACCTCCATAAACTCATTTTACCCTGCAGTGCGGGCACAAAAATTCACTGTATTCCTTGAATACTTGTGACAATAAAATTTGAAACATGACTGAATGAAGAGACACAGAACTCCTGCCCTTCCCCACCCAAATCAGCATTCCTCGACATCCCATAATTATACCTGATCTATAAACCCACACTTCTATCCATTCAACAGCACGTCAATCCATTTTCTCCAATCCACTCATTTCTTACTAGCCACCATAAAAAAACTGCACGCAAAATAACGCCACTCCCCTCCACTATTGAGAAATACTACATTTTACTTCTTCAGAATCAGAAATCTCCAGTGCCTGTTATCATTATGTTAACCAGGACAGCACCAACTGGAAGACTACGGACTTTGAAAGCATTATGCATATCTTGCCTGTACGCTATGCATCTGGGTCCAAAGTGTAAACTGTGTTCGACACAGTGACATCCATATACGTACGATTACTAATTTGGTATAGGCCAGGCGAAGAAGCGGTTAACAATGTTGGGAATAAGCGAATTAAGGCGAATGAAGTGTGGCACACTGATTTCACAACAATAATAATACATTAGTAACGTTGAATGCCCAGATCGAGATACATGCCTTTCTTAAGGCAGAAAACACCACGCCTAGTTTTATTTAATACATTGTAAATGGTCAGTTGCTGCAATATGGAAGGTAATAATATAGCGAATATTAAAGCCCCGTTTCCGGTTAAAAACGTCTTACCGTAAATACGCTGCCAATGCACCGCTACTTCTAACAGTGATGTACTGTGTTTAACGGAATTATAACTATGGCTTTTTGCCACTAGACAGGCAACAGCTAGGCTGTGGGATGTTTTAAGACCGTATGCAGGTTGCCTGGCTTGCCCTCCTAAACCACCGAGGCTGTCCAGCTGCCGTGTTTGTCTCCAGAGCTGTAGTTAGATGGTTACGACAGCTGCTCAACTTCATGACAGATAAAGTATCTCCTCGTCGTTTGTAAAAGAAATACCGGCTGTAAATCCTTCTTCACGGCGCCGTTCTCATCTTGAATGGCGTCGCTCTATGTCTTCGGGACGATGTTCATCGCTCATTCGTCTGCATTGAAAGGCAGCAGGCTTCTTAATCCGAAATCACATTTAAGGACGGCTTTCCCCTAAAGCAGCCATATTGAACTATGATGAAAGAGAGAGAAGCTCCGGAGCAGCACAGCGCCCCCTGCTGCCACCCAAGTCCTTAGAGATTCGATACTATTTCAGTGCAATCTTTGTGGCGGGGGACTGAACAATAGCCGCAGATATCTGCTTATTTATTATTATTGATCTAAAAATTGAACGTTTTATGTATTTACTGAAGACACAGCTATGTAGGGAAGATGCCGTAAAATTAACACGTATACAGTTCTCATAAAATTCTTCTCGCTATGCTTGTTTTAAAATACTCTTGTGTTTTCAGTTTCACTGTACAATGAAATATCATTTTTAACTAAATTTTAAATGCGTGATGTTAAATGTTTTACGTCACATTAATATATGCTCGACCGTTTATATCAAATCTTTCAATTTCCATATTTTAGAGCGCATCAAAGATGATTCGTGATGTTAAATGCGAAACATCACTTCGTTTAAGCATGGCGATTCCATTTAGTTTTGAAGTCTGTATCAAAAATGACACTGCCACAAAAATATTGTAAATGGGGTGGCTTAGTTATGCAATACTGTTTCGAACCGTTTCAAATGGTGGGGTACATAAAAATGCAATCTGATAATCTGGGATAAGAAAATGTTGACCCCAAAATCACCCGGTGCCCCAATGCAGTGATGGGGACACTGTGCTGTAAAAATAGTGTTGTCCTATGGATGAGACATCAAAGCAAAGTCCTGAATCTCTGAGGTCTGGGCATCCTTTGAGAGAGTAGGGGTTGTACCCCAATGTCCTGGCTTCCCCCTGTGGCCCTATCAAATCTGGCCGCCTAATCATCACCAGTATCTAACTGGTAAATTCTGTCCTTCCCTTTCACAACAATATATATCGTGATATATATCGTGTGGTGAGCGTACTGGCGCAGTAGCTGCCATTGCATTATCCGGGTGGAGGCTCCCCATTGGTTTGGTAAAAGTTCTTTGGTTGTATTGAAAAGTACCACATCAGTGTAGTGTTCATTCATTCATTCAGTGATTCATTTATTCATTCATTCATAACTCCTTGCAAAGCTTGTTTACAATTCAGCTCATGGTGAAGCCTTCCCTCAGTCTTCCAGGTGTCTTGTACCAAACCATGGCATTACTAGTTTCTGTTGTTGCATCTGAGCCTGAATACCCCGTCTCTCCCATTTCGATATGAGGAATAAGCAGGATCCAACCTCCTTGTCCTCTGTTGCTACCACATTTGTAACATGGAATGAGCCAGAAAATGACTCAGGTCTGCGGACTTTTTGAAGAAAGGCACCTAAAATGCTTTCTGGTGTGTTGTAATCATATGAGGCGAGGGCACCCCCAGTCAACGTATACCCTGACATCCCGAGTACTAGGACAAGGCAATTTTACTACCTCCTAAGTACCACATGGAACAATTTAAACAGAAATCCGAAATCCATTAAATCCATCATTAGACCATTTGTTGTAGTAACAATAGTGTATTATTGGCTTTATTGAGCACAATTTCGCCAGCAGATGTCACTAGGGTGCGATATTTCGATCATTTTTGAATCTGCTACAGCATATAATATGACACGTTAGGTACACGAAATATCGGATCTCTTATGCACATCGACCGATATTCGTTAAAAATCAAAGTTTCGGCATCGATCTGATGTGTCAGTCTTGGCTGATATCTAGATATGTGATATAAATATACCTCATATCAATACATCACTGCTCAACATCAAACAGCTGGCTTTTTACCCGGCTGTGGTCTGGAAAGTGCTTCTGCTGTCTCAGTGAGAGCTGAGAGGCTCAGAAGAAGTTTGTAACCCTAACCATCAAATTACGAAATACCTCTGTGACTCTCATTATTTAATATGTGCTCCTTACATATGCAGCTTGCACTTTATGGAGGTGTGATGGACATCTCTGGCTTTTCTTTTTTCTAATTATTTTCTAATTATTATATATATATTTTTTTTTCTCAATGTTATTCTTCTACTAAGAGCACTATTTTCATGGTGAAGTGAACCACCTTTCATTTCAATGTAGGTTAGAATCTGACTTGTGATAAAAATCCTTGGATATATTTTTTCCCATTATGTGCTTAGTGTTTAATTGCTTTTGTCAACCTAATATCGTCTTGGTTATTTCTTAAAGCCACATTGATACACAAATTAACATTCTTGGTCCCAGATGAACAGTTTTATTAGTACTGCCACTATACATCTGTTAATGACTATTATGCAACTTTAGGAACCCAAACCCAAAATAAATTTGTCACCCCACTGAGTAAGGCAAATGTAACTTAAAGTAGCTAAACTAAAGATTTATAATAATTGCGCATTGGGTCAGGTTAAGTGAAATTATGAATATGGACAGCTCTTGTTCATCCAGCGACCTAAACAAAAGTCTGGAGTAAATTTAGACGGCATGCCATGCCCTTACATTTAATATCTATACATACACATAAATGTCTCGTGGTCTGATACAATAATTGTATTGGCATGATAAAAGTTATTTTGAGCAACACTTCAGTGTTGCAGCTCGCACACAGACCAAGAGGATCGAAAGCCATCGATCTGAAGATGGAAAGGTGACGGCATTTTTGACGCTTTTGTTACCAGAACCAGAAAGGGGACGAGGATGGAGAAGTTCTGCTGCATACGATTGGTCAACATGCGCAGCGAAAAGGCATCGGAGAGAAAGCCATAGGCCGACGGGGGGCGATGACGTCATCCCGGGTTCCAATTGTAATTAGCGCTGCTGCGTAGAAAGCCCGGTACGGAGAGGCTGCATTTGGAGGTAAAATGGCGCTGACTACTCAAGGAACAAAGAAAAAAGTTTGTTATTATTACGACGGTAAGAATAAAGTTAACGCTGCGGGATATTTTGGGGCGCTTTGTGCAATGTACGCGAGCGAGCCGTGCGCGACGGAAATTCAGCTTCTTTTTAAGACTCGCTCCTCGGACCGGGGGCTGCTGGTTGCCGGGCGAGATGATAGCTAGGCTAGTTAGTTAGCATGGCAGGCGGTGGAGTCTCGCAATACATTCGGGTGAGAATATCCATCTTAAGCAATGAAGCAAATAAAATGCTGGGAACGGATGTGTGGTACCCCGTGTATATGCAGCGTAGCTTCCCGGTTCCCGTTGGGTAGCCGGCGGTTTTCCCCGCTGAATCGCCGGCTGCCCCGCTAACACGCCTGCTCCATAAAGCTAATGCTGGCAGATTGATTGCGATTGATTTCAGTCGCACTGACCCGCCGTGCTGTCAAAACCGAAGCGTTGCAATTCTCTTATAGATCATCATTCCATCTATATAAAGCTACACTAAGATTCATTCATACTACAGCATACATGCTGTTTTTTTTGGAGGATGAGTCCGAAGTCATTCAGAATAGTCCGGTATCCGCGAAGGGGAAAAGAATCACACGGGCTCAGTCTGTCCCCCCGGTAGTTAACTAGCTGGCGGCTAATAGTTTGCTAAACAGGCTGATCGGTATCTAGTACCACGGTGATCTATATTGGTTGGTTTTGCTTGTGGTCCCCCTGTGTTTGTTTGTTTTTTGTAAAATACATGGTTATGGTTGTTATCCAGGCGGTCTCAGTTTTTCTATTACATTTGCAGCTTCAAGCTTGCAGTTTTAGTCTGTCCGGATTTTCGTGTATGACGATGGATCTTCGTTTCGAAAACATGGCATTGAACTAGAGAGATAATGAAAGCCACATCACATAATGATCATATTGCAAAGTTTAGTTAATGTACGTGCAATTTGTGTGTATATACTGTGTACGTATATGTATATATTCGTATAACTTATTTTCGAGGTTCAAAGGTATAATAGCGGACCCCTGCGATTTTCGCAGCCGCATTTTCTAAATACCATCTAGTCATTGTGAAATTCTGCTGTTTCGGTATGAAAACTGTTTTTAATGTAAGTGCCGGCCGACGCTGTTCTTAGAGAAATTCTGAGCTTTACGTTGGTGTTTTGGTCTCATTAAAGGTGATGTTGGGAATTATTACTATGGGCAAGGGCACCCGATGAAACCTCACAGAATTCGCATGACCCATAACCTGTTACTCAACTATGGGTTGTACAGGAAGATGGAGATTTATGTAAGTATCGATAACTTCTTATTCCTACTGTATTAAAAATATTTTACCCTTTTTGTTGTTGTACCTTTATTACTTTAACTGTGCTCTGTCCATTTTCGTTATATTTAACCTTTTATTGCTTTTATCTGTTACCCGTATCTCGAATTGCTTACCCTGTATGCCTGTTTTCCTTCTTGGCTTTTATCCCGCATGTAAAGCGTTTTGTGAAAGTGCTATAAAATGATGATGATGATGATGATGATGATTATGATGTTTGCCTGTGTATATTTAGCTATTCAGTGGCGAAAACTGAGCTGTGTTTCTATATGTTTATCTTAACCAGTTATGAAGTATATCCATTCTTAAGTAACCTTAAACTGGATTGTCTAAGGAGAATTCTAGCTGCATGGAATCTGCTTTCCGTGGGATGGGTTGCTCTTTTGTTAACACTCCGTGTCCTTATCCGATTCCTGTTGGAGGTTTAATGTGGATGCTGTAGGTTGGGCTTCACTTCAAGAACTTTCTTTGAAAGCTGTATCTATGGGATTTATATGAGCTGGGGGGGAATGGCTTGTTTGCTCTCCTGGCCTGCGGTAGCAGCTGGTGGTGGCTGGCTGGATTGCTAACGGTTCCAACCCCCTCGTTCCGCAGAGGCCCCACAAAGCTAACGCAGAAGAAATGACCAAGTACCACAGTGACGACTACATAAAGTTCCTGAGGTCCATCCGCCCTGACAACATGTCAGAGTACAGCAAACAGATGCAGAGATGTAAGGACGGGCCAGGAGGTGGCAGCGAGTGAAGCCTCATCAGAATTATCACCCAAGGGCTCATCTAATCTCAGCACCTTGTTGGGGACTTTATTTCTTAATATATATTTTTTTTTATGTTTTAAACTTTTCGGATGTCAGATATTCAGAGGCGGACGTTTGAGGTCCAGAAAGTAAAAATCCAAGGATTTTGTTTCAGCCAACCACTTGAGTACTCTATGACTGTGTCCCGATATTCAACTGGTTGGTTGAAACATAATCCTGGTTTGGATGTTTCTGGGCCTGAAATGTCCACCTCCGCAAATATCGAATGTGCAGTCGATGTGTATGAAGGTTCACTTCCTTTTTCCGTGCTCTGCAGTTAATGTGGGAGAGGACTGTCCGGTCTTTGATGGTTTATTTGAGTTCTGTCAGCTTTCTACTGGAGGTTCAGTTGGTGAGTGAATTTCAGAGCCACATATATCAGTGTACGTGTTTAGCCTATGGCCTGTTGTGCTGGATGATCTGGTTTTAATTGCTGCATTTCATTGGTCACTTTTAGCTGGAGCCGTAAAGTTAAATAAGCAGCAGACGGATATTGCCGTCAACTGGGCCGGAGGCCTGCATCACGCCAAGAAATCCGAGGCGTCAGGCTTTTGCTATGTGAACGACATCGTTCTGGCCATCCTGGAGTTATTGAAGTAAGCTCTCTCCTCCGTTGTGAATTTTATTTAAGTCTTTTATGTTCCCTCCTTTGTCAGTTGTACAGTTGACATGCCTGTCTTTTGCCATAAATGCACTTTTTTTTTAACTGGTAGGGTAAAATGGGCCCATATGGCACAGAAACCAAGTTTTTCTTTGGATGTTTCTGGTTGCCATTGATTTATTTTTATGTTGAATTAATGGTCTTGCGCAATTCCCTACTTTGCTAGTAACTAAAGGGTGCCATTCTGACCGAAATTGCTGTCAAGCTTTTTTGGTGCCTCAGAAGATGGTGTAAATACAGTAGTGAGCCTAACCTTTCCTTCTAGATACCACCAAAGAGTGCTCTACATTGACATTGATATCCACCATGGTGACGGTGTTGAAGAGGCCTTCTACACCACCGACCGTGTCATGACCGTGTCTTTCCACAAGTATGGGGAATACTTTCCCGGCACCGGAGACCTCAGAGTGAGTCTCTTATGGGAGATGTCGACAGACTTTTTGTTGAATTGGTTGCATGGGACGGTGTGTGCACTGAGATATTAAATAACACTTGACTCAAATAAATTGAGGGGTGCCTGCTCATTTGGTCACATTGTGCTATGAACGGGGCTGTTACCGTCTTAGAAAAAAAGCCGTCTGTGTTGTGCAGGACATTGGTGCAGGAAAGGGCAAGTACTACGCTGTGAACTACCCTCTCAGGGATGGAATTGATGACGAGTCCTACGAAGCCATTTTCAAACCTGTGAGTCGCCCATTTTCATTCATCGCTATGTTTTTTTTGATCCCGGTTTGATTAGTGATATTTCAAATCCTGATTTATTTCTACTGTGTATTATAAATGGAAGTTTATTGTTCCTCCCGTGGAAGAAATTTCTGTTATACGGTGGTATTACAAACACAATTCCCACAACGTCACTGAAAAGATTTACAGCGTGAACAATAAACGTATATAATGTACTATTAGCTCCTGAAGCTCAACTAATAGAGCCTTCCACCAACGACGGAAAGGTTGTAGGCCTTCCATCCACTGGGAGACGCTTTGGATAAAAGTGTCAGAGTCCCTTCTGAGGCCTCATTCTAGCGTGTGGCGCTGTCTGTTGTCAGATAATGGCCAAGGTCATGGAGATGTACCAGCCCAGTGCTGTAGTTCTGCAGTGTGGAGCGGACTCGCTCTCGGGGGATCGTCTCGGCTGTTTCAACCTCACCATTAAAGGTAGGAGGTTTCCCTGAGTTGTGTGACAGAGTTGGGGCTCCCTACTTGCCTTGAGACAGAGGGCTCTCCGCAGAGATGATGAATGACGACCGTCCGGTCTGTTCTGTGAGTTGATTTATACTCATCCTGTTCTCCAGGCCATGCCAAATGCGTGGAGTACATGAAGAGCTTCAACCTGCCTCTGCTGATGCTGGGCGGTGGAGGGTACACCATCCGCAACGTGGCTCGCTGCTGGACCTACGAGACCGCCGTGGCTCTGGACACTACCATCCCCAACGGTACAGCCCAGATCAGGGAGTCCGCCTGACACAGTGACATCTCTCTGTGGCCTTCTGTTCTGCTTTTCTGTTTTCTCAGAATGAATATGTAGTGAAGTGCGGCAGTAATTCACTACAGACACTCTGATGGGGGGGGCATTTCTTATTAAACAGAACTGATCTAGTAAACCTGGGTAAACCCAAATTGTATTCAGTAGTACACTAAATATGAGTATTTGGCAAATAAGTATTGACAATGAGTATCGACTGAGTATTTTGCAATGAGCTGCCAGGATTTTGTAGAATTGTACTGCTCCTATAAGCAGAAATGTGATCTTATTTCACTCTTACTCTTCACTTTTTTTTTTTTTTGCTCCTCCTCTTAATTAGAGCTTCCATACAATGACTACTTTGAGTACTTTGGTCCTGACTTTAAACTCCATATCAGCCCATCCAACATGACCAACCAGAACACGAACGACTACCTGGAGAAGATCAAGTAAGTACGGTGTTCCTGCACAGGGACTCCACAGTGAAGGTCACACCAGTGTACAACTCCTGCAGCTTTAATCATTGCTTGTCACGGTGAACTGAAGTCAGTGAGAATCGCATCATATGTTGGTATCGAACGCTGGTGGAATTAGCATTCACTTATGTATTACAAATTGCAAATCCATTCTTAGGGTTACCATTTGTCCAGCGTCCCCAGATACGACCTCTTTTTGGCCCCCTCTCCAGGCATCTGGGCGGTTTTTCAGAAGTCGGTGGTTTGTCTGGGTTTAGTGTTACAGCCCTTATTGACCCGCTGTTGCGAGTCACAGTAGAGCACGCGACCAGCTCAGGTTTGTTCGCACATTCGGCAGTGTCAGCGCAGGTTTGGCTTGGGAACCGTCGGTTCGTGGTACGGCTCCCGTCATTTACAGTGGAAAACCGTCGGTTCGCGGTACGGCTCGGTTCTTGGTGGCTGTGGAAAAGCACCGGTGTTGGACTCGTAGGTATCTCCCGGACCTGGCTGTCCCATAGTGCAGAGTGTGACTTGCGGCTCCTGTCTTCTGCAGGCAGCGGCTGTTTGAGAACCTCCGCATGCTGCCCCACGCCCCTGGAGTTCAGATGCAAGCGATCCCTGAAGATGCTGTGCAGGAGGACAGTGGGGATGAAGAGGAAGACGACCCTGAAAAACGAATTTCCAGTCAGTCCTCCCTCCTTGCCTTTGTGGACCAACCGTGGTCTCATTAAATCTTAGGGTTTATGTACTTTTCCCACACTAGTAATTTTTTAAATACTTTTTGTAATCAATCAGTCCTTCCTGAACATAACTTGCTAACCAGTAAACCAATTATGAGTGATTTTTCCTTTGTATGTTTGCTAGATCATACGGTTTGCGAATGTTTACTTTGGGTCCGCTAGGTGCTTTGGCCTGGTCAGGTAGCTTGTAAGGGCCCTGGTGACTCCTGACTGTGAAGTCGCTGTGCCCGTCTCTCCCCTCCCAGCGCGCGCCCATGACAAGAGGATAGCCTGCGACGAGGAATTCTCAGATTCCGAAGACGAGGGCCAGGGCGGCCGCCGGAACGCAACCAACTTCAAGAAGTCCAAGCGGGTGAAGACCGAGGAGGAGAAGGATGGGGAGGAGAAAGGTGAGGGAGGGGTCTGCAAAAGGACAAGCTGCTCGGGGTCTGGGGGAGTATCTGCCATCTCCGCAGACTAGCCTGTTGGTTTAAGACTGCTAGACCTGCTAGAGAGGTGGAGATCTAAAAGTTTTTGGCTTATACTCTTCCTAACGCCCCTCTGCCTTCTGCCTTCAGATGTCAAAGAAGAAAAGACGTCTGAGGAGAGCATGGACACAAAGGAGTAGGTGGTCCATTCAGTTCTACATGGGATAGTTTCACTGTTTCACGGCTGCAGAGGAGAATCCCTTGACCTGCATGTCCTGTCTGTTCATCTGTAAGTTGACTGAAGAGGGAAAACCCATAATAAATGTTAACTTCAACCGCTTGTTAAATGGCAGGGCAAAGGAGGAAATGAAGAGTGCGTGAGGAGTGAGCTGCCGTCGTGCAAATGTGAAGCCAAGCCTCGACATTGGAGGAGCTCAGCAGCTGCAAAGGACTGTAAATTATTTTCGGAAATGCATTTTACTCTTTGTGCTTTAACAACTTGAAAAGGTTTGGCATTTACTTGAAATGCAAAGGTTGTTTTTTTTTTTTTTTTTTTTTGTATTTTCCCCTCCCAGAGCCGGTTAGTTAAACTTTTGTGTAATGTGTTCTGTTTAAAGCAAGTGTAAATGTTTAGTTTTCTTTTTTTATTTTTATACGAGTTCTCCAAAATATGCAGGGCTCGAGGCAAATGATCTCAGAGAGTTCTTTACGGTTCAGGTTACTGTTAAGTTATTTAAATCATGGGCAAAACTCTCTTCTCACTTGTCATTCTATTTTCCCTTTTTAGTATTTTGATAAAGAGAATTCTGGTTAAAGCTCTACATGGCATTCTGTACCTTTTTTAACGTTAGTGTTTTTATTACTGTATTATATTGAATTTGAAAAATACCCCTTAGTAGGGAATCTGGCCTTGTGAATGGACTTCAGATTTTACTATTTGAATAGAATTGGTGGTTGTGACATGCCTGTTTATTACAAAATTGATTTGGTAAAGAAAAATAAAGGACCGATCTGAAAATATGTTCTTTGATGTTCTGTTTGTGTTTTGCTGTTGGTGTACTGCAGACTTTCTGGGGTAAATGATGTAGCGGGATTCTGTTTTTTAGGTTTGGTTCTTAATGTACAATTTGACAGCCTTTAGCACTTGGTTCCTATTTTACAAGGTAATTTCTGTGTACAAAAGAAACTTGGGGGAGGGGCTGTGGTTCCTGTGAATGGGTACTGCCTGAGAAAGTGGAGTGATCTGTTGCCTTGTTTTTGGCCAAGACTTTCCCAGACATTTGCACAGGGAACCTTAACTAAACCGTGCTAAGGTGGCCAAGTCGGAGTCTACTGTACCCTCAACTGCTGAAGTCCAATTAGTTTCTGAACCTGAACACTGGAAATGAAGTCCCAACAGCCCACACCTGGTAAGTTGGGTACCATAGGCTGATTACATTAGCATTATTTTTTAACTCCTAAGTAATCCAAGGGAATTGGTCAGTTTTCCTGTACTGCGTGTTAAAAATTAACTAATTTCTTCAAGGTATTTTTGTGTGAGGAATAAATTTTGATCTCTGGTTTATTTGTAGTTTTATCTTTACGACTGTAACGTTTTGACGCTAAATGCCAGCACCTGGCGTTCAATCACTATATGTGGCACTGGGTTTACAGAGTGCTTTAAAAACATTTAAAAGAAAATATTAAAGTACAATCAGTGGTGATCAGCAGGTCTGACCCCTGAAATGAGTTCTACAAACCATGTCATCATATGGATCCAAAGCTGAACTTTTAGGTTTTAAATTGATCTTAATTCATACAGCCTGTTACTTGAGGGAGATTGCATGGAATTAGTGCTTTGGCTGCATATTTTGATCTTCTGTTAAGCTGAGGTCAGCTGAACCGCCTGGTACGATGCAGCTATGGTGAGTGCTATTTAGTCAGCGTGTTTGTATGTAGCATGTGTACTGGGGGTCATCTCTTATGGAACAATAACCAACGTTTTCAAACGGGGGAAAACTCGTGTCCCAGCATGCATTTCATTGGGTATTTGCCCCCAGTAAAATTTAGTGAGACCACTCAGGTTAATCTATTCATTTTTTTTTTTTTTTTATAGAGAACCTCCATGTGAGTGTAGTTTCTAAATTCGCACAAATTTCCAGAGGATCAAAGGTATTGTAACTAACTTGAAGTAAATATGGAGTAATAAGTTTGTACTTCGTTTAAAAAAAATATATATATCTATATGATTTTTATTTTATTTTTTTTTGCTGTGAACTGTTCTTAAAAATCTCTATTGACCAAATCCATTGACCTCCACTCCCTTTTGTTTGCTCTCTGACGGCATCAGACACTGTCGGGTACAAGGCTGTCATGGAAGATGCTTTATTTTTTGGTATTTGTTCGGCTCATAATGCAAAATTCAGGCATGTTTCTCTCTGCATGCAGCGTTTGCTGCTGTTTCTGCTCACTTCAGACAGCACTATGGTATCCCGAACGTTATCCTGTCTGACATTAAGAAGCTGTCCTAAGGCACAAGACAACAGTGGTAAGTGTTTACTTCATCTGCTAGAAACAGAGTAATGCTATGTGGGGCTAAGTTTTACTTAATTATCATTCATTAATACATAATAACTTATATTTTAATTGATCAGCATCCGCTGAGCCCAGATCGTTCCCCTCTTCTCCCAGGTACCTCTGTGTCTGCCGGCGTGCTGGATTATCCAGACATGAAGTGGGTGGTGATCTCCCGAGTGCCGCGGGGGAGCTCGGTGTTCCGCTGGCCCACGAAATCAACATCACAGGTGCGTGTCCCTTCCAGCCTTTCAGACATGCCGAGTCAAGCATCAGACCAACTTTAACACCTCCAGCGTCTGTTATCTGGGGTACATTTCCATCAATTGCAGTCTCTTCCTGTTTTTGAAGCCCTTCAAACCTTGCTTTTCTACCTCCTGACCTCTTGACCCCGGACTTCCACAGTGTGCTGGGCCAGGCCCTGGGGAGCTGTCTGCGTCTCTTCCTCCCCAGCACCAGTAGGGCTTTTCGGAGCTCATCCACTCATTACTCCACCCCAGACCTATAGGCCATGCGCCATCTAGGGGGTGTTCAAGGTCCATGGGGAGGTGAGGCTCATTAAGCTATAAGCCAGAGTTCCCCAGTTTGGTCCCTGGGCCAGAATCCAGCACAGTATGCATCTTTCTCTGATCTAATACATTTTAGTCATCTAATTATCAGGTTTAGTAGGTGTGCTTGAACAGGGAAGTTGGCAATCTGGATTCTGAACGTCCAGCACTGGAATCAGGGAACCCCACCCTAAGCACTCTGTCATAACTATGTAGCTGAATATATTGTCAGTTAAGATATTTTATTGTAGCTTATGTAAAACCTTATGCATCCAATCCCTAGTTACCAATAAGAAGTCATATTCCAACCGATACCTGCATTTACAACCAAGTTTTGTATACCAACAACAACACATGCTGGAGTGAGAGAGATCTTTGGAGTAGAATGTAGAAATTGTTGTTAAAAATGTACATTTCCTGAAGGATAAAAAATGAGTGTGGAAGGTTGACAAAGCGGTATGCAGACTTGTGGTGGCACCTCTGGGCCACCTCACAGCTGAGGAGCACTGTATAGATCTCTACAGGCTGGTGTAGGGGGCATATCGAAAGGGTTGTGGGCGGAAATGGAAGAATGGCGGACATACGAACCGTGGTCCCAGAAGTGTGAAGTGACAGTGTTAGCCACTGCACCACACGTGTCCGTTTTTACCAGGGAAAAAAAAAGCATTGTGGAATGACCTGTTTGCAGTGTATGATCTTTCACTGTACCAAATCTCATCTTTCATAAAATCTATATTGGATATCAAATACCACTCACTTGAGTCATTATCTTAAAATTAATCTCTGACAACGGAACAATCGTCAACCCATCTCCCATTTCTGTGTATGCAGTAAAGGGCTGTGCCAAGCGTGTAGTTTACCCTGGGGAGTACAGGGCGTGAGGCACGGGCCATCCCCGTTACCGGTCCAATACGAGACCCACACTCACAATATGGGCGATTTAAAAGCACCGTTTTGCCTAAACTGTGTGTCTCTAGACTGTGGGAGGAGACAGAGAGTAAAAGAGAATTGGGGCAGGTGGGATTCATGCATGTAAAGCACAGTCACATGATCAGTTGGCATAACACAAAAATGGATAGTTGTATACGGGCAGGTGCCTCGCTCTGTGTGCAGGACCATACTGCCCCCATGTGGTCATTAGGGTTCTGTTCTCCACCACATGCACCAGGAACCTCCATGAAATCAACCACTCCACCGTGCTTTTAAATGAACCGAAACGATGATTTGCCACTACAACTGGTTCATTATCAGAACTGACAGGCACCAGAAGCAAAGGCAAGATCGCTTTTATTGAAAGCTTAAGCGTCACTGAGCACAGACAGCCGAAGAAACCGAACGCTGAACTCCGGCCGACCTGCGAGGGGAAGCAGCAGCAGTGTCTCATGACCACCAGCCAACTGGAGGCGAACAGTTTCACCTGAATACACGGCCTAAGTGAAACAAAAGCATAAAAACGGAGGTGTTTTATTTTAAATGCAGACAGTACAAACACAGATACAGTACAGCAAACTTCAGAGGTCAGAAGAGCAATGCAGTCTTTGGTACCTGGTTAATAGTTATGAAAAGTACAGAAATGAGGATCCTGTGAATGCTAAAGTCTACGGGTGAGATGACACACGAAATATACTGACAGTGCAATAAAAATAAAATTAAAAAAACCGTGGACACAAAGGATACAATGTTTCTGTGCCGCTAGTGTCAGAAAATAAATATCGTTAGTATATTCAGGTTACACCATCCTTTCATAGGAAATATTGGATGGGAGGCATTCTGCAGAACACAATGAAGAATGATCCAACACCCACAATCGAAGAGGAAGAAATTAGATGAAATTTAAACATTTTATCAATTTTTGTTTGGATCGTGCAGAAGACGACTGACCAATTTGACCTAACCCCAAATGCATAAACCACACAAAAACAAACCAATAATATTTTAATTATTTAATCTCATTTGTACGGGAAGCATTTCATAGGAAAGATAACAGCTATGAATTGGTCCAAGAATAGCAATCATTTGTTAGCATTTGTACACAAGATTATATAATAAATCTAGTGCAATTTGATTTATATGTGGCAAAATAGTCTTATAAAATATAAACAACCTACATGTCAGCTGACTTGTGCAACCCATAAAGGTGTCAAAAACAGACTGATATGGAGAACCGAGTGTAAACCTGAAGCACCTGGGCTGTTACATGACACACGCTACGGGCTTCTGAATTTAGGCCCTTGGTCTTCAAAAGAAAAACGACAAAATGCTGTGGTTTCTGAAACTGAAGCGACTTAAGGAGACGGTGCCGAGGTTACGCGGCCCTCAGCGCGCAGGTTAAGGCAGCGGATAAGGAAAGAGGGACGGATGTCGCCCGTTCAGACGACGCAGCGGCCGTGCCTGGACCGGGAACAGGCCCTCCTGCAGAGTGCAGAGATCAGGGGCGGCTTGTGTAAAGTGACCCGACACGAAGGGGAAATGCAGGAGCAGAACCCAGACGCTCTGCATTCGCAGACAGCAGCACAGTTCCTTGTAGCGATGTATGCATTAGGGAGGGGAGCGGGTTAAACTAATTAAGATTTTTTTTTCCTTGACGGACATGTGGTTTTGCCATTAGAAAAGACTGGCGTACTCCGGAAGAATATGGAACGAAAAGCAGTGGAATGGGGTGGGTGGGTGTTGCGGCTCAATCCTGAGCCACCGGAGTGCTGGACTCCGCTTCCAGCTCCGGGCCACAGTGACTGGCTGGCGGGCACGCTGGGGGGGTGCATTCTGGCTCTGGGCTGCCGGGAGAGCCCCCCTCGTCAGAGTCTCTGGGCAGTGCTGGGGGCTGCGGCCCGATCTCCATGCCCTCCCCCGGGCCCCCCAAGCCCTGCACCCGCTTGCTGAGCTCGTTGCGCTCTGTCTGCAGTGCCCGGCACAGCTTCTCCAGCCGCTGCACCTTCCCCTGGAGGCACTCCAGCTCCTTCTCACGCACCGTCTTCTGCACGGACACAGCGACATCGCGGCGCGTCAGCCAATCAGCCAAGACCCCGGATGAAGTGCCAATAACATGCAGCATTATACATGAGCCCAACAAAATGCACCAATCGCAGGCAAAATCACTGCTTTGCACACTAATGGATTTTCAAAGACTTACAGTTTACCAAATCCATTGCAGAATATGTTTTCCCTTATTAATATCAGTTTCTGAAAGGGGCTTGGCATTCTGGTGGTGTGACACGGTGCAGCGACCTGTCCTAGTCAGGTTCCTGTCCTAATGGTGTCTCATTGCAAATTTCTTTGCATTCATTTTCAATGGCCTTTTGCAGAACAGTTTTTAATAACTGCTGTCTTTGTCCACGTCTCAATGTTGTATTTACAGTTATATTCTTTTTCTTACTGTTTCTTGCACCATGACCAACAAGGTCGAAATTTTGGATCATCATGGATCATATAGCTGAAGATGACAATGGAGACACTTTGGTCATCTGTCTCTGCACTTTGTGCATAAAGAGACCAAAGCTCTGCTGGTCAGGGGCAGGGAGACTAGGTCAGACCGAGCGCAGTGTGAGAGTGGGCCAGCGACGGCAGGTACCTCCTCCGCCATCTCCAGCAGAGCCCTGTTGCTGCTCTCCCATCTGGAGCGGTACATCGTCGTCTCTTTCTCCAGCTTCTTTATCTTCTTCGTCATCTGTGGCCAAGCACAGGTACAGAGTGACCACGGCTCCCCAGGGAGAAGCGGCCGCCTACAGGACGCCAGACCGGAGCGAGGTTAGGGGCTACCTACCTTCTCCATCTCCTGCTTGAAAGTGGTGAACACCTCGTTGCTTTTGGAGAGTGTGTTCTGGAACTCCTCGAACTTCTCCGTGTACAAGGACAACTAGGGAAACGAGAGGGGAATTCGGGTGACTTCTGGGCCGCACGACGAGCTCGACCGCGTAGCATGTCGCTAAGGCTTCCCCGCCGATTCCCACCTGCTGCTTTAGGTGGACCTCCTGCTGCTTCATCAGCTCACACATTCTCTGGGATTCCACAGCTTCCTTTAGGAGCTGCGGATAGAGAGGGTGAAGCCAACTCCTGGTTTAATCACAGAGGGTGTCTGGAGTTAACCTAGAGCAAGGGTGTGAAACTCCAGTCCAGGGGGGCCGGAGCCCTGCACATTTTTGGGTTTCCCCTCATTTAACACACCTGAGTCAACTCCTTGTGCTAATTACCACACAACTCTTGAACTGAATCATCTGTGGTGGAAAAGGGAAAGAACTAAACTACACAGGGCTCCAGCCCTCCAGGACTGCAGTTTCACACCCCTAGCCTAGAGTTAGCCCTGAAGAAGATGTGGGCGTGATCACTGTGTCACTGGTTCAAAATCCAGGATCCGTGGACAAGCACGTCCTGATTCTGCCGAGTTTGATATTTCACTTGCGTTTCATTTCTTTAACAAGTCCTATGTTCATCCTATGACATCACTGCATTAATTACAGCCATTGTTTTCTGTTAAGCAGCAAGGAACGCAGATTTCTCAAGTACCTGTTTTATTGCATAAGCCTTTTGTTAAGGGACATGTCATAGATAAACAGGAATATGTTCACCTGCAAAGGCTGTTTGAAGCAGTCTAAGCGTGTGTCTATTTTGTGATAGCAGCAGCAGCAACAACAAGGCTTGAACCAGCAACCCTGTGACTGCAAGCTCAGCGGCTTTAGCCCACTAAGCCACATAATCCCTGGCCTGCTGGCCGGAAGCCTTGAGTTTGAAAATAAGAAAGAAAAAAAAAAAAAGACCAATGTGGTGATGTCATTCAATGAAGACCGTGACTGGTTAATGAAGTCAAACATCAGCTCCGCCCTTGTTGACCCAGGGACACATCAAACTGGGCAAAATCAAGGTGCCTCCCTGAGCAAAGTCATTAACCCCCAATTGCCTCAGGGACGGGGGAGTCTGAGCCTGCCTTTCCAATATAAATGTATGTTGCTTTGGAGAAGAGCTTTTGCTAAAAAAAATAAAATGCTAATGAAAAGCTCATTAATACTACACTCCCCACCAGGATGGTTTCCTTTCACCCAACAATAACACAGTCCTTACTCATAAGGATTGCCATTGGTCAATGACCAGAAGGGGGAGCGCTTTGTTTTTGGATTCCACAGGCTATTAGCTGGGTTTAACCAAACATGTTCCATTTCCCCTCTCTGATTGGCTGCCCCGCGTGTCACTTCCCCGACATCCCGCCCCCAGCCTCCTTCATGGCTTTCACTTACAAAGTCCTTCTCCCTCTGGTGGCGGTCCTCAGCCTCCTTAAGCAGCTCCTGGGCCTGATGGAGCTTGGCGTCCACCAGCTGCTGCTGTAGATCCTTGTGCTTGAACACCTTGTCGATGTGCTGCAGAATCGCGGGTGGAATGGGGACACGCATCACCCAGTGGCGTCTGTTGGCACTCTTGCACTGGCACGCAGCAACAGACCCGCACGCAAGCCGTACCGCTACGTAAAGGCGATCCCGGGCTCTGAGTGACAGAAAACTGAACCCGCGCTTATTAATTGTCCAGACGATGTACATCATGATTTACTATGCGGAATTATTTTTGTTTTTTACTGAATGCTCATTTCTGCTACTATGTCTGTGAGAATCACAATATCAGCATGTATCAAATGCCAGCAGAATTCATTCCGTTCAGCTCACACGTTTAGTAGGAGGTTGGAAATTTCCAAGTTTGTGGAAATACTACTAATAATGAACAATGTACAGAATATATGCTTTTCCCTTCAGATAACCATGCATTTCGACCAATCGGATGGCGGTGACACAGCCAGCATGGTTTGGTCCTGCTTTCGGCCTGCTAGTAAGCAGGACCATGTCAGCGCGGTTAAGCTTTGCAATGGAAAAGCCCCAGTTCGCGGTACAAATCAGGTACGGATCAGGCCAAAGGGTGGGGAATTCACACTTTGCACCTGCATCTAGAAAAGAAGATGAGGCTGGACTTGCAGGCCTCCAGCTAATAAAGGCAGCTGTGGAATGGGGTGGGTGGGTGTGCAGTCACTAATCCTGTCCTCCCCTAGACCGTCTGTTACAGGCAAACAATATCGCCACCATGCACTTCACTGCCTTTTATGGAGCCATTAGGACATGGATTATTTACCAAAGCTGCTGGACCAAATCTCAGAAGGAACCATGAAGGAAACAACTATGGACGAGTCTAAATGGGTCAAGTAGGAAAACTAAGGCTGGTGACATATGAGCCGACATAAGGAGCCCGAGGAGACGGCAGGAGGAGCAGAGAGGCGGAGTACCTCCTCACGCAGCTCGTACTGCTCGATCAGCTTCTTCAGCTTCTCGGCCAGCTCCATGTTCTCCTGCCTCAGCGTGCTGTTGCGCTCGTTGTGCTGCTCCATCTGTGCCTGGATGTCGTTCAGCGTCACCTGGAAATGGGACGTCACCTCTTTGCGCTTCTCCTCCTCCACGCGGGCGCGCTGTACGCCATCCTCCTGCAGTGGCCCAACCGGGACAGTCATGCCTTGGGGAAACCTCACGGAGACTACAGATGACCCCACCTGACACACAGGCCCCACCCCCCTTCTAAGACATTGATGCCTCAGGTAAACCTCACACAGACTACACACGACCCCACCCGACACACAGGCCCCACCCCCCTTCTAAG
>JAODKF010000051.1:13003142-13018353 GCA_026779585.1 Mormyrus proboscirostris
CCACCCACCCATGAAACCCCTGGTACACAATTCATCAAAACGGAAGATGATTTAAAGAAACAACGTGACCAGAAAAAAAAAAAAAATCCTATGAATGGGTTCACTTTGCTGTAAAATATGTCCTAAAGTAATTCCTATTCTTTGCTTTTCCTGAAAATAGATTTGAAGAAAAAAAAAAAAAAAAATCTCCATTTTAACAACATTTTTGATTATAGAACTCTATAATGCTTAAACATAATGTCATTCCCCCCCTCAAAGAAAACCCTTTATTAAAAAAAAAAAAAAGGGGGGGGGTTTGAAAAAAACTCGATTACGGAAGAAAGCAAAGCGGTGTGAGGAACTGAGGAACCCCAACGTATAGAGCTAAGCAGCGAAGAGGATGTCTGCTTTGATTCATCTGATCTTACTCGGTGGAGCCACAGTGCCTGTGTGAGTCTTTCTGGCTGGTAAGCGCTGGTGCCCCAGGACTTGGCCGCACGGACTTTCGTGTGGAAGAGAAGCAGGTCGGGGAGGTTAGAGCTGGAAGCCCTTCAAGGGGGCTTCCTGCTGCGGGAAGAGGTACTGCTGTTGGTTCTCATCCACCTGCGGGGCCAGGCCGGGGTCCTCCTCCTCCACACCGAAGTAGTGCTCGATCAGGTCGAAGGCCTTCTGGTAGATCTCCTGGTTCTCGTGGCTCTGCAGAAACTCGATCTTATCCAGGCCTGGCGAGAGGACGGTGGTGATTAAGAGGTAGATTAAAATACGTTTTGTCATCTCCTTTCATCTTATCTGTTGAGGTTTAAGATCGTGTTCTGTAAAAAGGTCCTACCCGACAGTAACATTGTGTAATGTGACCCCCCCCTTCATAAAAAGGCCCCTTCATCGTGATCCCCCCCTGAGAGAGGCCCCTCGGGGATATGTACCGTATGCCTCCTCGATTAGGCTGCAGTACGGGTTTATCCCGCTGCCGCTCTGTTTGGCCTCCTGCTCTCCCAGCCGCAGGATGTTCTCCAGCCCGTTCAGGGCCACCTGCACGATCTTGGAATCCATGACAGTCAGGAGGTCACACAGCGGTTTGATGCAGCCCAGGTTTACCAGGTACCTACAAGGTAAAACGGCACATCGTAAACGAATGTGAATAGGCCATTAAAATAACCCTGCAGCTGACCACAGAGCTCATATTCCAATACCTAGAAGAGAGCTGGCAGACTGCAAGAATGTAAACAAAAAAAACATGGATGATATTTAAGGCACTGCCTTAAAAAAATAACAACAATTTGGCCGTATCGGCAGACAGGCTTGATATTAGCGATACAGACACAGTCATCAAATGATGATGGGCAATGATTAAAAAAGGACTATTTTGATAAAAGATGGCGTAACCAACTGGCGTCCAGATGGCACACAATTAAATTTAACCAAGGCCTGTCCCAGCTGGTTTGAGAATAAAGAGCCAATAGTAAACGGGGGGGGGGGGGGCTCCAGCTGGCAGGTACCCTTGTCCTCCTAGACCATGATTTTCAAGGACCGTGGGAGGACAGCAGTGAAAAACCCAAGCAGAGCCACATCCAAGAGACAGCACTGAACTGCATTACATCATTTGTTTACTTCAGCTTAAATACAAGTTATAGTAAGATTTTTTAAACAATTCTGAGTTTAAAAATATTCAGTGCCAAATAGTTCCAAGTTCCAAATAAGGCTCCACTGCTGGGACCTGAATTCAGTTCCTTCGCTGTATGACCTGTCACCTGAGGCGGATCTACCAGCAGAATCCCAACATCCAAAGACCGGAATCTAGGAGTGCCTATGTGTACATCTGTGGGTGGTTCAGGTATACATTTCATTGTGGGGACCATGTGATAAAAACCTGTTATTGTGACATGGTGGGGACCATTTTTTTTATTCCCTACAAGAAGAAATTCAAGTTTTATAAAGTTCTCTGACTGCAATCAAAAAACTAAAAATGCCAAAATGTCTGGTTACTTATGGTGAAAGTTAGGGCTGGGTAAGGGGTTAAGGTCGTCATTGCTGGGATTAGGGTTATGCCCATAGAAATGGAGAGTCCCCATAAAGATATGAATATGAGGATTTTGTGTGAGTGTGTGCGTGTGTGGAAGGCTCCAGGGTGCCAAGGCCAAGAGCAGACAGCCACAAGGGCATCTCCAAGGTGCCCAACTCACCGTATCTGCTCTGGCGTGCCGCCCGACGTAGCGTTGGTGATCGCCCACGCTGCCTCCTTCCTTGTGCGGAACTCTGCCTTCTGCAGGATGTCGATCAGCACCGGGAAGATATTGGCATCTATAACGGTCTGGGGAGACAGAGAGAAGCAGCAGGAACTGAAGGAGCGCCGGGAACAACAAAGCCGCCGCCTCGATTCCTTGGGGATTTTGGGAGCTCCAAAGATATATGGTATCAACATATGAACCAACATGGCTGCCAAAGAACCTTTCTTACACAGGATCAAACTCATAAAAAGGGGGCATATAACAGCAGCTCTCGACAGGTATAGTCTCAGGAGCCACACTATTCCTCAGTAATTAAATCACTGCTTTGCAAAATTCTGGGAATTTTCCCATTAATTCCCATATATTCCTGTTAATTCCTATGGACATTTTCTGACAGGGAATGTTTCCAAAATTTCTTATCTTCATTTCCAATGGAATGGAAGGCCTCTGCAAAGTTTCTGGAAATTTTCCACCCTAATCATGACTAAGTTGTTGGAATTAAAATCTATTTCACCAAAAACAGGGCTGCAACAGTGTGGTGCTGGTGGTAAACCAAAGAAAATGATTTCTGGGATGACATCACACATATTTCCTAACCACAACAATCTGACATTGCAAAAATTTTCAGAATTTTTTTCATTTATTTTTGCCACGTAATCCGTGACCCAAAGAAAATGGTTTCAAGATCAACTTTTGATTCACAACCCAATGGCTGAGAACCACTGTTATAAAGCAGGGTAAAGCAGTCTACATAGCTGGAATCAGTGCCTTTGTTTCTTAATGCATACGGTTGGCCAGAGCTGCTGCGGAGTTTCACAGCTGATGCGGCGACACAGCAGGGTGCACTTTCCTCCGCGAGGAACTTGAGATAAAGTTTCAGTATCAACAGCAAAGCTGTTATCAGCTCATTAAGGCTCAGGTCAGCATAACCCCATGGCCCCAGATATGGCGTACCTGAATCTGGGCCCTGTTCCCCGCTGTGATGTTGGAGATGGTCCAGCAGGCCTCCTTGCGGATGGACTCCTTGGCGCTGCTCAGGAGGTGCAGCAGACAGGGCAGGGCGGAGCAGTTCAGCACCACCTGCACAAGGACAGGCCCAGTGGTTGTGGGACGACTGCGCTGGTTCCACCTGCCGTTTCTTAACGGGCTAAGAAACCAGCTCAGCAAAGTCACTGCAAATTTCACTTCATCCTTAATAGGATGCTTTTCAGTAACATGCAGTTGCGCTCCAAGCAATGTTATGCAAGGCCGCTCTAACCATTGGCGGTTAAACACTGCAACACACCACCCAGATGGGAGATGACGACCATTGGTCTGAATAGACCAGAAGCACTTCACACATTCACTCATCTGTTCACTGTGCAGTAATTTTTTATTTCTGAGCTGTTACTATGGAATTCCAGGTAACCATTTCCAGATATTCTTCACAGTTAGTGTTTATTACTGCTGTCTGTCTTTTGATTATTTAAATCTGGTTTTCCCCCCCCAACTACTGTAAATCGATAGCCCCGTTCAGGATTAGTAAAGTATTCATCTATTTAAAAAGCGTCGAGATTAAATTTCTTATATCACTGCCAAAATGAACCATATGTCCCAACCTGTGTCTGGATGTCGTCTCCTGTGACGATGTTGCCCACGGCCCTGAGGGCAGGAGAAGCCACCTTATAGTCGGTATGCCTGGGAGGGGGGTGGAGGGGCAGGATCAGCAGCAGAAGCAGTAATCGTTCTTAACATCAGAATGTTTGGCGCTCTGCCCACAGGTTTGTCTGACATTTTAATCAGATATTCCAGCTTCCCCATTCCTGCACGTGAGGCTAAACGGAGGACGGCGTTTCCATGGAACACTGCGGCCCACCGGTGCCCTGCCATCTGACCGCCGCCATCCCAGCGGCCAGTATGCTGACACTCACATCAACAGCTCTACCAGTCTCCGGCAGACCCCAGAGTCGATGACTGCCTGGATTTTCTCATTAGGCCCATCCGAGAGGTAGGACAAGGCCCAGCAGGCGTCCGCCAGCAGGTCCGGATCGCTGCTGAAGAGGAGACGAGACAGAACCGGCAAGCAGGGGGAAACCTGCAGGGGATAAAAGGCAGAATTACAACTGAACACCGGCAACAGGCCTGCAGAAAGTCCTCACCCTACGCTGCTTGCATCGAAACCTCACGGGCGAGGTTCTTATGGTCATACTTTTCAGAACAAATTGTGAGTGCTTACAGAAGGAGGAACTGATAGCAAGCTATGTTAAACTCCCTCTGTAATCTTTGGTACTCCTTTCCAGAGCTGGCACATTCCTGCTGACGCAGCTCAGAAATCAGCAGCGCGCCCAGAGTTCAAAGGGTGATGCCAGACACGGATTCCGGTTTGGTGGGTTCATTCCGGCACGCTGCGCTCCGGTGGCCCAGAAAACAGCCTAACCCGCCCACCTCCCTGCCTACCCACCCGCCTAATCAACCGATCCGCCCATGGGTTACCTTCTCGAAGTCCGGCGGAGGGCTCTTTCCCCTGCACAGGTTGGACAGCGCCCACACAGCATTCCGGGTCATCGTCAGCCTGGTGGACTTAGTCAGCAACCTTAAAAGCGGCAAACAAACAAAAGGGGGACATTTTTTCCCCGTTTTATTTATATTTTTATGCTTAAATTATTCCCCCCCACCCCCCAGGGCAGCACAGTGGCTCAGTAGGTAACACTGTCACCTCACACCGCCAGGGCCTGAATCCAATTTCAGCCACGCGTGGGTGTGTGTATGTGTGTGTGCACACGCGTTTCCTCTGGCAAAGTCCAAAGTCACAATTATACGAGCATTTCTAAATTGCATGATTGTGTGCGTGTGTGTACCCTGTTACAGAGTGGCAGCCAGTCCTGAATTATCCACTCAATCCTGGGTCTCCCACCATAACCCTGTACCAGATCAGCAGATCGATGGCGGCTGTCCTATCAATTTTCCTTCACTGTACTTCTGTATACTGTAATTACGTGATTATGGCCGTTGGCGCCCCTTTCCTCCTAGGAGGCAGGCACTCACGTCAGCAGCGGTGGGAGGATGTTGCAGTTCAGCACGTAGTCCCTGCACACGGCGCTGTCCCCTGCGATGTTCCCTAGGGCCCACACAGCCTGCAGGGGGCGCCAGGTACAGAAAGGCAGTCACAGGACAGCCCTGCTTTCTGCACACTCGCAGCCTGTGCTCTCAGCAATAAAACCACGTCTGGTTTCGGTCCGGCGTTTTAAGGGAATCATGCAATTTATTTGTCAGTGCATGCAGATTCACAAATCGTCTAACCAGGAATCCACTTTAAAACAGCCTTTAAGAGCAACCCAGAGAAAAATGACACTAAATGGGTATGTTAGCAGGTGGACAGACCCAAAGACAACCGCTAGACACAAAAAAAGGCAGGATGGGCTACCTGTTCCTGCACGTCTTCGAAATCTGAGTTCAGTAGCTCAATGAAAATAGGCACGGCTCCTGCCTCAATCACGATTTTCGTCTGCTGGGATGTCCCCGACGCGATGTTGGTCAACGCCCAGGCAGCCTCGAACTGGTGAAGGATAAAAACACAGAAACCAGCTCTCGCTTTCCTTTTAAAACTTTGTAGGTGACCATAGATCCTGGATACCCATGTCACACTGCCCCACCTGTAATGTGCAGTTGGTGCTCTTCTTCAGGAACTCCACAAACCTCTCCACAACCCCCTGTGTGTTGATGACCTCGTCGATGGGTGGGTTAGGTTCTAGTAAAGGCACACACCAAGAACACGAGTTGAGCTAAGACCGATCCAGACATCACACAAACAACGAGAACAGGCACTAAGAGCCAAGTCAGAACGTAAAGCTACCTTTGGAGAGGAGCTTCCTGAACTTCTGCGTCGTGGCCAGCTGGAGCTCAGGGTCTTCTGAAAAAAGCATTTCTACCATGTCTCTTGTGATGAGCCCCTCCTGAAAGCACACGCAAACCTTTTCAAACATGTCTGACGACGCGCTTTCATAACCGTCCGTTTACATCAGGCGGAGCTCAACGCTTCTGAGCATCCAGAAGTTTAAGACCCCACACTGGCTGCAGAGACTAGTCCACTCTTACTAGAGATGCACAGATACCGATATTCGGATCGGTATTGGCGCCAATCCAGACCTATTTAAATCGGGTATCAGCCATGCGTGACCAATCCATGTCCTATACTTATTTAGTTTTTGGCAATCAGTCACATGACAGCTCTTTCCCATTTTACATGTGTTTTTTGCGGCATTCAAATCGAACTTTATCGCTAGCCCTCAGTCTCTTTTGCTACTCAGTGGGTATGAGCACAGTGACTTCCGCCTGCTGTGACGTCATGCGCGTGCCCTTCGCAGTACGAGGAGCGTAAGATAAGAAGTGACGATCTGGGAGTATCATATGCTTTTAACAGAAACCAGTAGCACAGCGATTTGTAATCTATGCAAAATAAAGTTTTGAGAGGTGGGAATATGGACAATCCCATTTAACAAAGCGCACGCAACTGCGAGACAAAACATAGCAATGGATGATTTGGGAGTCGCTAACCTGGACTGTTTTGCGAACTCAGTGTAGCTTGTGCTACAAGAGGGGCTGCCATTGCAACAAAAGTGTAATTGCGCTGACGCCAGTGGGAGAAAAACTGTGTTCGAATTCTAAGTATGTGCCACTCGTGTGTACTTGCTTTGAAGATATTCATATTGAACTGCAAATGCCTCAAAAACACTTAATTAAACAAGGTGGAACAGTACGTTACGTATGTTTGTAGTAGCATAATTTTTCCATCTGTATTTACTAGCTAAAAAAAAAAATAAAGTAAAAAGAGCTCTTGTATCAGAATCGGTATCGGCAGTTGTGTATCGGAATCGGATTGGAACTGAAAAGATGTGGATCGCCCTAACCCTTACTCCATTTTCAAGGTTTGGCATTAAACAGTACTTGCTGCTGACAGCGGCCATAACCGCAAAGCCTACACATGCTGCTTCTGTTTCAGAAAACTCTAGTCTTCATTTGGCCCACCAGGCTTCATGGGTGAGAAACAGTCCTGGTTTCTCATTCAGAGACACTGTACCATGGGCGAGGGATAGGGAGAGACTCACCCCTGTGGTTGTGGAACTGATGAAGTGATCCATGAGGGGGCTGTCCAGCATGCCGTCCTCCTCATTCAGTATCTCCACATTCCTCCTCTTGAAGAGCTGCCCCCATTTACATGGACAGTCACCACACAAACACCATCTAGAACTTTCTAAACTTATTTCCACCGAAGACAGAGCTACTGAAATTCTGTATTGACACAAGCTTAAATCATTTCCATTTCTATGTTATACCAGGCTTAGGAAAGAATGCAGCCATTTTATTACATTAACTATTTAAAACGTCTGCATATGTACCACAGGCACGCGCCGTTTCCCCAAACAGGCTCAGGGAAGGCGTGCCGTAGGGCGCCCCCTACCTGCTGCTCCCGCTTCTGCTTCCTGAGCTGGATGCCCTCCTCCTCCCGCCGCCGACGCATCTCGTCAAGGTTCAGTGCTTTGTTCTTGTACCGGTTCATCCTGTAATTGTCCTTCGCGGGGCTTGTTGTGGTCTCTACGGCAACAAAATTAGCACTCCATCACCCATTTCCCCCACACATTCCTGTAACATGCAAATGCATCCGTAACACAAAGCTACCGCTGACCTCTCAATGAATAAACATCCCGGAATGCAGCGTTTTTAAAAAGGGGGACATTTTAATGAGCATTTTTACATGAACAAATACCTTGAATGACAAGAATGTTTTATACTTTTCTAAATGATCTGATCACAGCAACGTGCTGGCTGGCTGGCTGGGAAACATGATGAAACTCACATGATGGATTTAAAAAAAAAAAAAAAAAACAAAAGCTGCCTAATTTCTTAATTTCTGACGGACGCAAGCGTGACAGCTGAACTGATTTCACCTAGGGAAGGTGTCGTCGAGATCACTGATCGCAATTGCTTTCATCTCCTACTCAAACAGAAAAGGGCCAGGCCCCCGTGCAAGCAATCGATGCGACAGCAGAGCTGCTGACATAGGGCCTGACGGTGAGGGTGCCCCTGGTGGCACACATACATTACTGCGTCCTTCCTTCTGCTAATGACACTCCTATCCTTCCACAGGAAAATCCATAGGAATATCCTTCCACAGACCATGCTGTCCCTCCCAAAGACACCTGAATGTACTGTACTTGACCAAGCAAGCATTGCTTTTAATGAGACCTATCAGGATCTTTAAAACAAAAGTAGCTGATGTCTTTAGGTGTTAGTGTGAGGCTCGGCTCAGCAGCTTAGGATGCAGAGCCTGTGATTGGAAGGTCCGGAAGGCCACTATTGGGTCCTTGAATAAGACCCTTAATCCCTGCTCCAGAGACTGTCTGACCCTGGTTTCTCCAAAAAAAAAAAAAAAAAAAAAAAGGTATGTTGCTTTGGATAAGAGTCTGCAAAATTAAAAAAATGATCAGGGGAATTCTCATTTTTAAATTTTGAAAATATGGAAAATGATTATACTAAATCCCAAATGTGTTTACCCACAAGTTAATGACGTCCGAAGATGAAGGCAAGAGCAGAAACTCAGTGAAACACAGGTCTATATCTACAATATACTGTAACAGGCCACTTACTATCCTGAATGCGGGTAAAGATATGCCTAGTCAGGGCACAGACGCAAATGCGCACGCAGTCTGCGAGCGCATCACTCAGCGATTGCGACAGCTGACGACACAAGCGCGCTTATTCGGGGGCTAATCGCGGCACTGGCACAGAATACAAACCATCCACCCTCCGCATTCGTGGAGCGCGCCAGTCCTGAGTCATCCTGGCAGTGGTGGCAGGTTGGTTGGGGGCCATCCCGAACCTTGCTGTCCTATGCATCACGCAGAAATGCCCACCCCGTTCTGCTTACACATCCAAGATCATCGAAGCAGATTTCCCACTCGTCCAGAAGGCTTTTCAAACGGTCTTAAAAACCTGAATCGCCAGAAACATCACGTGACCACGGCTAGACTAGCAGCTGGAACAGGAAACGCATGCATTTGCCGGTTCTGGTGTTTAGAGGGACCCCTTGCAAAGAAGCAAAGCCTCAGCAAAAAAGTACATATAACATTTAACCAACTCACATACTCATAAATTTAGAAACCTGCGAGCAGCTTCGGATGGAAATGTGTCACCTAAGCAACTAAACAGCAATAATAACTGTCAAGTATTCTCCATCAGATGGACGGTGGCCACAAACACCCCCATAACAAATGCTGGGTTGCTTCACAATCGCACTCGCTGCCCCTATGATTAGATGCTCTAATGTGTGTGCGCGATGTGTCCAGATGGCAGAACAGCAGGCTCTTAAGTGAGAAGCGCACAGCCCTGCTTCATTTGTGCTGCTACATTAAGCAATTTTTCAGTCAGGCACAGGACAAGAGGCAACAATGCCGCTACATTACTACTATTAAACGCTCAGCAGATTCTTTCAGTTACGCCCAGCGCATTCATGTATAACGCTGGATTTTTTTTTTTTTTTTGCTTAGGCATCACAATTATGTTCTGCGCGTGACACGGGAAGCCTCTGCGGAACCCGCTTCGACTACTGTCGCCAGCTAAAGGGAGTCCATCCTGTTCATCACCGCCCCACCTGGTACCCACAGGCCTCCACGAGTTAATGGTCACTCGTGTCCGTCTCCCCAGCCACCGCTCCGGTTATAGCACACCATCATATGAGCCGCGCAAATAGTCGGGGGGCTATTTTTGATAGGTCTCTATGCTGCGGTTTGAGTGGGGCCTGGAAAGGCGAAGGGAGGTCCTGCCTACCTCCCCGATGCAAGCTCCTTGAAATACCTCCAGTTACTGCACCCTGGCCACAAACAAGCACGATACGTTCGAGCCACAATATTTTCAACTGCATGCACACAGGGGGCAGGTGTAGTTTAGTTACAAACAGAGCGCACAGCTGGGCTCCATTCAGCTCTGTCAAGGGAATCTTCCAAATACGTGGAGCGTCAATCGGACAGCTGCAGCGAGACTGCGGGTCACGTGACCATACAGGCGGACAGAAAATGAACACGCGTCTCCGCACTCAATTAGCAGATTACATAATCACAGATAGCATGGCTCACTTATCCTGGCTTCCATACCACTATAAACCGCACGACGTTTTTAGCAGGCCCTGCGCATCATGAAAGTGATGTTTACCACGTACCGTCAAACATTTCAAGCCACGTTCAAATCAATTTATTAATTTCTTTAGTCACTCATTGAAATGGATCGTCAAGAGATAGTATAATATGGAATATTAAATCAATTTTGGACTCGTAACCGAAACTTAAAATAAGAGCAGACGAAAGTTATACAATGGGTATATAAATTTATATATAAATGCAGATCACTGTCATGCTATTTTGCAAAATCTTACTAATAAGGGTGATTTTACCTTGTCAATCATGAGTTACGTACTTATTTTTCTATCTAGGAGGTAGGATATAGGAGGGTCGTGGGAAGATACATTTTTCACTTTCACGAGAGATAACTAGAAGAAGCGTTATGATGCAGAAAGGCAACCAAACATTTCAGCGTCTAACCGTGATTCATTTCATTTACTCATAACGCTTCTCGTAAAAACGTGTGACTAACACATACAAGAAGCAGCGCCGAACCGAAAGTCTTCACGCTTGTAAGCAGGTCGCCCTCCCTTCCACGTTAACCACCCAAACAACGCCTAAAAAACACCGAACGCATGGTTTACTATGCGCCTTATTACGTGCCACGAACGCTGTCCACCGTGGAATGAATATAAATCTAACTTCCAAAACAATCTTCCAACTAAATGATAAAGAAAAAGAATTGCGGAAAAAACAGATCAAATTCAATTACCTACATAGCCAGCTGACCGGCTAAGAAAAGGCCACTGACTTCATAGCAGCCAACCAAACAACAATAAAAGAAGTTTTCGGTCAAAATGTCATCTTTATTTATAGCTAGGTGATATCCCTCAGAAGAAATATATCGAGGTTTAAAAATTACATTATATCGATAGTTATGCTGTTTGCCCAGTAAGCTACTATCTCTTGATATAAACCAGCTGTAATTTACCATGATTACTCCGGTAAGTACGGTAAAAATGCACTTGTTCATGACAAAATCGCCAATTAGGTTGGAAAGACCTAAATCATAATCGTATCTGAAATTAACCCGACATTAAGAAAGCTAACTACCAGCTAACATGACTTAGCTGGTTAGCGCTCGATGGTTTATCATTCTACTAGGATTTGACCACCATAAATCCCTCACGACTCTATTGACCTGACATTCCAGCATTGAACACGACGTTTGGTATTACAGAGTTTAAAGAGATGTCACTCACCCATCGTTTCTGTGATATTCAATATTTTCTGGCGATTTTCCTTACGATAAATAAATTTTAATCCTATGCTCTTCCTGCGTTCCAGAATTTGCTCTCCAATATGTCGGAGAACTACGGAAGCTGGCAAGGGACAATATTAATACTGTCTATGCTCTCCTCGCTTTAGAATGAGTGACAGTACGCACTCGATTATTACAACCAATAAGCAGTAAATATTTATTTAAAAGGAAACATTGGCAATTGATTTCATATTACATAATAGCAATATTAGTAACATTTGCCTATATTATCATCTAAAATTCACAAGGTTTGTTTTGGTATGGTTCATATACCAGTGCAACACTTTTCATGCTTGTTTCTGTAGGTATATTGCGGCATTGTTACCACATTTATAAAATGTTTTAAATATTATTTATTCTTTATTTTACACATTCTTTATTTTACACATTAACTTCATATTATAATTATATATAAATTACAGAGCTAAGGCGTGCATAGAAATGTATAAACAGAACAAATTAGAAAGCGTTAAGAAGCACGGAGTACCTTTACTTCCTCTTAGTCGAGAGGAAATTATTATTTTCATTTTACAGTAATCGGCCAAAGAAAAAAAAAGTTTTACCTTTTTTCTCTTTTGTTTAAATAATTGTAGATTTTAGTTTTTAAGACTGTAGAAAGAAAATAGGGCCTAATGTGGTCTCCGCTGGTGTTCGCCAACTCATTTTTTGGTTATTATTACGGGTGGGGTTTTGCAGTTTTGTATTTCCATTTTTTCTAACTTTACAAGGTTTTACAAGATTTCTTACTGTTCAGATTAATAGATGAGACATATCTAAAAGATACCTAAAAATCTGACGCTATCATGTTAAAATATAATTATAGTAAATAAAACTTAAGAACCCTTCACAGTTTAATGCAAGGCCCCCAAAACAAAACCAAGTAAGAATTGAATTGTGCCATGTGCACATGAGAACAAACAACCTTGAACCTTGAAGTTAACTTATACTAATGCCTGGGGTTTTATTCTGGCATTTTCTACTGGAAACACTCTGCATGTCTATCCCTTCATGATCAGTTCATGACCACCCAGAGCCTATTCCAGTCAATGCACAGGGGTAAATAATGTATACATAGATTATTAATCCGATGCTCGATATCTATTTCCTATGGCGGACTTCAAATGGCGGTGCTGCCTCCCTCCTCTGGGACATAGTTTCAAGTCCCCACCCTAGCTCCCCGTGTGTGCACTTTGCTTGCTCTCCCTGCGTTCTCTGCCTTGTTGCCGTAGTTTCAGGGATCGGCTCTGGATCCCCTGTGACCCTGAATAGGTCACAAGTGGGTACAGAAAATGTAACACACCGTAAATTAAACCTGAGTGCTCAGGTTCCCTGAATGAGCGCCAATGTCCTCATGTGATCTGTGTCACTTTTAAGTAAAGGCTGAAGCACTGAAAAGGACTCCAACTGGGAAGCTTTATTAGCCAGCAGCTCTGTGCAATTGGTGTCACCACATCACCACATGGCAATGCCCAGCACTGCTGTTTGCTGCTGGCTTGATGACACCCCATGCTGTTACAGTGAACCCAAGGGCCATTTAGATATCTGCATGGGGAACAAATTAATCAGAAACATTTCCCTAGACAAAGATTAGTGACTAGAATAAGTTTCTCAGTAGTGTAGCTGATGTCTTTAGATAAAATCATAACATAGAAATTCACCAATAATTTGTTACATATCCAAATAAAATAAAATAAGGTAAACAGAAATGCAAAATAATGAAATAGAATAAGATCTTTGTTAGCGTAGGATCTGTTGAGCGTGATCTTTTCAGTGCAAAACGGAAAGGACCGAGTCCGGTAGGTGCAAACGCCGGCAGATGTAGGGGTCTCATGACCGGCGATTGTCCGATGTGAACAGTTTAGTAAATTTAGGAGTGTATGCATCTTCTGTAGCTGTCTATTGGTTGGATTAATTACTAGTCAATCACTAAAGTATTCTCTCACGGGGTTTGTAAATCTTTAATGTGACTTTTTCAATATGCTGAATAGAGACTGGTCTTCTGTAGTCGCAAATATCTGTAAACTAATCCATACAGTGTAGACAGATCCAACAATTAAGCACGTGTTTACAGTTAGGTTGACTTGCACAGACCCTCCAACTCGATAGCGACCTAAGTGGAATTAAGAATGGCCACTAGGTGGCAACATTGCATTGCAATCGAGCATAACCAGCAGCATAAAAGAAATTTACGAACAAACCTTTGTGGAAAAATGGACTGCATCGTAAGACAACAGTAATGCTTATAAAACGATTCATCTTAAAGTGCTAGAATGAGTAAAGTGGTTACAATGAGTCATTCAAATTGTAGAAAACAAGGGAGCCAGAAGATTGAGGGAAAAGAGTCCAAATGCTGAAAAAAGAAAAGCCGCAGAGAAGATAAGCGCAAATGCACACAGCACTTAATTAAGCTTATTTTGCCTTCAATGTGCAAACGAAATGCTTTTTTTCTGGTCCTGAGCGAAGCATTCCGCAGAACAAAAATGCCAGATAGTCCACACTGTTGCCCCTTCCCATCTCCGGTAGGAAGTGACACGTGGACCGTCTCGGGGTCCCCAAGAACTGAGTGGGGAAAGATTGCTAAGTGGTTTGATTTGAGATGAATTGGCTGTTGCGTCTTCTGAATATATATATTTTTTGCTTTCCCAGTCCTGAATGGCAAGCACAGATTCTCACAGTGTATCTGCATATTATTTAATAACAACCATACTGTTGTATAGCAGTAGTATTTTTTAAAATTACTGTTAATACCTAAACTACTTTTGGTAATAAAAGGACAATGAATCCAAAATCCTGACACTCTGGACAGCATGATTCTCTTTTGCAGGTGATAAAATAATAAATGTGAGAGATGTTTAGGGGAACATGTGTCAAAGTAGATAAACTTGCTAACGTTACTGCAGGCATGGTGTTATGACCTGCGTTAGATGGGTAGGCAGGACAGTGTGAAGGAGAAATCGAACAGGCGGAAATCCAAAAGAAGGGGTTTATTTGGGGCAGACCGACCACAACTTAGGACACAACGTCAACGAACATTAATGACAGACCTGAGGAAAACAAACTCAGATGCAGACTAAATACACAGGACGAGCAGAAAATAACAGACAACAGGGGATCACAATCACAAGGTAAGGAGGGAGCGTGGCACACAGGAGCATCGCACGAGCAGGTCATGACACATGGAGTTATAAGGCCTGCTACGGATTAAGTTAATTTCTCAATGTGGTCAACTGTGGTCTCATCTCCTCGCGATTCTGGAGGGTGGCGGGGTTGGGCCTCCAGCCTATGGGGGGCTAGTGGCTTCTTGGAGCTGGGGGGCCGTGGCTGCTGTCATGTGGTGTCTAGGTGTCTGTCCCGGCAGGTGGTGGGGGGGCTTTGGCGGGTGCTGCCTGCCAGTCATGGGGCGCGGGGTTTGGGGCTCTGCTGCCCAGGGCCTGGCCGTTTCATTGGTGGGTGCCTTCCTGCGCGGGGGTGGCCTGTGCTCCTTCCGTGGGAGGGGGGTGAGTAACTTAGTGCAAGCTGCCCTTCGGGGTGCGGGGTGGGGGGGTGTCTAGCTCTTAGCGTCGGCACTGCTCCGGGGTGTTGTTGCCGGGGGCCCC
>JAODKF010000051.1:13018453-13031547 GCA_026779585.1 Mormyrus proboscirostris
TTAACAGTTTGTGTTAGTTTTCTAATGATGAGTAATGATATCCATCCATCCATCCATCCATTTTCATATTATTAAGGAACTGATTTTCAGGATTTTAACTGTAATAACAATGGTCACTTCATTAAAATAAAGGGAATCTCTGTGAAATAACAGTAATCGTTTTAGTCTTTATCAATTTACAGACAATTTCTGTTAATTACAAATGCCACTGTTGAAATACAGGCGTAAATAGACCATTTACAGGCTTATAAATGTCTTTTTGAAAAACAGAAATTGTCTGTTAATTTTTGCAATACTTTGGCTGTAAAAACACGTTTTTTACAGTGTGAGAAGGAAAAGTAGTACTACCTCCACTTGCTAGGCAAACCTCGTTATTACAGGATAGGGCCCACTTTCCTTGTCACGACACCACAGGAGAAAAACGACCCAAACGCAGGCTGGGATCAAGTGCAGCCTCTCACAGGGGCGTTTCTTAGGGGAAAACAAGGCTAGGCAACTCATTGGTCAGAAAACAATTAGTGGCCACGCTAACCGCTGGGGACAAGCGGGGGGGAGCTAGACAAAGGACAAGCACTTTCCAGAACCACTTCAGAGTCAGATGAGGGAAGCAATTTGCCACACCACCATTATTCAGAATCCCTGTTTTTGGACTTGGCCTGTTTCCTTTGTCATTCTCCTCTGACTTCTTTAATTAGCACGATGCTTTTAGCCACAGAAATGCCATTTACTGGATGCTTTTTCTTTGCCAACCACACTGTTGTTCTGTGAACTCTAGACACTGTAACGCCTGACAGTCTCAGGAAGGGGCCAGTTTTTGAGAGCTAGAACCACCCCCAGTAATATCGACCACTAGTATCACCCAGTGACGGCCAAATGATTCATGAACCATTTTCTGCATTTTTTTAGCCCCACTAGATGGCGCTCTTGGTTTGCTTGGGGCATGCATTGAGCCCTTTTTCGAACAGAGAGCACCATCTATTAGTGTCAGAGAATGCAGCAGATGGTTCACTGAAGCTTTGCCAGTTTGGATGTCACTAGTATCACCCACCCTAGTTACTAGAATAATTCAGTCATACAGTGACTGCTCCCTTTGATTTTTCAGGGAATGTGATCTTTGTGGGACATTTGTGTTCTTTTCAGGGAAAATGGAAGAGCATATAAGGACAGATAAAATAACAAAGCTTGCAAAGTTAGAGAGAAGAGAAACATCCTGTTCCCAGCAAAAGGGCAGCTGCAGTGTGCAGGACTGGGAGGGGGGGAATCAAACAATTTATACCGCTTTAAGGAAATCAGCACACAAACGCTGGTCACATGTCTCCATTCACAGACTAATAACCCCCACGCCCAGTATCTTACACTCTCTGCTTTTCTGTAGACTCAGGAAGCAGCACACAGGCAAACTAATACAATAACATTACAATTGCAAATCTTACCCCAAATATGCTGCATGCTGCCTCCCCCCCCAGCCGGGAAAGAACTGCTTCACCATTCCATTTCCGTGCATCACAGCAATCTGTACGGCTTAAATCATTCTGAACAATAACAAAGCCTGTTAATGTCAACATAAGCATACTTACATGCAACACCTGACAGCCTTAATACTTATATAAAAAATCTAACCCTCTTTTAATGGTTACACACTATGGCTAATGCTGCAAGAAACCAATATGGAATTATCTGTGTAAATGTTGTTTAGTCTCTTGTGAAGTGTCGAAAAAGGACTGCTGCTGAGATTTCTGTTAATGTCTAATACATTACAGCTTTCATGTTTTTACATTTAGTTTCATGGATATTCAGTTATTATTGTGCTATTTTCCTGACAAGGGTATATGCAGAGGCAGGGATTGAGTGGCCCAAAACACAGATCCAAAACACACGACTGGCTGGTGATAAGGGTCCATACCCAAATATATGCCCTTGCTAAAGACCTCTTCACTGGGACCTTTACACTGGGACTGTTACACTGGGACCCTTACACTAAAACCTCTACACTAGGGTCACTACATTGGGATCTTTACACTGGGATCTCCACACTGGGAGCTCTACACTGGGTCCTCTACACTGGATTCTCTACAATGAGGCCTCTACACTGGGACCTCTACATGGGGATCACTACACTGGGACTTCTATATGGGGATCTCTACACTGGGACCTCTACATGGGGACCCCTCACTGACCAGCACTGCTCAGGTTTTCATTCATCACATTGGGTCCTGGTCCATAACAGTGTACCTACAGGCATTATTCTCACACTTCATTTATTTAAAAGTCTTTGGTGCCTGGCTGTCTATGGTGAACATATGACAGTGTTCACTGCCATTTTGGTAAGGTATTTGACAATTTTTTTGTTTGTCTTTTTGGGATGCCAGGACTGTCAGTAGATTGGAGAAAACAAGCCAGCAACCAATATCAGCCTGCCCCGATGAAACATGTTTCTAGTCGATGTTCAGCAAAATACGCCTTGTTCCCACTAAACATTATTCATTCTGTTGCAGAGAAAGACTTATGTTCTGCTGTAATCTACCCTGCTGTTATCAGAAAACAAAAAGAATTTGTACAAGATTCTGTTTAGGGGGGCAGGGGGATTAAAGCTCAGTTCTGATTCTGTTCTTTGGGGTAGACACCTTTGATATGCTGCAATTCGCCAAGCAATAGCTGGTCAAACCAGCCACCCCCCCTACACCACTACTTTTAATAAGGAAGCCAACAGAGTTGGTCCTGGTGGACTAGAATAAGGTATCGTTAATAGCTTCTTAGGTTCTAAATGACCACTGGCCGGTCATATATAAATATACCTTTATATATCCCATTTAAAAAGCTTATTTTCCTTTTGTCAGAAACGCCATGCAAGTTAGAGGTCATGTTATGCCTAAGGGCTGGTTTTTGTTACCTTTGAACTGATTAATTAACTTGTTTAGTTGTTGCATTGAAGTATCAAGCTTTACACAGAAAAAGAGTGCAAAACTGTATGCATAAGATCCTTTGAATAAGTAACATTTACCCGTTTTCTGTGTGTCAAGATCTGTCCCTACCATGGCTGCAATATCCCCATTTCCCCAGCAGATGTCGCTGGCCATCTCAGTTCCTTCCCGATTCCCAGTCCTAATGTGTGGGTATTTGGTTTATTGTTCACATCTGTCCCTTGTATAGTCCTTGTTAGCAGGGTATATATGTGCTTACCCCTGCTTTGTTCCTTTGTTGGTCATTGTAGATGTGAGTGCTGTGTTGGTTTCTGTTTGTGGTTTGCTTGGTTTCCTCTTTAGTGTTTCTTATTTTTTATCTGCCCTTCCTGCATCTGTTTTGACCTTTTGTTTTCCAATTGTCTGAAAGTCCCTTCCTGGGTGGTCTTTCCTTCTCCCACTCGTGACACTATGTTTATCCAATGCAGTGCCATTGTAGGACTGAATATCCCAGCGGGCAGGGGACACCGCGAGGGAAGGACCAGGCCACCATGACACAAGCACTCCGTGGGAAACATGGGATGCCAGTCCACGATCAAGGAGGAAGATGGACGTGAAGGAAACCAGTTTGAAGAGGGGATGTAAAATCGAACCAGCAGCCTTAGACGTCGCAGTGCCAACAACCGAGCCACTGTGGCAGCCTAGTAATTAACGACGAAAATGAGGAGCACTATAACGATACAGTAAGAACGGAGATGTGTCACGTCTTGTCTAAGAGGAGCATCACTAAAACATAATTTCTGACTGACTCTGGTTTGGGGAAATCCCACGGCTGACACTGCCATGGGAGGTAAAAACAATCTCACTAAGCTGGAAATGTGTGCTGTATTTTACCCCATAACCACCGGAGGAAATGCAGGCAGTACAGCTGGTTCAGTCGCACTGGGGTCCGCAGGCACATGGGCCCTACAGAGGGATGACAGGCCCCTTTGCAGGGAAGATCAGGAGCCTATCGATCCACTAGCTTAAATTACGGAAGCATATTACATTGCATTATTAACCGCCAGAAACCCTTTAACTGGCTGGCGAATCTGCCTCGCTCAGATTGTCCAATAATTCATTTTTCTTTTTCTTATGACACGGCTATAGAAGTTCATATCATATACCTTAAGGAGGTTTCACAAAGAAACATGGTATATCACTGTAACATATAGCCACTAGGGGTCCGAACCTTTGTTGATCGATTTTTTTCATACATCTGATTATGGCTTTAAATAAAACCTTTTAAAAACATTTACCCATGCAAGCCCCTGAAAAAATCTCACACTGTGGCGCATTATAAGATGCGTACACCACTGCCTATAACCTTGGGTAGGTGAGAGAGTACAGCTCTCCCAATGCTGCCTCGATGATGTCACTGAAAATGACTGGCTTGCTGCAGTAAGCCAACGCCAAGTGAAGGAGATGGGGTTGGTCAAGTCCCGTCCTATACATTGAGGAACGTATGAAAGGGCAGCTGAGGAGTGCGCCTAGAAACAGAATGCAGAATGACTGAAACTGGCAAATTTCCTGAGTCCATTCATTATTAAGACATGACTGAGTTGCATCGTCAAAGCGTCAGAAACGGCTCATAATTAAGTTGTGCTCGTTAAAAGTGCTCGTTAAGCCTCGGGGGGAAAAAAAGCTGCCTGACCACAGGAAGTGGTTAATTGTCTCCTTAAATCAAGCCTGGCAGCACCGAATAAAATGATTCAGATAAGGGATGGGGGAGATAGGGCACATCTGAATTAAAAAAGTCCTCTAGCTGCTACTCTCCAGCTGGATTAGAGGGCCTCTCATTTTTTGTTTTGACGGCTGGCAAGCGCAACGCATCTCTTGCCAGGTATTTTCCATCTTGTAATCTCTCTGTTCATTACGTCCTTCTTCCCCAGAGCTGGCCAATCTTATCCACAAAGGGCCAGTGCGTATGCAGGTTTTCGGGATAACCTTTAAGTCAGCTGTTCAAACTCAGATGTGAGAACTCTTCAGCCAATTAGTCCTCTAACTGGTAATCAAATTATGGAGTTGCAGCAAAAACCTGCAAACACAGCGACCCTTTCTGGATAAGATTGCCCATCCTTGTTCTAAACCAGGACTGGAGTTTGACACCCATGTGCTAAACCAGCAATACAAGATTGTGCTTAACGTCAACACCCACTGGATGTGTAGGAGTGATTTGTGGGAAGTGACTACCAGAGGAATTTCAGGAAACCTAAGTTCTGCTTTGTAGAGTGGCTTAACTTATGTTATTATGTTGGTACTGTGGTTAATATCTTTAGCTTCTTGTCCCCTCTAAACTCTTGGCAATACTCCAGTTTTTATTTTTAAAAGTAGGAATGCTGTTTTATTTTTTGATACTGATTGCGTTATGTTTAGTATCTTTGGAATGAGACTAAACAAATGAGTGTTCGAAATGTCCTCCGTCAACGCTGATACATTCCTAGAGTCAGTCCCTGACACTGTGACACACATTAGCACGCAAATCCCGGTTAGCATCAATGTGCACAAATGCTTCAGAGATGAACTCCTTTAATTCATCCACTGTGTGGGTCTTCCTCTCAAATACCTTCTCTTTTATTACGTGCCCCCTCCTCCCCCCCATAAAAAACAAACAGAAAGTCCAGGTTGGTAACCGTAGTGGCCAGTCAATGCATGTCGCTCCATCCACACTGTTTTGAAAATAACTTTGTTAAATAAACATTTTACTTTGTAAAATAGATCCTTTGCTTTGTAAATTGCCAAAACTGCATACCTGTTTTGACAGGCACTGTATATTACATATTTTCCTCCCACAGGAACACACAACTGATTCAGGAAGTACATCATTCTTTGTTAATCTTAGTTAATCCTTGTTTTCTCTCATTTAAATCTTGCTAGAGACCCAAAAGAGTGGAAACTACTTTTCAACGAAACATCTGTTTCATCTCCCATCCACAAGGTGTCGCACGGTCCCCGTCCATCTGACTGCAGCGACTCCCATACAGGAGGGTGACATCTCTGTCAATCTGTCCCGTCGCTGGTGGCATATGGGAGTGATCTTGGCGGCTGATGTGCAGACGCATTACTGAGCCAAATGTCCTTGACCTGTGGAATGAGTTTAACTGAGGGATTTACATACTTTGGAGACCAACAGATCAATATTAAATTAGTATTATTTTGTGTCAAAACCTTACAGGAGGACAAGCAAAGCCTATGCCTTCTTCTTCTTAAGCTCCTTCACTCTTCAAGGCCTTCCCAGTAAAAGCTGATTTCCTGTGCGTACCTATAGGGCACTTTGGGGCTAGTAGGACGGTACATAAGAGCTTTGCTTTCATAACAAATTCCCAGGAGAGCTTGTGCTGTTTCGCCCTCAGGCAGGCCACGCAACACAAACATATTCATTTAAAATTATGCAGCATTAGAAATGGGTAAATTGAAATGGAAGCTGAATGGAACATGAGCATCTGCTGAGCAAATTAATATAACAGTATAATTTTTAATTATTAGCCAAAAGTAGCATGCTGCTTTAGTGGGCTGTGTGGTACCTAGAAGGCAGAGGGTTTGGATTTACTTGTTGTGAGGAAACTAGTACAATATAAGGGCAAAGCTCTATGGCGGATGGGTGGGATTCAAACCCAGGAAGCACAGGGTGACGGCAACACCTGCACCGCACCGCGCCGGTAGGAGATAATCGTCATTCAGAGGACAGCTGACTGCTTAGGTACTTCACAACCCCCCCCCACCACCTCGCAAACTGCGCACAGAGAGAGACGGACGGGATGTGCCCAGCCAAGCGGTGGGAGAATTCCGCCAGCTCAGCTCTTTCCGGGTTTGTCCCGGTGAGCCGTTTACTCCGGAGCTCAGCCAGGCGAGAGAAAGCCGCACAAGCGTGTTCCTACTCCCGTAATCCCGGATCAGTCTGGAATGATCTCGGACTGGAACCCAAAGCCGTGAAGCCTTGGCACACGGCTGAGGGCTGCCCCATGGCCCGACTCAGGCTACTGTGGCCCACTTACTGCCTGTGATGTAATACACCTGCATTACAGTCTGCGCGGCTCATGAAAACGGTTCCCCAAACCCCAGACCCCTTTCTGGGGCTTCTACACTGATTGGTGGATGATTAGGGCATTCTCCTGTGAATAGGCTCCCATTGGTGATGATATTTCCCATTTTGGCACCGTTTTTGTCTGCCATAAGGTCATCGCCAATCCAGCCAATGCGATAACAATGGTGGTCAAATGAATGCCCTCCGCCAGCCATGAATTCATTCTGCAGTTTGATTTAAAATGAAGCTTAATCGCCAGCATTTTAGCCTTTAATATTTATTCAGATTTAATATTCCGTCCTGTATGTGTCTCCACGACGACAGCAGATCTGAATGGCTTTTCTGAAATTCCCAAAACAAATCACATCAGTTCTCCCTGCAGAGACAGGAAGCTGCAGATGTCTGACTTCAGAAGCCCCATACATGGGACTGATTAATTACTCTCTTCACTGAAAACAAGGAGGGGATTTTCATTAGAGTGGTGCCCCCTGCAATGTGACTGCAGTACTGAAGCCAGGCACCAGGAGCAAAGGGTGTAGTAAAGCATGAAGTGGGCGTGCATGGCAATGTGAAATCAACATGTGGATTTAAGGGTGGGGCACATAACTCATGGGTTAGCCGCATGATTCCTGGATGTACTCACACCAGATGATCTGTACCGCGCCTGAGCACGGAACACAGACATGATGTCACCACTTCTTCACTATTTATGTAAATATTATACTCAAGGACAGTGTTACTTGTACAGGCAAAACTACAGACTGTGTTGGTCTGCAATCTAGCTTGTTGGCTAACTTAATTAGCGGCACATTTACTTGGCTAGAAATTGTAAACAGCTAAAGATAGCTAATCTTGCTTACTGCCACTTAGATGTGGATCGAGAATGTCAAGTAACAACTTCTTGATGATGTCATCGGTAGAAGACAGAAATGAGGAGGGACGGGGGAGGATATACGGTCTGACAGAGGAAGCTTTTTCATTGGCCAGATTAACCTGACTGCAAGTTTACTGCAAGTTTAGCAACATGTTATTCACAAGCATATGTCTACTTAAATGAATTGGTACAACGCTACTGATGTCAATAACGCGACTGGCGCATGCATGTGCAAATGTACATTACACATGAATTGGACCCAGAAGGAATGGAATTGGTAGGCTGTACAGATCGGGTAGCGACAAGCATTTAACAAACATTGCGACAAAGGGATCATTTTGGTCTGAGGTGCAGTGTTTGCTGGAAATTTGGACTGACGAGAGTATCCAGGAACAACTGGATGCAACACACAGGAGATATTTGGTAAAAATAAAAAACATTATTAAATGAAAATCAATGCATTCCATATTCAATAAATCTATAAGAGTACTGTGTTTCATTGCACCCAAAATGAATCTAAGTAAGATACAAAATCGTCAATTCCATTGTGTTCTGATATAGCGATTTTTTTTCTATGACTGTGGTTATTACTTGTGGTTCACTTGTTCAGTCACTCTCTCACTCACTAATGTTCCCTACATAGAACACTCATTAGGGGATAAGGGAAGACAGTGAGAGGGAAGACACCAATGTTGCTATTTTTGTAATTGACATATACCTAACATTTTAAAATAAAATAAAACTTTACAACATAAATTTGTGCACATGTAACTTTATTTATAAAATACTTGACTGTATTGTATCCATCTGCGCAAGCATGATGGAAACTGCAGCTAGGACCTGCTTACATATATTGCATACAATATATGTTGAGTCCGGCGTGCAGAGAACAGGGAAGTAGGCAAGAGAGCCGTAAATACAAGGTAAAGGGATTTATTGAGGGTAGACGGACGGACAGGATACAGACTTCCACAAATGTCACCTGGGGAAACAGACTTGAACGCGGACTAAATACAGGACAAACCGAAGATAACAGGCAACAGGTGACTACAATCGGGAATTAACATGATGTAATGAGGGGGGCTTGGATCAGACCGAGCAGGTCATGACAGAACTGCCCCCCCAAAGGAAGGCAATGGACAAGACGAGACCGGTGATACGGGACCTGGAAAACAAGAGCAAAACACATCAATGAGGGACTGTGAATAGAACAGACACACAGAACAGGCACAAGGGCAAAAGCTAAGACAAAACCTGACACAAAACAGGAAACACAGACAGGCACATTAGAAATGGAGAGACAAAGGGAACAGAAAACAGAGGAACAAAAGGACCAGAAGTGAACAGAGGAGACATGGAGGGACGAGGAGCAGAAACAGGAGGAACAAAGGGACCAGGAGGGAACAGAGGAGACACAGCAGAACAAGAAGTAGGAAAACCACTGGATGGCAGACAATGGGGAGTCCCAGTTGGTGACAGCAGACAGCCGGAGGGGCCGCCGGCGCTCGTATGGCCGGAGTGGACCTCACATGGTGTGAGGATGCACATGAAGGGGCATGTGGAGCTGGAGGGGACACCAGGAGAGGCGAGGCAGAGGCCGTAGGGGACCTCAATGCAGGCGATGGGGGAGGTGCAGCCGCAGCAAGTGACAGCACAGCCCTAGCCGAGAAAGGCATAACTGGCCGATGAGGAAGGAGCTGCAGGCGACTGATGTGCTGAGACGGGGGACCCCGGAGGCGGCCGACGAGGTGTTGGAGGGACCACCGGTGGATGATGAGCCCCTGGAGGGGGACCCGCAGGTGACCACCCAACAGGAGTCAGAGGACCCACAGGCAGTCTCCAAACTACAGCTGGGGAAAGCAAGGGCGAGCCAGGAGGCAGCAAGGGAGGAACCTGACTCCTTCTCCTGTGTCCCCTCCCTTTACGGGACACTGAAAGGCAGGACCCTGGCCTGAGTCGACCCTGCTGGGGCGATGGCAGAGGAGTACTTCTCCCGGAGGAGTGCACTGGGGCCATGAGGGAGATCCCTGAGGGATCCCATTCAAGCTCCTCCACTCCTTCTGACAATGGAGGAGGAGCAATGGTTTCACAGTCTGTGACCTCCTTGGAGACTGGGATGTTGGGAGTGCAAGGAACAGAGACAGGTGGGCAGAGGCAGCACCGGAGCCACAGGCGTAGCAGTGGGCGGAGGCACTGCGGGCGAAGTAGCGGTAGGCGGGGGTGCAGCAACCTTGGGCGGTGGCTGAGGGGGCGCAGCATGGACCTTGGAGGGTGGCGCTGGAGGACGTGGAACCTCACTGAGCGGTGCCCTGGCCCCTGGGACTAGCGGATCAGGTGGGACTGGAACAGGTGTGAAAGGAACAGGCAGGTCAGGCTGAGCTTGGACCCCGGGGGGTCCTGCTGCAGTCGCTGATACTTGTGCTTCTGGAGCCAGGTGGAGCAGGATGTGCAGCCGGGGTCTCAGGCGGAACAGGATGTGCTGCCAAAACCTAGTGGCAGGCAGAGGAGGTGCAGTGAACTTGGACGTGGCAGCAGGTAGGAATGGGTGGCAGCATAGCAGAGGCCTCCGAGGGTGCAGTGACCGGGACTAGCCGGTCAGGCCCTTCCAGCACGACCTGGCCAAGCAGAATGGTACAAACAGGCAGGACAGGTAGAACAGGCAGAGCCAGCGAGACAGGCGGTGCCGGCGAGACAAGCGGAGCCACAGCAGGAACCTCGGCCGGAGCAGGTAGCACAGCAGGAGCCTCGGGCATGGGCGGAGCTGCAGGTGGCGCTGCAGGGGCTGGGACCTTGGGCATGGGCAAAGCCGCTGCAGAGAGCTTGGGCGGTGTTGCAGGCATAGCAGGGAGCATGGCGGAGCATCTGTAGCTGCAGCAAGAAGCTTGGGCGGTTCTTCAGGCGTGGGCAGAGCTGCGGGTATAGCAGGTGCCTTGGGCACAGCAGGAGGCGAGGCCATAGCAGGAACTTCCGACTCTGGGCCAGCAGGGGGTGCTGCAGGAAACGCCGACTGTGGGCCAGCAGGGGGCGCCATAGGAACCGCCGACTGTGGGCTAACAGAGGGCATGGCAGCCGCCGGGACAGGCAGGTCAGGCGCTGGTGGTACAGGCAAAACAGACATGCAAGTTAAACAGGGAGACCTAACAGGAATTGCTGGGGTTGACACCTTCGGGGGTCCGCAGGGCAGCGGGTCAACTGTCGGCACTGGAGCGATAGGCTTCGGTGGAGGAGACTGTGCTCTCCATAGCCAGAGTAGTCTCCTCAGGACTTCTGCTAACCTCTCCATGTCACTTCGCAGAGAAGTTAGGCTAAAGGCGGCAAATTCTTGCTGCAGCTGGGCAGTTTCCGCGGAGTCCTGTGCGGTCGGGTCCTCTGTTACCCTCCAGTAAAGTCCCTGGAGGGTGAAGAATTGTTCGGCGAGCGTCTGGGCATGTTTCGCTGGGGTTCGTGTGGGCTCTGCCTCCCCTGGCTCGAACATTGCCGGGTCCAGGATTGGAAGGGGTTCCTAGGAATATTTAGTGGGGGAAGAGAGAGAGAGCGACCGCTCCTAAAAAGATCGCAGACGCCTCTTTGGGTTTCTCAACTCTTCTCTTTTCTTCGGAGGCTGGGAGTCTCCGGGGAGGTCTGTTACCGAATCAAAACCCCACTTGTTGCTGAGCTCGACCCGCTGGGTCGTCTGCTCGGCCAGCCTCTCACCCAGCTGCCAGAGATTGCGCTGCACATCCTCCGCACGATATGCATCCTCGGCGAGGGACATCTCTTCTAAGATGTCCCGACTTTGTTTAGCTAAGGCCAGGGCTACCGGGTTCTCTTGGACCTCTGGCTGGGCCAGCTAGTAAAGGATCTCGTCTACCAAGCCGAGGTACTCATCTTCGGCTAGGGGGGATCCTTTCTTGTCGAAGTTTGTCATTCTGTTGAGTCCGGCATAAATCTAAGGTAAAGGAATTTATTGAGGGCAGACGGTTGGACAGGATACAGACTTCCACAAACATCAATGACAGACCTGGGGAAACTTGAACGCAGATTAAATACAAGAAAAACCGAAGATAACTGGCAACAGGTGATTACAATTGGGAATTAACACGAGGTAATGAGGGGTGTGTGGCACACAGGAGGATTGGATGAGCAGGTCATGAAAGAACCCCCCCCCCAAAAGTGCACACTCCGGGTGTGCCTCAGGGGAGGCGACGGACGAGACGAGACCGGGGACACGGGACAATTCATTAATAATTTATACTAATTCAATATACTGTGGTAATTGTGAGCTACTGATATCCATGTAAAGCATTCAAATACATTACAGTAACCCTTTGTTTTCAAAGCAGCGGTAGCCTTGCCATTGTTGTTACATCACTCACGCAAGTATTTCATAAGCAGGTTACTTACCAGTGGTTCATGGTTCAGAATGAGCCAGGTTTCTCAAATATAGTTTTGACACTCATGAAGGCTACGACGCATGATTGTCTACGTCGACCAATGTCTGTATGCCACATTATGGTGTACCTCACAATGATTTTGTGGTGCGCTATATAGGATGCACGCTATATAGTGAATGAAATGTACAGTTGAGAATTCGAACGGCTGTACAAAATGATCGATTCACTATATATTGGGCGAGTGGACATTTTCAAACAGAGCCGATGTTTTCTTCAACACAAAAAGTTGCACGGTGATGATGAAAGCGCGCTTGGACCTGGAACATTAGGCACAATGTGAGCACAGACCAGCGGGGAAGAGGGGAGAGGGGAGAGTTACATGCATGGTACACGGCATCCAGAGCAAGTTTGAATATGTCCATACTGGCAGCAGACTAATGAAAATGGCTTAGTTGACAACTGCAAGCCCAAGCAGGCTGTCCATCTCAGCATGGGCATCGCTACAATGTGATCTCACTGCCTGAGTTTTTTGTTGTCCAAAGTGAGCTAGAGAAAGAACGAGTGAGTGAGTGAGGAGGGAAGAGGACAAAAAGCAGTATGACTTACCATAATCTGCCTCTATGTACTGTATGAAGTCCTCCTTGAAGTAGAAGCTTTTATTCAAAGGGTACTGTTGACTTGAAAATTGGCCCTTGATGACTCATTCCCATAGGTATTGGGACAACACTTAAACATCTGGGGCAAAAGGTAAGGTAGCGAGAGAGGGTGACGCAAATAAGGGTTTTGGGATGTATCCTTAGTCCTACCTAAGTAGAGATGCTCCGATCAGCATTTTTGGGGCCGATCACCGATTACCGATCACCAAGATCATGATCTGCCGATTG
>JAODKF010000051.1:13031647-13042738 GCA_026779585.1 Mormyrus proboscirostris
TGGGGTTCGCCGATCAAGCTATTTTTAGCCAATATCGGCCGATCATGATCGGTGGCCGATCAATCGGAGCATCACTATACCTAAGCTACCCTCTCACGCACTCTTCGCTGTCCCTGCTCCACACCCCACACCGTCACTGATCCAAACAGGTGTTACCAGGCCAGTTGTCCAGTTTGCCATTCAGAGCATAACATTGAACAAACAGATGGTGAAACAAACTAGATGTTGTAGTGCAAAAGACACAAGCAGTATGGTCCCTCAATTCCAGGTATGATCTGGCTGTCGTGATCCTGCAGAACTATGAGATAATTTGACAGTATGTATCAATAAAAAGAACACCATGTATAGTTTAGTTAAACAGCTCATTTTCACTACATTCGTGAAATGAAATCAAAGAAAGGGAAATGTCTAGCCGAGAGGAAGAGAGTGAGGAAATAAAAGCTGAATAATGTTCCAAAATACCGGTTTGTTCAGCCAGGAGCTGGGTAACATTAATAATCAGTCTTTTTTCAGCTTTCTGTCCTTCATCTGGAACAAGGTCTTGATGGATGGATAGATGGATGGATGCTTATTTGTCCTGCTTTTCACCAGGGATAAAGTACAGCTACTAATCAAAAAATAGAATTCACTTCAAACATTACGATACGTGAAAATGATTTTATTACCAGTTTCACGGCTTCCGCTGCAAAATACTCAAATGTTGTTGTTACCCAGACATGGAACTTTCAGGTCCAGAAAGAAAAAGTCCAGACCAAGATTTTGCTTCAACCAACGAGTTGAGTACTCTTTGACTGTCGGTCTCGTAATCGTCATCTCGATTCCTGAGAAATTCAGGAAGCTACTAATGCCGGCTTTTTTCACCAGACTGCAGTAAGGAGATGGAGCATCACCATCAGGGTGAATAACTAACACCATTAATCTACAGTTTCTCTGCACGGGTGCGCTCTCTTAGACTGCTGTGTCGGCTAGGGCAACTGATTCCTGTCTATCTCTCTCTTTCTCTCTTCCTCCCCTCTTTTTCTTCAAGAATTTAAATAAGGGGTTAATTCTGGCATCCCTCCTGTTGCAATGCGCAACACTTTCGGCTTTCTGGTCCCATGTTCTGTCAGACGAAGCCTCTAGCACTGCTTATTCCCTTTGTGTGACAGAATAATGATGACAACCTTTTTCAAGTCTTTTTTTTTTTCCAATAGCAATTCATCTCTGAATGCAGCTCGCCGCTAATTACACCCAAGATCTACAGCTCAGTGTCATACACCCAAACCTTAATGTTAGCAGTGGCATTAATTAGGATTTAACTACTCTCATTTGATCTGGGAATATTAGCCAGGGAAGGAACTCTGACACTATGATCAGGAACAGATATGATGTACGGTATTTGAGCAGAAACACTCAGACTTTTAACTTGATCGTCTTGATCGTCCTCTTTGGTAGGCAGTGCAGTGGCTCAGTGGGTAGCACCGCTGTCCCATGCGATTGTACATGCAACAGCTCTCTGATTGGCACCCTGCCCAGTGTGCACCCTAGATCTGTGCCGTCTGGCATAGTCTCCAGGCATCCCTGACCAGGACCGAAGGGTGCAAGGTGGATGCAACTTCCCCTTCTAGACTATTGAGAGGTGTAATATTGACTTTCAGGTGGATAGGCTGCCACATTGGTGGTCAGTGTCAGTACTGAGAATGTCTATGGCTATAACCGATGGTTCAGGACAACTCAGATTGAAATGCTGTATGTTTCCTACCCTAGACTGGTAATCTGGATATATATATATATATACACACACACACATGTTTGTAATTATATAATTATATGCAATACAAACCTAATCCACACACACACACACACACACTACTCAAGCGCCACATGCTTATACCACTTTTCCATTTATTTCATAAACTACAGATTTTTACTCTTGTTAAGCACTGGAAAGTTGAGTGAGCAACTATGAGAAAATATGTCAAAACAAGTTTCTGTTATAACATGGAAACAGTATGTAACAGTGCATGTCTGACGTCCTATTGCTTGGTTGTGTGCTGATGGCATATACTCATATTCTAGGCCCCCAAATCCAGGCCTTTTTTTCAAGTGTCCTAAGTAGTTATCTTAATCATTTCTGGTTTTAATTGGCCAGAGGCTTCACACCAGGCTTACAGGTAAAGGAGAGCTGGAAGAACAGCAGTGCCCGGCCCTTGAGGACCGTGATTTGAATAGTCCTCTTCTAGGCTGTCATTTATCTTTACATGCACTAGTTAACGGTTTCATCCCAAGGTGCAGAGCAGTACTTAACATCCCTTGTAGGATGAATGCTTCAAATTTTCTCTACTAATAAAGTTATTCAAATGCTGAACATGCAGTGGATTTATTTCTTAACGACGAATTTTGCATGTATTTTTAGTGAATGTGAAGTAGGGCAACATGCAATTGTAGAAAATTTCAGCATGAGCAAAAACTTTTGACTGGTAGTGTAGAACTGTAAACCATTTCTCGTTAACTGAAGGATTAGAGTAATTGTAATGATGGCAGATCGCTTGTGCATAAATGCACAGGCGCATGCAGGAAAAAACACACACATGTGAATGCATGCACACATCCAGGCCCAACTAATGGCCTGTCGTGCACATGCCCTGTGCATCGGGAGGTGAGGGAAGGAGGGAGATGTTGTCTAGGACTGCAGCAGAAGCATAAAGATTCAAGATTCAAGAGGTTTATTCGTCACGTACACAGTTATACATATAAAACATGCAGTGGAACGTAACCCTGGTCACTCCGAGTGGCTGTGCATGATAACAAAATACAGAGAAAAAGGAGAAAATAAGGACAAATAATAATATAAGATAAAAAATATATGAAATGTTCAGCTGTACATAATCTATACATAAGTGATAGGTAAGAGGTAATTTGCTGTGCAATATAAGTCCTCGTGAGATAGCAGAGGCAGCAATGTCATTATTCCTCACCTGCCTCATCTGTGCGATCTCCAGTCAGGCAGCCTCGAGCTGAGTTCTGCTGACCTCTGGCAGCGAGCAGATGGAATGGGTTTGCGGGGGTGCACTGGGTTCCTGATCTCCTCCAGACACATACCAGTCCAGGCAATGGCTGTATTGTTCTTGACATGTTAGCGAACGCAAGGGGGGAGGAGATACGGTTTATTGGATCCACGTTAAGCAAGGCATGATATCATCCCGCCGGTGGGACATATCCACAGTCAGTCTCAGGTTGCGGAATTATTTTTAAGAATACAAGACAGAGGTTGGAAGATGAATGGAAGGAGTGCCAGGGGCACGCAGAGGTCGGGGATGTTGGTCTGACAGTTACGGTTTGGTCAGACTGAAAGGTCTCCACCCACAAGCTTCACTGACACGGCGGGCTGTGGGTCCTCAGCTCGGCAGAGCAAATTCTTTCTGACGTAAATGAAGCCTGATTATTAAACAAGCGTGAAGCGTTTGTGCGATGGAGCGAGCTACTGCCGCACCAGACAGGAGCCTGAAAGCAATACCGCCCTAATCTTTCGAGAGTAAAATCTAATTTGGTGAAACATTAATAACCTGCATTTAGACCAGACAGAATATTTATAGAACGGCAGGAAATTACTTTTAAAAATTGATGTAAGGACACATTGACGGATTTAATTACTTCCCTTTAGTGGCCCCCAGTGACCTCCTGAAACACGTCTTGGACAAACTGAAAAAAGAAAACACAGCGACTAAATGCAACGCTTGACAGCCTAGGTAGTATAAGCCAGGGTTGTGTTCAGTTCTAAAAATGAACGTTGTCTTCCCTCGTTGTCTTCCCTGAGAGAGTTCCCTCCTGATGTAGGCCTAATCGGAGATGTTTAACAAGTCAACTCTTCTTCTCCCAGGGAAGGGAATAAGAGCAAGAGAGCAACTGAAATTGGAACCAAACAGCCTTGACAACCAATATCAGGAAGTGTTATTCTAAACACACTGCTATTGAAGCAGTGGTGGAAAGTATTCAATTTTCATACTTAAGATAAAGTACAGATACCGCTCCAAAGTGTGACTCAAGTAAACGTCATCCATTAAAGTAATAATTTAAGTACATTAAAGTACTTAATTCTGTTGTGAAATTAAATATCAATTTACAGGCCAGATTTAAATATGGATTATGGGCGGAAAGCTGAGTGAACGAGGGCCAATTTAAGTGCACTCACCGCATTTAACTTGAAACCGAATTTTACTTGGTTTGGCAGCCATCTTACATTTGGGCATTTTGGGATTTGCCCTCGCTTCAGGGAAAGACAACACCCAGAAGCAAAGGTTACTTCTGGATCCGAACGCAGCCCCAGTGCTGAGATGTAGATTAATCTCCACACCCTGGTCTGCGAGCTGATCCTGTAGCTGATGCCAAGCGGCGGCTCTGTAACCCTCCAGCTCCCGCAAGATGTACTGCCAGCCTGCAATCTCACCGTCCTCCAGCACTTTCAGTGCCGGTGCCGTGGAATTATGGTGTCTCCGAACGGACCACTTTTTAACCTTGCCTGGGAAGAATGAGGCACGTTTGTTATTATCTGAGAAATAGATGAGAGCGTCTCGCCACGCGCCCCGTGGTGAATACGCTGCGCTGGCTTCTGGCCGAGCCTCATGCTCATTCTAACAAACGGATGAAAGCTTGAGGTCGTCCGATTACCATACTTTTTTTGGGAAATTCCGCTGAGTCCGTTTGCAGTGGTGGACAGGGAACACATATAACACATTTAAAAAGAGTGATTTTTTTTTCAGCTTGGTTTCTGGCCAGTGCACAAGTTCAATCGCTAGACCCCGTTCCTAATGGCAGTATTACTGCACCGGAGCTATCAAGAAAAGTCAGATAAAACCGGTTTCAGGTACATCCCTAAAGTTTTTCAACAATGAACATTTCAGTGTCCGTTTCATCTGTGTGCTGTTCAGATGAGAAAACAGGGGCCCCAAGTAGAAGCAGATAAACACAGAGGCACCCGGATAAATCCTCCGAAGGTATCACATTTATAAGAGCATTTGTACATCCCCTGAGTATTAATTAAACAATCACACCATTCACACAGGTTAACCCAGAATTTAATATTAGTAAAAAAATATATAAAATTTCAATATCGTGTGATTAGACAGGCTTCCCTAACGATGAACAATGGGACATTTGTTACTTTGAAAAATGCAGTGCAGAAAAAAATGCCAGACATTTCCATAGGGGGGGAACGTAACTGGTATAACTGGTTTCACCCGGGAGCAAATCAGAACCCTGTTGTATAACTGGGACCCATAATTACACCTTTTAAAGCAAATGGATCTTAACAGGTAATGGAGCGAATCTAGGCCCACATTTGTAGTAGCCTACAAATAACACCAGAAAAAACAGTGATTTTTAACTCATATAATTTAACTTGCGTGCCACAGAATATTTAGAATTTTGCCACAAGACTTACTCACTATTCACAATTTTTGTCATGAGCTGCGCGTACCACCCTCTCGTGTGCCACCCTCCTCATTTCCTTTCCTGATTGTTATCAGCTGTTCCCTCTTTTGCCATTGAGTCCTGTGTATCCGTTTCCCTAGGTCTGTCATTGAAGTAGTATGAAGTCCTTACTGTGTGTATGTGTTATGCCTGCAATAAACCCTGTGTTTTTGGATTTCCGTCTACCTGATCCTGATTCCCCGCTCCCTGCTCGCTTGTCCAGCACACGGACGTTACAATTTTTTTTCTTTTTACACGGACCTTCTCATCATGGCCATTCATGTGTAACTGAATGTGCAAGTGGCCAAACTGTGGGTTGCTGAGACACCAGAGACATCATCACCTAACTGCGTGTTTTTGGAGTGCGAGAGGAAATCGCAGTACATGGAAAAAATCCATCTGAGCCAGTAGGATCTGAACCCACAACCTTGGTGGTGGACATCACAAGTATTACCACTGAGTCAGCATTAGAATCCAATAGGATTTGGTATGTTGATTTTTTTTCTTAATAACCAAAAATCATCCCCTGTTTTGTTAAATTTACTGTGCAAATCTATACAACCGTAACTAAATGATTACATGCTGTTTGGAGACTGTTTTAGCAGTTTCTACAGTTTCACGATACAGCCACATTGGTAGGCTATATTTTCTCGGAGGCATGCTCCAGTAGCGTGATATAAGAGCAGATATTGATGATTAAGCTGCTTAACTTATATGTTGTTCAATGATTAACATCCGCAGTAACTGCACATTGTGTGTAACCACACACACGCACACACACTTTGTGGGGACCCTCCATTCATTTCTATGGGCAAACCCCTAATCCCGGCAACCACACCCTTAACACCTACCGAGCCCAATTCTTAACCATGAGTCATCAAACAAAATAACAAAAAAACATGTTTAGTTTTTTAATTGCAGTCTCAGATTTTTATAAAATTGAGTTTCCCCTTGTGGGGTCCCCATAGCATCAAAATGACAGGTATTTCACACATTTGGTCCCCACATTGTAAGGTATACCTGGACCACACACACACACACACACACACACAACAATTGCCGAGCTGTCTTTTAGAAAATGCTTTGTTTTGTGTTTTTAAAACAGGAAGCTTGGAATGCATTTTGGCACTAGACTGTGAGACAAAGGCTGTTCGTTTATCATGTCCCCACGAGCGTGTCAGACGGGACACGGGGGGCACAGTGAAAGGCTACAAAGTAACAATAAACACAAATACCTTTTTCTAGTCTAATAATGAACTGGCTGCTTCCACCCCAACACACCAGCTATCAGAAAGGCTTCCACTGATTACTGATAAAGTTTGCAGCTTGGCTGAACAGATTTGATATTCCAGGTTTGATAAAAGACATTTAAAAGGTCAAACTCTTAAGCTGTGAAAGCTTGGGCGGTTTTTCTGTGGTCAATATTGTATTAATTTAGGCAGTCTTTAAAGACAGAACACTCTCCTACACTCACTCTCCCTGCTGCTAATGAGGAACTGCTTTTAAAACTGGATGTTTCTTAAGACAGAGAAGGGCAATTTTTTCTATTTAAAGAGCTCTTTGGGGGGGTAACATTGCACTTCAGTCAGTAATGCATGGAGTCAATAAAGAAAAATTCTAGTCTGGGGCTGGAAATTTCAAAGTAAAAGTTTATCTGTAATTGTAATAAGATGAGATCCCATTTGGCTCATTTTGCAGTATAAAACAATGCTGTTGATCACATACCACTGATATGAAGCAACACATAATATTTCCATTCACGTCTGGTAAAAACAAGCCTTGATGCATTCTTTTGGCCCCTGGAAGGTGAGTGGAACAGGGGCTAATTTTAGCAGCAGGAATCGTCCAGCGGCTCTCCTGCAGCCTTGGTCCTGCATCACAGTGGCTTACACACAGGCAGGGACCAGATGGCGGACACGTCTCTCACCGGACCACGGCGAACCCTTTAATTCCTCACACAGGCCAGCCGGCATCTCCGTAGGTTTGGAGACAAAGACTCTCACTTTTGCACCTTTGTATGTTTTACAGGCTTGACAGTGACTGCGGTATTGATGAAGCGATAATTAGAAATGCTATTTTCAGACGTGGCCCCCGATTCCCATGAGCCCCTACTGGTGGGGACTGGAGTGCTGGATTGGAATATGGGTTGGATCGGAATGCAGGATCTGAATATGGACCTGATCAGAATGCTGGACTGGAACATCGCATCAGAGGGTGGATCAGATTGGAAAGCTGGGTCAGAAAGCTCGATCAGAACATGTATCAGATCAGAATGTAGGGTCCAAGATCCGGAACCAGATCGGAATGCCAGATCAGAACATGGATACGTTCAGAATGCTGGATTGGAATGCCAGATCAGAGCAGATGAGAAAGTGGATCACACCAGATCGGAGAACCGGATCAAAACATGCAGTGCATCGGAATGCTGGATCTTAAAGTGGATCAGATGGCAACACCGGATTGGATCACCACACACTGATCATGGGAATGAGCATAGGGGGTGCTGTGTAAACATCTCATTTTGTGACAGCAAACAGAGCTCAGCCTGCGGCCTCGGCGAGAGTGTCTCTGCATCTGAAGGGACGGCTGCTGCCGGCTTTAGAGTGGCTGATAGGATTCTGCCACCTCCGGACGGGCATCGAAGTGGCAGATCCATGAAATCGAGTCCCTCCTTTGGTCCTCACCCTCACACACACACAGACACACACGAGTCCTCACTTCATTCTACCAGATGGCAGCACACCGTAGGAGATAATAGGATCCGCGAATGTCATAAATAATGGAACAGCTCGGGAGAGCTCTGGCCTGTCAGCACACCTACTTCTTCAGGGACTTAAAAAATTGTTTTAATCTCCATTGACTGCGACACGCCTTCTCCACACTCACACGCACACACCTGCACACTCATCCTTAAAAAAAAGTGGAAGAGTGGTTAAAAAGGATGAAGAAAAAGGCCGTGTGACCTCTCCCTTCCTTGCTGGGTTTACAGTTGGCTTCTCTGAAGTGGCCTTTTTTGTGTAGGAGTAAAATGCAGTATCTGCTCTTTGGGAGAACTTCATTTGTAAGCAGAAGTTCCTGCTCGGCACCGAAGTTCACACCCTGGTACGTTCGGTATCTTATGTAAATATGAAAATAAATTAAAAAAAAAATGATTTACTGAGGCTTATCGCAATTACTTCTCAGTGCCAGGGGAAGGTAGCAGTGGCAGGGAATGTGTGAAATGTTAATTAAAAGGAAAGGTGAAGAAATTGAAGCGTATATTAATATGCAATTAAAATTTCACAATTAAAAATTGGTATTGTTGGTTGGAAAAACAAGCAGAACTGTACAATGGGGTGGCGGTGGGGAGGAATGGGATTCCTAGTTGTGGGAATCGCTGTCCTTTTCAGGGAAGACGGGGTTGGACAGGAAACCGAAGACCACCATAGGGCAAGTAAACATACACTGGCTGTCATATCTACTCCCCCTGCATCCCCGCACAGAATTCCAGGTGCCGAAGTGTAGCAAGCTAGAAATATAAGAAAGATATACATGAATGAATGAATGACTCGAGGAAATAAGAACATTTGCAAATTTACTGAGCGGGGTAAGCTGGTATCGATTGTATTAAAAGATGTCTTTAAATGTTAAAAGTATTAAAAGTTCCCATCCACATGCAGCACCTGTGACTATCCCGGGCCAGGGGCAAGTGGCAACTCTATCTCTAACGGCTCCGACGTCGCGGGCCCTCGTGACCCGGCCCCTCGCAGACGAAAGCGGTCCGGTCCTGCTACACCAGCTGGCACTTTCACCACTTCCCAGTCTATCTGGGTCAGCGGCACGGCGCCGTGACAGACGGTGACGTCTGCGTCGCTGCTGGCCCTCCTCCTTATTCGTTGCGCGTTTTCCGAAGGCGCTCGGCCTCCAGCTGGTTTCTCATCCCCTCCCCCGTGGGCCGCCCCTCCCCCTTTCGTTTTTCCCAAGGAATTTCTGCTTGTTTTCTGGATCCGCATTAAGCAAAGCATGATATCATCCCACCGACAGACTGCACGCCCGGGAAGCGACACCCACCCGTCAGGGTCGCCCCTGAGAGCTGGCCGGTTTCCTTCGTAACCTCAATGCGACTCTTCTCCCTGTTTCGTTTCTGCGGAAAAAATCCAAAAACAAATGCGCGTCCGTGTCCGAGATTGCTCACGCCACATGCATAAATACATCCAAAACGGTTTGTGCCCTGGAAAGAAAAGCCAACCAAGCAATGAAATAACGGCCGAGCAGCCCTGAACCTGCCCTGCGGATGCAGAATCACATCAATATGATGTGCTTTTGGCACGTTAATTTGTACTACAATCTGTAACAGTGTATTCATTTGCTTCCCATGAGCCCAGGCAAGACCTTTAAGAATCTGATCATCACTGCCTCCCACCCTCCAGTCCCATAAATTAGAAAAATCATTAAATGAAGCGAATTAACAGAGGGTTGTGCTCTCCTCAGTCGATTCCGCTGTAATAGTAACTGATAGCCGAGGTTCCACTACACGCTCAGTCCCCAACGCTCCAGCGATTTGGAGTAATGTCCTCTTTCCGGCTCACGGGCCCCCTTGGCAGCCGTGAAATGCTGCGAGTCTGGGTGCCCTGACATCTGGCCAAGGGGTTGGGTCCTGGTTAAGCCCCCCTAGTTACCACCTTGCTCCGGACATGCTGCTTCCGTGTCATCTGACAACTCCATTAATACGAGGGAGTAGAATCTGGAGAGCCTATTTATAAAAATAAAATAAAAGCAGAGGTTCTTTTTATAACATTGTTTCGTCTAGAGTGACGTACAGGTTTACCAGTTTGTACAACTGAATGCTTTGCTGAAGCAGAACATTTTTTGTTTTGCTCAAAACTACACAGAGACCTCGGAGTTGAACAAACAACCTATAGGTTATTTATGTAAGGGTAGTGACATAATCATTATGCTGCATGATCCACTCCCGCTAGGCCAGGGGGGGGGTTGCCCCTTAGAGCTAGAGCAGGTACCTCCCTGACTCTCTCACAAAGCCTTAGTGACTTCAAAGAAGGGACGAGTGGGTAGAGGGACGGGACATCGTGAGAGGTGAGAGACGGAACGGGCTGTGTGATCGAGTGGCGGCGATTCACGGGGCGCGTGTGTGGGATGTGTCAGGTGTGACGGACACAAGTGGGTCAGGTACGTCTGTACCGGTCGGTCTAGATTACTTCCCCATACTGTACAACTTCTCATACAGAGTAAAAATCCCAATGAAAATATGCATGAGAAAATGTAGCGGAAAATTACGCTGAATAAAAATGGATCTGATAAGAGAAATAAGAGCTGAGCTAACGGCAATAGCTAATTGAATAACAACAGCTAATTAAATATCGTTCCTAAAGTGCTCTTTTAGCACCGTGCATTGTGAGTTCCGTCAGCCCACGCTGTGATGTCATCAAATGGATCCACCTGGATCCAGCCTCATGAAGGTAACACAACACTTCAGCTGCTACTTTTTCCCACCTGATCATTGGTTCTCCTCCATATGCAGCTATGCGGACAACAGCCTGTTCCACCCCTAAGCTATGGAAAATCCATTCCTGCAGTAAGTCACTCAGTAAGCAACAAGGCTGTACTCAGATTACAGGCCGGTTTCGGGGGGGGGGGGGGGGGGGG
>JAODKF010000051.1:13072251-13093885 GCA_026779585.1 Mormyrus proboscirostris
GGCACAGGAGCGGAGTGAGAGAGAAAGAATGGGAACACTAGGGAAAAGGGAAAAACTGGAGCCTCTAATATTGGTGGGTTTGAATTTGGGCGGGGGGGGGGGGTGGGGGAGGAAACGACTTCAGGGATCAAGTAGCAGATGAGAAACTGGGGGTATGCACAGTTTGTGGGGGTGCTCTCTGGGACTGGATAGGCCTGGTCAGCGCTATATGAGGTATAATGGATTCACTATGCAGAGGAATGCGGTTCAATGGGTCCGTGGTCTGAGTAGGGTGGGGAAGGGTCATAAATATTTCACAGCCCCTGCCCCAACATGGCCGGACCTGTGAATTATTTACAGTCACCATCCGGTTGATGAGTGCTGAGCATCGGCCACGTCTTCATGGCTACCTGTCGCTTTCACCTCCATTCCGCCACCCCGGCGCCAGCCGACGCCCCCCGGGTCCTGACCTTCCGGAACCTTCCCAGGATGCCCATCCCCTCTCCTTTCTCCTTAATGGCCCGTCACCGGTGGTCAGGCCAGCACTCCCTCCCCCAATCCACAATCATTCCTGTCCACCCCTCGGCTTTTATGGACCACTGAACTTTCTGGTAAACATGTTTCTTCTATCCGGCCCACTGAGCCAAATTCCTCACCCCAACAAAGGCGCTGAGGCCCCCCGGCCTTGTAGCTTAGCTACCAGCCACCAATATCCCCAGAAATGGAGAAACATCGTAATGAGCACCTTCTCAATATCTCTCAGTGCTTTTCTGTGCTTAGCTACCTATTGATTTCGTCCTAATTGCCTTTCACGGGATACCAGGAGTTGTTATTACACTAATAAAATAAAGAAGCTTTTTCTCTTCTCTCAGATGACCCACAGTAGAAGTTGGTAGAACCTGCCAGAATTCTCCGGTTTCCCACAGACGGTCTTGCATGCAAAATCACGGTACTTTTTCTTCATGTCTGGGATTTGCTGAGATATTCATATTCGAGTTTGTTTTTCACAGCCCTACTAAAGGATTGAAAAAGTCCACAAAGCACATTTACATTCCGGCTTTTTGGACACTTTTCCGCCAGGATATGCATCCGGCCATCCCCCGGACAACGGGACCAAGAGCTTTTTGTGTCACTTTGTGTCCAGCTTCAAAGGTAGCGATCCAGAAAGGATGCAGCAGCTGTGGATAACATGGTGCCCCAGGAAACGCATGGCCCTCCTCCAAGGTCCAAGTATGCATAATCCCCATCCAGGACCCGTTCCTTGTTTTGGTTCTGCGTGTGCTGTTTCCTTCCGCAATTCCACACACCTCATAAACTGATGATAAACGAACACTTTCCATGATGCAGTCATGAAAGATGTGTCTCCCAGCAGAAATATCCATAAAGGCTTTGTATACAAAAATATCTGTATCAGATCTACCCCAGTCACATGATGCAGAAATTCTACACAAGGAGAAAGGACTATTGGACCTTATTGGTCATGTATAGTACTGGTGGCAACCGGTGTCAGACACTGGACGCCTTCTTCTAATGAAGGTACTTATCTTCCAGAATGCCACTGAGAACAGCATCCAAGAACTCTCCATGAACTTTGCCATGCAAAAAAAAAAAAAAAACACCCAGCACTTATGGTGCTTTCCGGCAATAAGGCATTTACAACAACATATCTGACTTATGCTAAAGTCAGCAATTTAGGCATCCAGGTGCAATTTTATTGGGAATGACTTACATTTCTGTAATTTTGCGTCGGCTTGCCATCGGTTACCCCGAACCCTCCTTTAAATGTATGAACAATTTCATGCAACGTCGCTGCATTATGTCATATTTGGCGCGCCGTACTGTTTCGATTAAAATCTGATTGTATATGCAAATACAGCGAGACTCATAATGTGTAAGCCTCACAGGAACAAATAAACTTCACACGTCATTAGGCATTCAGATCATTCAAACGCAAGGCCAGCGATTTGACATTGAAGCACTTCAGGCAGATTGATGGAGAAGAAAAAAACAACCCTCTGTCATTTTTGTCGCTACAGCGGGATAAACTCAGTCCGAATTTTAATCCAGTGATGATGGGGTGATGGCATGGCGTAGCTTTTTCAACAGGAGCTCTGCAATAACAGGTTTAAAAACACAACCCCCCCTCCCCCCTTCTCGTGTTTCTCGTCCAACCATACACCTCTCTCTCCACCACCTGACACTTGTCAAGTTAGAGACACCCGCCAGTTTGCTATGAACAAGACACATCCCCTACAAAGCCTGAAGAGACAGGCACAGAGGCCTGATGGAGACAGATACTGTAAGATGAGGCCGTGCTCATCTGGGGGGGGGGGGGAGGGGGTAAGGTTCACCTTATTTTTATATCAGAGACAGAAAAGATTCCCCCGCATCACCAAGAAAAACCTCACTGACATCACTACCTTTTGTAAAATATGATTGTCAGCCTCTCTTTTAAATGCAAAGCGATTTATTTCCATCAAAGGTGATGGAAGGAAATGTAAAAAAATGTAGAGTAGAATGAACATCACTAGCAATTAAAACGCAAAGATGTTGCCAGATGATAAACCTGTTTACATCCATTGCCTTCACAGCCCGGAGACAGGCTGTAGGAAGATGTCAGGTGTATCCACAGAGGTGGGAGTGGGTGTTGCAGAGCTGAGGGGAGGTCGATGTGAATAAGTCTGACTGATTTCAGAAGAAGGATAATTAACAGTATAGGCAAGAACTAAGAACTCTTTGTAAGAACATCAATGTAACAAGGGTAGCACTGAGGAAGAAGATATGATTTATTCAGCAACATACAGGGTGGAATTTCCATCTTCCACCTTCAAATTTTGGAGTTAAAAAATAGTAAAAACATTGGACTATAATCATGGGCAGCAGACAGGCTAGGCTGTAAATTCGGGGAATTCCCCTTACAACAATAAACACAATATGTTAAATTTCAAGTTGATCCTGCAAGCTTTTGATGTGGCTCGTTTTTCATCAGAAAGGCAATGTTACCTGGCCCAAAGTTAACTCCGTCAGGGGGAAGGAATTCAAATCCTGACCCAAAATATATACCGCACAGACAAACTGCTGAATATGGTACAGCTGGTGTTTAGCTTTTTTTGGGTGCCTCAAACGTGGGGCTGTGTTTATCTTTCGCCCATAGGGACGGATGCCTTCCAATGGTTCACCGAATACATCTTATGGACTCAAATAACACTAAATACCAGTCAAGGAAAATAGCAGGCCGCACTGGAGAAGGTGGATAGTTCTCAGAATTACGCTGCTAACACTTCAGGTGAAACCTGGCTCTGGATTTTCAACAGCGGGGATTAACAAAAGAGGACTTACACACACCATTTACCGAATGAATCAGCGGCCATCTGCATAATCCTCCTGAGCGGAATAAGGATTTCCGATCTGTTTTAATGTCGAATGGTTACACAAAGCCTGGTAACATCCAGGAAAAGTAGATAAGAAACTGCATTGATGGAAGGTTGTGGGGATCATCTGGGCAGAAGAAGAACAAAGTGAAGCTGTGTGAGTTCAAGTATTGTGAACAGTGCTGCTCCAGTAAATCCATCCACCCATCCATTAATCTATCCATCCATTCATACATCTATGCATACATGTATCTATCATCCATCCATCCATCCATCTATCTCCATGCAACTGCTTATTCTGGTCAGGATCTTCTTGGAGGGGAGGTGGTATGGAGCCTTGCCCCAGGAAATGTCTACCTTTCAAAGGAGTATTTGTCAGAATTCTAGTAGAAGAACATCATTGAAGTCTGCCCTCCCACCTCATTAAAACAACCCTGAAAGGCACTTCTCAGAAAATGCATTTTGTTTAATGTCTTTAACGCATCACAAAAAAAAAAAACCCAGACACAAAGCGGGAAGAATCGGACAAACGGGCGGGAGGGTAAAGAGACACAGGGGAATTTCCAAAGCGGCATAAGTGGTAAAATCATTGTCCTTTCAGAAGCAGGGAGGTATTAAAACAGCCTCTGCTAGCTAATAGGGATGGCTGAAGCCCTTCATTCAAACTCCCCAGCAACAATGATGGTCTCTTTCGATATTTGTGGATATTTTCAATTAATTTTACATTCATTTTAATTCTTGGGTGCAATGATAGATTAAAAAGTGTTCGGCATTAAACTGAAAATTGTTTGAAAAGATTTCCTACCTCTCAGCTTTATGGCATTATCACATGAATGCTTTCAACTAATATAGACTAGGCAGAGTTTACTTAACCTAAGGAATGAAAATGGCCAGACCCTTTTGTCTTGCAGACGCATGACATCATCCAGGATGCCTGGGCCTTTGGCCTGACCTTAACATTTTGACCAAACAATCACTATCTGCTCATGCCGAAAGCTAAATGGTAAAAATATTGACAGCTGGGCCATAAGGTGTGGGACGAGTGCAATATTGGTTTGTCAAAGACATCGTTTACAGGCCCAGACAGCACTGATTGAACTGTTTACTGCTTTTCTTCAGCTGCTGGTTCTTTTTAATGGGAAATGACATGAGCGAGACTGTAAGAGCCCCATATATCTCTTAGGAATCTTGTTTAAAAGACCCCTCTAGGCAACCAAACCTTTCCTACATAATGAAGGTACATTTATAATTTTCTGAATAATTCTCTGTCTCTAAAAGAAGTGCCCTTTATTAAAAAAAAAAAGAGCGCAATTTTAAATTATTTTCTTATGGTACTTTTTAAAAAATATAGCACTGAATTCAAATTATTTGATCAAACTGAGCTGTTCATCAGGCCAGCCTATTAGAACTACAGTACAGTTTTACATTTTACAATGGTGTATAAATCTCTGACCAAAAAAAATACACCCCATTAACCTTTTTGGACATAAACATGATGTTTGTTCTGAATGATAGTACTAACAAATTGTGTCTAGTTAATGGCATCCCATCATGCCTTGCTAATAATGGGAGGGGTTTTACCATCATGCTTTGTTAAAAATGGCAGGGGCTTCCCATCATGCCTTGCCTGGTCCGAAGTGCGCAATTCCATAATGTGCCCTGTCTTTCCGAGTGCTTAGTCAGCAGGGGGACTTCATTACAGATGGCACTTGTGGTAATGAGACGGAAAGTGGGCCATCGTCTATTTTTTCGGTCAGCAGTCACATCTTCTCCCCCTGGTAGTTGGGAATGGGCGGGGTGACGTTGCTATCACGGTATCCTAGAGTTCGCCTCCGGGCAGCAGTGCTGTTTGAGAAGCGAATGGATCAGATGTTATGAGAGTTTATAAATGCGATAAAAACCTGTTTCAGTTGAACAGAACACGACGCCACGGGCTTGGACTGAGGACAACATCACCGCATAGGAAATAAGAAGGTAGGGCAGCCCAGCCTTCAGAATGCACTTCCCATAAATCGCTGCTTAGAACTGTGTATAAATTATAGGCAACCAGATGTCGGGTTCACTATAATTAGGGCTACCATGGCTGTTAAGTGGAGACCTCAGGGTCTTCATAGGAGGGCTGATGGCAGTGTAGCTTTAAATAGGAGTTTCGGGATCTAAGACAGTCGGCCTCTTTCATGTTTAATGAGCAATCGTGCCTAAAGTGATGGAAATTCAGCGGCAAAGAAGCAATCGGCAAAAAGCAAAAGTAGAATCACTTCTTGGTCAGGATCAGGGGCGATTCTAGGATTTGACTCTTAGGGGGGCTCTGGTCCAACCCCCCCATGATTTAATTTGCAGAAAGAAGTGGGGTCCCCCATAACCAGGTTTGCTGAGTGGGGTGTATGAAATGTATACAATAATATTAGACAAATAGCTACACGGTTCTAGAAAAAAATATTTTTCTGGGAGGCTGAATAGGGTCTATAACCGCAGACGGACAGGATATTTCTGCATTAGAAGGCGAAACTGAAAGCCCTCCTAGATCATTTTACAGAAAAAAGGAGGGAATAGTCATCGAGCTGCAATACGTAAGCTACCCATCATGGCTGAGCAGAGATTACAAGCGGTTCATCACCACAGAGAGGAGAACCAGTACAGTCAAATAAATCAGCCTGCTTTTCAACAAACACCAGCCATGTACAACCATACGGGATTGTTAGGGCAGAATGTACTAGATATCCAGCAGCGCTGGATGTAATACAACAAACAACTTTCAGTATGTTTACAAAACTCCTAATTCTGTGGACTGTTTTTGGAAATTTACTTTTCAATTCCTCAGCACGCTTTAAATGCTGTCAAGGGGCAATATTCCAACAATACCTAAAATCAACCCAGTCAAGAATTCATGATCATTCCTGTAGACTGCCGTATAGACTGCTATGTGTCGGCATGTAAAGACTACACTGATTGCCCCTTATTATTCCAAATAACCGTCATCGAGGCAGCGTGAAAGACAAACCGAAGAAATCAAATTTTCAATCACGCGGCAATGAGGCAATTGCTGGTCTTCCCTTCGAGTCAATTTACACGGCCCTCATCCGCTCATTCTACCAGCCTTCCTCGATGACCTTCTGCCTAATAATGCTTTGCCATTTATAGTGGAGTGCTACCACTAGTTAGAGGTGGGCGTGCAGAATAAACTCAACTATAACATACAGACAACATTGTCCCTCAATCCGTGCAACACAAGCATCTTCTACATACAAAAATACTTTCTTATGTGTCTTAATATGAAGTATGCTTACTTAAATATTTTTTTAAATAAAAGTACACACATATTTAGTACACATGACAGATAACTTACCCATTTCCTTACCACCCCCTCCTAAAATGCTTTATATAGGCAAACTTTGCATATAACTGGGGGGGGGGGGTCTGCTTTTGGCTCAGTGGGTCAAAAAAAAAGGTCACCAGTTCAAATCTCAGTATCAACAGAACAATATCACCACTGGGCCCTTGAGCAAGACTCCAAAGTCTGAGTTGCTCTAGGGACTGACTGACCCTGCTCTCTCAAATGAATGCTACCTCGGGTAAAAGTGTCTGCGAAATGGAATAAAAAAATAAAATATTGTGCCAACCAGGAAAAATCTCCACATGGGAAGGATGAGTGCAGACATCAGTGAAATGGCCCATTTGGACCATGAGCTCCTCTAGGATGTACGAAATCCCAGCCCAGCGACAGCAGATAAATGGTTCTCCTGATGGACGCCGAGGGCCCTGCGGTGAGCACGTTACAGGAGAAACCCGGGCTCTGCCCCCACAACATTCCGAAGGGGCGTGTCTGAGTCCTGGGGCTCCAGACCAAAAAGAAAGCCAATGCAGGGCTTATTGCATGCGAATATGAACCCAGGCGTGTACTGATGCTTTTCTGTGGTCAGCTGTGCATATTGACTGTCCTCTCAGGCTGCTTTTTGTTTTTGCTCTTGTCTGACGTATTTAGTATCATGACCGTACAGGAACACATATACCCAGACCTATTCATAGTCAAGCATTGATTAAAACAAAGGTCTCTACTTGCAGTTGGCACAAGCCACATTGTTCGGCCAATTATAATTTTCCAGGAACTTGTATTATCCAAACGATTGCCTTTGAGTTGGCTAACAGACAAACAGATGATCCTGGATTTAAATTTGATCTTACATGCACTGTATATAAATTATGTATTTTTTCTTATTATGTATCATACTTAAATAGCACATCACATTTATACAATTTTAAATAAACAACAATGCATTTATGAAATTTATTAAACAATATTTTATGAATATTTTATATTTTAGCCATCTTCCATAATTTAGTAATGGTTTTAAAATTATATTTACAACTGCACGTTTATTAGTGTACATTTCTTACACTAAATTATTCATCGCATATTTCATAAATGCTACTCATATTTGATGAACATTTTCTACATTTAATGCATAATTCAATATTTAATAAATGCTTAATCTATTCAAATGCATGTTTACTATATTTATTTTGAACTGAGAGTTGGGGCACTGGACAACATCTGAAATGTGATGTGGTTCTATGTTATTACATGGGCAGCCAATGATTTCTAAAAAGATAAAACAAAATTTTAAATCTTGTGCTTTGTATGGCTGCAGGAGTGTGAGAATTAGCAGATTTTAAAATTTACAGAAGAGGACTGACAAAATAGATAAATAGCATTTCAAATTGCCATTGTGTGGACAAACCAGAAAACAGAATCTGGGACTGCATATTAATTAGGGACTAGTGTAATGCAAATGTACACACAAGCGTCTGGTGTTCAGACATGGTGAACGTGTACAGTGTGCATTATTAATTATGCTTCATTGACAAACACTGTGCTGTTTCCATGCTACGGGGCTTGGCAAACAGGTAGCTACGTCCAAACAGATATGCAAATACATCATTCATTAAGATGTGTAATGTAATCAAGGAACGCGCCACGGCGACAGCAAGTCAGGAGAGTGAATGGAGGCAACAGCAGATGGGTGACTGAAGTTCTTCTTGAGATTCTCCTTCTATCCTGTGCTAGATCTAGGCTGAAGACTGTTATCCAGGATCCCGCAACGATGCACTGACCCAGATACACAAGACACCAGGACAGGAAGTATTCTGTTGCATGGAACCCAAGCGTCCCTGAATACACAATGATGCCAGTGATCTGGTAGAGAGACGCTGTTTGTCACTGTGGTATTAAAATCGTGGAAATATTGGTTGGTTGGTAACTTGTGTAACTCTTGGGGTTTGGACTGAACTTCCAGACACCAGGAATCAAGGCTGCTGACCTTTGAGGTCACAAGGGAAATGAACAAACACTTTTTAAAGTGAAACTGCTCCCATAAAACTCCAAAAAGAGACTTTGCCCCCCCTCGCTCCTGCAGCCAAATGAGTTGAATTAATGACGTTAATTTGCAAACGACACTTCAGAGAGAGCGGGGTGACATCCCCGCCTTTTCTCAGAACCCTCAAGAAGTCGAAGCTGCGGATAGAAATAGCACGGTAAGTGGCACTTGTGAACATCACCAAGGACCCCTATCTCCTTCCTGTTTGATGTTTACATGTCTTCTGCAGCCACATTGCTTGCAAATATTTTGCACAAAATCTGCATCAAGTCGCTTAAATGCTAATTCGTACGCCAGGAGGTACAACCCACCATATCCTGTTGACATCAGAATGTCCCCAAGCAGCAGACCCTACAAAATAAAAAAAGTTGGTGATTTTAAGCTTTCAGGTAATGCTCTCTGTTGCAGTATCTGTCCTGGAGCGGCGGAGACTGAAAGACAGTTTGCGCTGTAATATTCCGGCACTATTTCCCAAAGCTATTAATTCCTGACAAGCCATAGCCTTCGGTGTCGTCCATCTTTCAACCAGATAATAACTGAGGGGCCAGAGCAGGGAGAGCACCAAAGACGGGATTAATAGCTTTCCATGTTGCGATTCACTGGTTGCCAATGAGGCAAACTGGAGTGCATTACATTCATAATTGGCTTATTGAACAATAGATTTGCAATGCAAACCAAGCTAATAGCCGGGCAGTCATGGGAGGAGCATCTTGGAAATTCCGCCCCCTCCCATTGTCTGAAGGGTTGCATTGGGGAGGAATCAAACCTTGGGTAGGACACCATTCATATGTTCTTTTTAAGGTGAGATTATGCTAGCTTTACAAAGAATAAAACAAAAAAAAAGGAGAGGTACAAATCGAAGGAAGAAACAGCAACGAAAAATTAGTAGAGTAGGAACAGAGGGACCACTTTGGATGGAGATGACTCATTTGACATGTTGTTATGCGTTGACCACCAAGGAGGGCTGTCCTATTCAATGAGAGCTTTGCCAGGAGCTGTTATGTGGGAAGAAAATCTACTGGTTACTCTGCAGTGGCTGGTGTCCCAGAGGTGTTTTTGATGTCGAACCAAGAGTTTGTCCTTCAGGCCCAAAGAAAGAACTTACTGTTATACATCAATTGTTTCTCTTTAGAAGTATTACATAACCATTACTGCAAAGTATATACCGATTGATCTTGGACTCCTTTGCTCCTTGAATATAATGCAGAAAACTTTTACATGAGTGCCTGGTCTTTTGTGAGTTTACATTCACTTTCAAGAGTGCAGAAAAAGTTCAACGGTGAAAAGAATCTACACTGATAAGCAGTAGAGAAACGATGACGATGGATCATCCTTAACTTCGCTTTTGACAAATGGATAAAGTGCCCTGTGACAACAACCCCGAAGAAGAGTGGAGTCGTTAAGCGATCGCTCTCCTGCAATGGGACCATGGTGTTGTGTAGGACATTTCCTTGGCATAGTTTGGTAGGAAAATTAATACTAAATGGTCGCTATGGGATCTGAGTAATCTGTTCACGTAAAAGCAGAGTAGTGTCTCTCAGGATGACATGGTATATGCCCATCTTCATGCCACTGGTAGTCATACAATGGTTGGCTGAGCATAATGCTATTATCCACATCCCATGGAATTTCACAGGCACTAGTTCTAAATGCAGAAGTGGAAAGTTCAGGTCCAGAAAGTTAAAAATCCAGACCAAGATTTTGCTTCAACCATCCAGTTAAGTATAAATAGCTACAGTCACAGAGTACTCAAGTGGTTGGTTGAAACAAAATCTTGGTCTGGATTTTTAACTTTCTGGACCTGAACTTTCCACCTGTGTCTAAATGAGATTTAATGATAATTCATAGGGTATTCTGGAACTACACCTGAGCCAACAAAAGGCCAGGTGTAGTTCCTCCAACAAAAAGGCATGAGAGTATTAGTTTTTTAAATAGAAGAATAGCCCTAATCTACCCTGCAGATTTCATGCTGTTAAAGTCTTGGTCTGTAGCAAGGCTACAATATTTCCCTATGTGACAAATGTCTGTTATTCCTTTTATTGTCTGACACATATTTGAAGACACATCATCTTCACTGTTGACTGAATTTTGCTTAGAAATCGTAATGGAAGAATCACATCTCGCACGAAAACACAGAGGATGGGTCTGATAAGTTTGCAGTACATTTGAACACCTATATGATGACAACCAGAAAAGATAAGAAAAAATACTCCCATGTTGCATGAGAGTTTTTAGCTTTTTGGGCTTTTACTGGTAGCAGAGCTTGACACAACACCTTTGAGACAATTATAGACACAAAATAGACCGTCTGCTTCTTTCTCTAAGGCATTATGAAAGCGTGAAATCAGTCGCTTCTATTTTCCATTAAACAATGCGATATGCTTTGTGCCAGGTTATGCGATGTGGTATAAAGTAAATCTCCCTACCCGAACACAAAAAAGTTTTTTTTTTGTTTTTTATCTTATTGCTGTATTCCATTTCTCACATCCAGCTTTATATCCATAACTGAAGAGCACCGAGACCCAGTAAGAATTGAACATTATTTCAGTGTATTGTTATAGTAACTCAGGCTTTTAGATAATGCCTGTATTGAGAGGCATTCGAAAATATCGCTGGATTAAGAACCAGACTCAACAAGAGTTATTCCTCCAACACCTACTAAATTATTTGACAGCCTATTCACCTCCCTTGTGATCAGGGATGACATTTTTCTTCACAAAAACATTTAATTTTATAAGAACCCTCTCCACTGTCTTATGCCAGTCTGGTGGATATTTTGCAAAAAATGCTCATCCCCAATATTAAATGTTTCAATCAGCTTTTAAGGACACTGGGCTACATGGTATACAATTCCTGAGATAGACTCCTAAATTCTTATGTACCCAACAGCAACATGTGATATTTAAAGAGTCCTAATTAATTGTGGATGTTAATGAGAATTATTCCACTGCAGTACTCAGTTCTGGAATCTGATTGATCAAAAGAGTGTTCATTCATTTTCTATGACTGCACTGGCAGTGCCCAGCCTGGCAAATCACAGTAGCAAATCAACGCATAATTATAATCTCTAACTCCAACTAACGCTACTTAAAATTCCAGAAGTCGGACACAATTTAAAATTAATGGAAACTTAGGGGAAATGTTTAACCATCGGTGGACGAAAGCGGTTCTACCACTAAATGCGTTTTGGCTAATAAATGTGAAAATAATGTGTATACAAACTTATGAGCCAAATGTGTAGTGGCCGTGGTAGAAGCTGGTTTCTGCATGACAAGCTGTACATTTTTACGAAGCACCTGTCGTGCAGTGGAGGAGATTGGTGAGGATGCCCATCAAAATATTATTTCCACCAGAAACCCTTCCTGCCTCTGCTGGGGATCAGGCAGGGTTACGGCTATTATTGTCACTGACCCTGCACTAAGAATAAAAGAATAAAACTTGAAAAAACTGGCACCCAGCTCGTCTACTGTCTACCAGAGTCTGCCATCTTCAAGTCAAGCAAAACAAAGCCCTGATTAATGCCATGACTGTAGAGAAAGACAAATAATTCATCTGCATCGAGGAATTTGTTTTTGGGACAATGATCTGAAAACTGGGCTCCGAAACGTGTCAAGTGCTTAGTAACACGTCTCACTAAAAATCAGCTGAGAAACTTTAATCTTCCAGCAACACATTTGGTGTAGCTAAATATTTGATGTGTATTGGAGTATTAAAGATAAAGCCTCTTGCAACTCCTCAGCACTTAATTTATCATTGAGATCTGTCTCCCAGTGCTGTTTTGCGCTAACTAGCACATTAAGAGTAATCGCTGTTATTGTATTTAAAGGGGATTGAAGAGTACTGGCTCCCTGTCAGTGTGTATAATGCTGGCTAATCGAAATAGCAGCACCCCGTTCTTTAAAAAATGCTTTGGCCCTGTGGAAAAAGATGTTTGGCAATGAACCTTGGGAGTGCAGGCTTTCACACTAAACAATCCAAACCAACATTCGAGATCAAAGGCTTTATCCTGTGTATTTTTACATTTGTTGCATTCCAAATAGTGCAAAGGATTTATTTATTGGTCATAAAATCCATCTTTCCTACATTAATAATTTCATGTTTACATCGAATTTCTCTTTGTTTGTGGGGTGTCGAATTGAGAAAATAGATATCTAACTTTGCAAGGAAGGTCAGTGAGTACGTTTTCTGGTTTGTAAAAATCCAGCTTTTGGGATTTCTAATGTTTACATTCGCAAGAAAGTTACCCAGGGAAATAAAAAATAAAACCGTAAACATGTGCTTTTAAGGATATAATATCACTATTATTTTTACAGGGAAAAAAAAACAATCATTAGCATTTAAAAGGTCTCAAACAAAATTGTAAAAAATTAAGTCAATATCATCAGTTAAATGCAAATAAAAAGGAGAATCCTCACATCACTTTCCTTACTGCGAGCTTAAAATAGAGGCTAGTCGGAAATCGCAAAGCCCCGGAGAGAATAATCATACATCTACGAGTGGATGAGGAAAAAGTCACATAGACCTTCTTGCTGCCTCTGAATTCATTTTATACTAAGCCCTTGGTTTGCATTTCTTCAAATCCATGAATTTTCCTTGAACTTTCATATAGAATTGCAGCTCTGTGTTCCTCAACCATGACCAAGCCCAGAAGAGCTCTGGTCACACTCCACGGCTGGAGACTCCAAAGGTGCCACTGAAGATGGACACTAAGGAGAGCCTCCCTGTAATTTCACGCATTTCTGTGGCTCTAAGCCCGGTATCATTTCAAACACGTCTGTCATTTTTTTTTGGATTACTTTTTGGTGCCGGTGCTCCAGACTCAAGGCTGTACCAGTGAGTCCCACTTGGAGTTGTAGTTTCTTGTCTTGCTGCATCCCACTGAGCTTCTTTGGGGGGGAGGGGGTTTAATCTCCTTTCGGTCGACTGTAACTGCAGGCTTTCGTTCAAGTCCTCTGCTCCGTGTCACCTTGGATTTTAGAGCTTTAGTATCTTAGTGCCTTGTCATGTTTTTCTGCTTCAGAATAAGTAAAAATTACGTTTGGAGGTCAAAACAAAGCCAAAACGCACGAAAACTCCAAAATGTTACGAAAGAAAATAGATGTTCCATTTTTAATGTAATCATCATTCTTCATTGTAATGTATTCAAATTAAAGATCAATAAAGTTGTAATTATTATAAAAACTTTGCTTGCATGAGAATACATGTGCTAGGAAAAGTAACATCTGCTAACGTTTTTCCTCTGCCATTTTCCACGGATCAGACTGATCAATAATTCAAATTGTTTTGCTTAAATCGCTGTGGATTGTTTGCTATTGCTATTGCAGGCTGAAGGCACATTAAAACTTTAGTCTCCGACAAACACCCTTCAGCACAACTTTTTAAATACTGATGTATTTGTATCTTTTGTGTATGTTTTTGGAGGGCACTTTTTTTACTGGATTGTCTCTGTCTCACACAACCAAAAAAGCAAAGGGACCCTGTGGGTGATAATCCAAAAAATCTGACTTTCAAATAGAACCAGATTTTAATGTAATTATTCAACAAAAGCTAACAAATGTGGGTTACGTAATTATGCTAAGAAAATCTTAAATAATTAGCATGTATTTCAAGTAGAGCAAAATGGTCTTAAAACACTGTATTAAGATTTTAATTGGCATGAATCCAGGGCACTTCAATTCTTAACTTCTTGCAACTTTTTTAAAAAAAATATATTATCAGACAGAATGTCACCCAAGTACACGGACCAGAATCTAAAAATGAAAAAGCGTCTAATAATCACAGAGCCTGTACTGCAGGGGAGGTCATGGAAGATCGATTTAGAGTCTAAAATACAAATTTCATTAAATATCAGTCAAACTTTTTGTCAGGCCCAGGAAGGAGCTCTTCACCTTCCTGACCAGTGAGCTCCATGGTGATCTTGAAATCATCACCCTGATCCCGAAGAAAGAATCCATTACAGAAGAATGCATATTCATTTATATGAATTAGTCAATAACAGCACTAGCCGAAACCAGAATTAGTATCAAATTGGCTGGCTGTGGGTTGGGACTCTGCATCTGTGATCGGAAGGTTGTCGGTTCAAGTCACAGGATCAGCAGAGTGATTTGACCACCGAGCTGCTGATCGAGGCCCTTAAGCCATAATTGCACCAGGGATTTACAGAACCTGTGATCTCAAAAAATGTATGTCACTTTGAATAAAAGCGTCTGCTAAATACAGTAGGTGAGGTAGGACAGTATGAGTAAATTAAGGTAAGAACGTAGTCTTAAATTAGTCAGCGGTCAATGATGAGGAACTGACACAAAAGGCTTTGAAATTTTGCTCTTTCCTGAAAATTAGGTGATGCACAGTATTAAAGTGTATTACTAGTATATTTAATATTATAATATCACTGGATAGCTCCCAAGGGAAAACTCTTTCTAAGAGCATCGTTAAAAAAGTGTTGCGATCGCATCTGGGGGTATTGGCGCATTTTACTGCAGATGTAGTTCACCCCGCCCCCCACGATATTCCCTTGGCTGCGTTAGATCATTTCTGCTTTTACTCTGTCGCCACGGAGCTGTTGACGCATATATTTTAGGACTTGAATTGTGTCACCTGCCACACATGTCACTGCAGATTCTAAGGATGGAAACTTCCTGCCTCTACTGGGCATCAGGCAGGGTTATGGCTGTTTAAAAGAAAAAAAAAAAGTATTTAGACGATAAAACAGCTGTTGAGATCAAGCATGACACACTGACCCAATTCCTAATGACCCGTAACACGAAAAACATTTAAAAATGACAGAGTTCGACCCACAAAGAGCTGGACATGAGAAACGCTCCGATACTGCAGTGATCATATTCAGATAGACCAGTCTGATGGTAGTTGCTGTTCGGTAGTTGTGTCACTGTAACAGCAAAGCTTGTATAGCTTCCGGAATTCTCTCTACAGGGTCCTCAGAGGGCCACAGGTACCCATTCAGGGGGCCCAGCACTTTATAGGGGCTCTTCAATATGACACGTATATGCTTGGGGAACATTATACAGCAGTAAATTCTACTGTGGGGATCCTCTTGCCAGTTTCAATGATGGGGGCCCAGAATTTCTAGCTACCCCTCCTGTTTTTATGTATATCATGATAACTGGGAAAAATGTTTCTTATATAATGCTTGTTATATGTATTCCTGAAATTATCAAAATTATATGATTATAGGATTATAATGTTTCGAGACAATGTAATGTTGTGAAAACGTGCTATACAAATAAAATTGAATTTAAATTATTTGAATTGAATTAAATGTTTGTTATTAATGTATATTATAGCTGTCATGTTTTGATCATTGAAAGTATTACGAATGCAATGCTTTAAGGCATGTTATGGTATATTTACATGCTGTTTACGAATGTTCTAAGAATGGATTATAAATGCTTCATGAAGGTGCATTGAATGTTTTGTGAGTGTATTATTCAGGTCAGGTCAGGTTGGGGAGCATGAACTGATGCAGCACGTTGCCGCACCCACCACACAGTGAAACTCCTTGGGATCACAGCTGGCGACCCCGCCCCAGGCAGATACACGGTCCAGTCCCACCCTCCGGAAATGGCCATCCATCTTCTGCAGCCAGGTGTTACGTGGGCGTCCCCTTGGCCTGGTCCAGCCACTTGGGACATTATTCAATTCAATCTATTTTTATATAGTGCCTTTCACAACAGAGAGCACCCCAAGCTGCTGTACATGGGTGTGTTGCGATATATTCCAACATCATTAAGACAGAATAATACAAAAACAGGAAAGGAGAAATGAAAGAAAGAAAGGCAGACAATGGAGGACAGAAACCCAAAAGTCTAAGCGACCCCTGGGGGTCCAAGGTCAACTGGCTGCCCCGCCCCGGGCGTGCTAACATTACTGAATTATAAATGCATTATGACAGTGCAGTTAATGTAAAGTGTTATCCAAAATTGTATGTAAATTTGTATATTTATACAATAAATTCATCAAGCCGTCCATCTTTGATAGATGAACTACACCATCATGATGCATTTATAATTCAGTAATGTTACCATGCCCGGGGGGGGGGGGGGGTAGCCATAGCATCGTTCCAAGCACTTCCCCAGTGTAGGATCACAAGGGGACTGGACCCAATGCCAGGCTGGGGAGCACCCTGGACGGGATTCCAGTCCATTGCAGGGCACTTACTCACTCGCTGCAGCTTCTGGGGTGTTTCCACCATCATCGCTTCATGTGTGCTGCATCGACTCGCATGATCTGATCTGGAAGGGAGTCCAACCACAGACTCGGAGTGCATATTTTTATTAATGGAGTGCCTCACAGAATGCACAGAGCTGACACGTTACTTCATGGCATTTTCATGAAAAGGAGCAGGCAGACCGTGCCGTCTGGTCACCAGCGGCTAGCGGGCGGCCCCCAGCCTCACAGTCGCCTCTCACCAAAAGGTCAAGTGGCAGGGCCACAGCTGAAAGCTGATTGGTCACTGGAGTCCCTCCTCCCCTGTCACTCACCGATTCAAGACATATCATTGGCTAATGGTAAGGTTGTGCCTTCTGAACGAATTATGGCCCCTCTTAAGCCTCCAATTTTAAAGATTCCTAGAATTGCCCCATGTAACCATCAGAAATACTGCTTAGCTGTAGGATGCAGGTGGCATTCTGGCAATAGCTATCCCTCCCATTTCTGAACCTGGATCCATGTTTCAGATACACGCTGTAACGTGGAATCAGACAGTCCCCACAATATCTGTGGCTCCAACTGCCACTTGTGCAAATCACAGACAGTAGCGCACGTCAGACGCAGCTTGCCTGCAGGATCGCCATTCTGGGGATTAATTGTATTTTGCAGTCGGCGGTGCGCTTCAATGCTGTTCAGAAGGCCTTGGTGCGTCAACAATTGTGCAACAATTCATACATCTCAGCAACAATGAGAAACAAGCCTGACATTTCAGCCCATGAAAGGGCTGGAAGGTGAGAAAAGTCCATTTACATTTTTAATTTATGTATTTATTTTCAGCTTGGGCATGTAACACTCTCCGCATGGGAGGAAGTGGTGGATAAAGATTAAGCGGGCCTGCTGTGATTGCAATCCAGTGGCGCTAAAAAAATACGAGTCAGCACCATTCCCCGTTTTATTTATTGTGCGAGAAAGTGCATCAAGTCTGCCCACTTGCACAGCACCACTTGGGGATTGTGGGATACAATCTGCGCTTTAATTATGTGTTACGGGAAGTTATGGATGGAAAAGCGGATGCTGTCAGTCCCTGATTACTGTTACCTGCACGCTGCAATGTTCCCCCAAATACATCATCAATCATCACGATCGGAAAAATTACTGTGCTTTTGTTATTTTGACAGGAGTCTTTTTTTTAACAAATATTTACTCAAGAAAAATTGAGAAGTGTTTAGGTTGCATGTTCTCCCTGCGTTGTGTGGGTTCTTTTTGGGTACTCTGGGTTCCTCCCGCCATCCAAAGACGCGCAGCTGGGGTAATTGGCATTTGGTGCACAGCTGCAGGTGTGAGTGTCTGCGTGGATGATCTGCCGTCCTGTGCAGGGTGTAGCCCAGCCTGGCGTGCTGTGCTGCCTGGAATGGGCTCCAGGACCCCTTGAGGCCCTGACTAGGATGACCATTTTGAAGACGGATGGATGGATCTGCAGAGGTAAATTATAATGGTTGTTCTTAGATATCCTATCATGCTCTCCTTTGAGATGTACAGACATATACATAGGTGAGAGTGAAGCTATGCTCCGAGTGTGGGGTTGGCCACCCCTGGGCCATCTTGTGGGGGGGAGGGGTGTATTATGGGCCTTGTTCAATGGCCCAAAGGAGATGTGACTATTCTGTTGAGACTAGGGCATGAACCAGTAACCTATTTATGAGAGACACCAAAGTCTAACTTGCCGAGCTTCCGCACCGAAAATCAGTATCACAAAAAATGAAGGTCTTAGAAAATACAGATAAATATTCTTCATATCGGTTTCCAAACATGAGAGACGTGTATAATGTTCCCAGTGGGAATTTGCTGCACCTCTCGATGGACTCCTTTTAAAGATCTGAAGCTACGTTCCTCTGTATGCAAATTTACCGATGCTCTGCTCTAATGTAAACACAGTGAATACCTTCCTCGTTTCCACATCACTTTCGCTCCGCAGAATAACATCAAGCCAAGCCTCTGTTCCCAGGCTCACAGTACAGAGCGTCAGCATCTCACATTATCTATATTATTCTGGCTGTACTTTTTAGCCTGAGATGACTCACGCTCATGTAAACGTGCCTTTAAATGAGCTGTCCACCTTCACTTCTTCCTCTGCACTTTTCAGACAATGGAAATTCACGGGGCGACAAATTGATCTATACCCGTGTGACAAAACGGACGGAGCCGGCGACTATGGTGTAATCTGTCACAGGGTAGGGCGAGGCGGCTCGGTCTGTTCGCTGTTGCCGCTGGCACCGCGAGGAAGAGCCGATGTCGCAATGTTTGCTCCAGATGGGAATGCGGCACGGCCGGATTACGGTGGAGTTATGCTCCTGACGTGTTGTGGACGGGCCGCCAGACGAGGCCTGTCTGATCGAGACAGACAGAGGCAGTGCCCAGAGACTCCTATTCTGAGAGCGACACGCTGGGAAGCATGGAGTTTGGCAGGATAGGACAAACCTGTACCACTTTCAGATATTTTTATTGTCATGCAATATAACAACCTTCTTTAAAAAGACTGAAACATATACAACTCTTTTGTAGAACAGATATCAACACATACACGATAACAATGGGATTATGATCAAATAGATCCTGCGAATATAATGAAATATAGCACCAATATAATGTACAAAAACACAGAACCAAACTAAATAAAATCACTGACATCTCACTGAACAACCTGCTTGCCCCCAGGATTCACCTAATACTTCAGTATGAATTAAATACAAGTTATGTCATTATAATATTTGTTGGAACAGACAACCAAACCCCCACATTCTTTCTGCCCCCCCCAGCACAGGGATCAAGATCTGCAACCTTGCGGGCAACACTTTGCACACTTGCCATGCAAAATATTGTTTTATATATTCGCAGTCGTGTTGTTATAACTGCTAATTAGCTATGATTGACTGTATAGGATACAAATTAAGAAGATATCAGAGTCTAATGAGCATGCAAATGAGACTGAAATAGGTCATTAGCTAATCATTAGATTCTTTTCTGCATCCGACATCCTACCATTATTACACATATCGAGTCAGCTTTAGACTAATAGCCTACTGGTATAATAAGGACATATATTCATATAATGCTATTTATTGATGTTTTATTTTTCAGAATTATGACACAAAAAATAGTGTCCTGTAAATAATATTTGTGAGAGACACATTTTAGCATCCATCCATCCATGCACTACTCCATTAGTGCTGACTGACCTGCACACCCTAATCCCCCCGCTAAATTCTTTGGGGGGGGGGGGGGAACCTTTAGGTGAATAATTTTTCTTATTTTTCCTTTTTAATTTTCCCCCTTTTTAATTTCACAAATGAGAAAATAATTATGCTGTTTTATTCTCAGATGTCACTTAAATGAAACTGGATCATAGCAATACTAGTACTATACTGGTTAAGGTACTGGTCAGAGCATGATATGTTAGAAGGTGTATTTCTCCTTCCACTGCACTGAGCCAAAATTCCAGAAAATTCCAGAGATGCGTCTGGATGCAGTCAGAAACTTGATTTGCCTTTGTTGCTGTTTTTTTGTGGAAATGAAGTAGCCTGATGTACAGGAGAAGCATGATAGGTATGCAGAGACTCTCGTTCCCCCTACTGAGGCTTTTCTGTCCCTGGCAGCCGACGTGATCAATGGACCCGAGAGATAAATAGATAGATAAATAGGTTGACACTTGGCATTTAGCGCTCCTGCTACCGGCAGCTCAAGGTCAGCTAGGCTACAGTGCGAGTGTCCAGTGCATGATTACCATGCATCACCTCCCGTACCGCAGGCGGGTTCGGGGCTGACAGGAGTGCTGATCTAGCTGCCGCTGACCCATCGATAAGACTCGCCTCCAAAAAAACCAGCGGCATTTCCCCCGCCCCTCTTTCCACCCCCCCCCCCCCCCATTTCCTTCTGAAACCTAAACAGCACATGTGTCAGAGTAGACATCATTTACGTAGCGGTGCCTGGTAGTTCCATTTGGCTTTCTGCAGTGCTCCAGGCATTTCCCGGCACCTCCTTGCACGGAGACACATCCTGGACAAAAACCGAGGACATCCTGTGATACTTTATCACTGAGCCCTCATCACGGAACATAAACGCCGAGAATAAGACCTTTGGGCCCTTCACACCAAGTCCCCACAGAGATTTGTTTTCCTCTGCGCCACATAATTGAAAGTCTTTGCACGGCCTACAAATTTATATGGGAAATAAAGAAAATTCTTCTTATAGTCAGCTCATTTACAGAACTTGGACTGCCAGTACTGATGAAATGCTAATGTGGGGCCACAGAACAGAACAAGGCGGGTCTGTGATCCCAAGCATGGCCCAGGATAATTGGAAATAGAGTGACATTTGTTTGTTCTCCTTTATTGCTAATCTAGTCTATTGGAGGAAATCCTACCTCTCTAAACTATGCAAAATGTCGCACTTGTATCTTACTAAGCCGTCTCTGTTATCCTGTGTGTCCTTCTCTGTGATCAGAAGGTGAATGGTTCTCAGCAAGCGAGTCACATGTCCGCTGGGCCCTTGAGCAAGGCCCTTAACCTTCTGAAGTCGATGGCATCGTCGGTGATGCCGCGTATCTTTCCTGAGTATTTCATTTCATAACTCCCTGAAATTTTTATTATAGAAACATGAAAAAATTGCTGACTAAATCCGTAATCTGTCTTCTTTTCAAAACGTCCATTGTCGGAAGTATTAAAGTTTTTAAAATTAGGTTAA
>JAODKF010000051.1:13099394-13115497 GCA_026779585.1 Mormyrus proboscirostris
GGTGAATTAGCAGGGATGGCTACCGCTAGTTTCTGGCAGAGGCTGCGCGTTTGTCCAGTGTCCAGGCTCTGCTGAGACCTGCCCAGACAAGTTCCAGCAGAATTAGAATTCAATGCCGCCGCGGGAAAGGCGTTCATGCCGGTAAGGTCGTCTGTTTTTCTCCCGTTCTGTTATTCAGTGCTTCTACGGTAAATGGATAACCTGTGACTGAGAGGCTAAACAAATAAGCTGCAGTTTATAAAGGTCAAGGCACTTTAAATTTGTAGGTTTCAAGCCCTGACGTGCTGATGAAAACGTACATATAAAGCACTTAGAGGCCTTCTATCTATTACTGAGGCAACAGGAAGCTGAATGAGTCTCCGAGTCGACGCTGGGCATCACCGAAAGGCCACATGCAGCTTTTGACATGAGCAGGAAGCCTTATGGATGGACTGTGAGCGGGGAGAGTAAATGGTTACCTGTTGGGGACCAGATCAAGCCATCTGAAGTTCAACCGGCGGCATGTTAACCGGAAATGCTCCACTAAAACATGGACAAACTATCAGTTAAGGAACAAAATAATGAATTTCAAAAATTTCAGGTTTGTAGAGCACACCTAGTGCCCAATCCTGCTATTACATCCCTTGGATAGTCTTGGTGTCTGTTTTTTTTTCTTCATCCTTTGCCATTTCTCCATCTGACTGGATGAGCCGGCTGATGGACAGGAGCATGGACCAATCAAAAGGGTTTATAACACCTGCCCTATCTTCCCCCAGCCAATCGTATTCCATACTAAACTAACCTCCGCCCCCAGCAATTCTCTACCCATTGGTCACAACACAAATTCTGCAAGTTCTGAAAGGGTCACAAGACAGAGTTGGAAATACAAGCATTTTAAAACCTGCAAGCTCCTATGTTGATCTACGATCAGATTCCCCAGCCCCAATCATAAAATCAACCTATACAGTATAAACAAACAGGTCTTGGGTCTGCAAATGCTTAGCGCAAAACTAGTGAGCACTTAACCAATCCAAGAAACCAGACTACAGATGATTAATTTAAAATTCACTGGCACATCCAATCAGATTCAGAGTGCACTGATGAATGCGTTAATTTAAACGTATGCTTGATATAGGGTTCCGAATGAGCTGGCATGGTACAAACAGGGTCGTGGTGCAAAAAATGTTGAGAACCACTGTCCTATCCTACATTTGGTGACCTCCTCGTACATATCCTTATGTTATTCTATATATGGTTAATTGACTAATCAGGTAAAAAGAGTTCTGCACAAGGAAATGAATATAAATGTTAAGAATTAGGGGTGAGATTCTGAGGAACGTAATGGCTACTTTTCGAAGAATCGTTTAATGGTCCCAAGACAGGTCTGAGACTCCTGAATTGGCTGAAATTATTTATATCTTGCGTTAATAAAATGACGGGGGTCCTTGGGGAAGCAGCTTTAATCTCAATGCTGTGGAATTCATTCGTAAACACATTTCCTTATGCTGTTATTGTGATGTTAGTTATGATATTATACAGATGGTGGCCACTTGCTGATAAAACAATTCATGGAGTACATAGAGGGGCTTCAGCTTGTTGGCTCGAGATGTCATCTTCATCGCCACACAACAAGAATGTGGTGGTGACTTCCCAAGCTCACGCAGACATACCGTGCCGAACCGAATATAAGACGGGTTGTTTTTTCCCCTCAGAATACTCCTGAGGAAGTGGTTATATTCGGGGTGTAGACAAAAAAGGGAATACACGGCGCAAAATATGATATTTTTGTAATGAGTATTTTGACTTAAGATGAGATAAGATAATCCTTTATTAGTCCCACAGGTGGGAAATTTGCATTGTCACGGCAGAAAGTGGAGAGTACAAGAATAGAGCAGCAAAAATGAAAAACAGTAGGATTAAAAACTCTCTTTCTCTCCCTCTATATATATATATATATATATATATGGAAATATGTAAACTTACTGTAATATATATTTGCTGTAAGATTTCTTGCGTGAGCGTGAGAGCCTGAAAACGGGAGTGTCACGCCCGATGCGTGAGAGCTGGCTACCGCGACAGTGAGAGTGTTTATCATGTATCCCTGAGCGTCGTGTAAATTGTTGGCTTCCCTGTCTGTGCTGCTGCTGGTATTAAACCGACAGTGGCTGTTAATGAAGACAGTAACATTCATTTTAAAAGAGCTGTCATATCATTTATTAATATGGCTCAATCTTTCTCCATAATGTGTTTTTTTTTCTTTTACCCTCTTCATGTTGGTCTGCTGCATCACAAAATATTCTGCACTCTCAAGGGTTGTGGAGTCTGTAATATTCATTATCTAACCCCCCCCAAGTAATACCTTTGTTTTTTTGAATGTTTGCTGTTTAATACACTTCTTGAAATCCAATTGCTGGTTAACCTATTATATGTTCTTGTCAAATATATATATTTTGTTTATTAAGGTACAATTTGTAATTCCAAAAACTTTCTTCTAAAAATAATTGCCAAAAAGTGTGGGGGGGGGGGGCAGGTGATAAGTAGGGCCAATACAATAATATATTGACTCCGATGAAAACCACGCATGTCCACATTTTGATGATTGTGACTGTTTACTACAGATGGAATACGCCCATTCTCCTACTAATAGTGTTTCACACCTAATTAACCATGAAAAGATGTTTTATCTGTTTCAGTAGTATTTGTATTCATGATGGTTGTTTGCAGGGATTTCTTGATATAGCAAATTGTAACAGCATAGTGTTGATAACTAGATATCTAGCTAACTCACATACTCGTGTATTGAGGTAGTCTAACTAAAAGAGAGATATGACAGTAGCTGATGCTGACAATTCTTATTGGCTGTTTCGATGGGGGCATAATTCTTATTGGCTGTTTTGACGGGGGTGTGTTCTACAGCCTACAGACTGCGGTTCATGGTGCATAAAGCTGGTAATAAGTAATATGTAACAGAACGATCCATTTCCTTCTATAAATATGCTTCTGTCTTCCAATGTTTTTGCATAAAAAAATCTGCCTTTATTAAAATGTCATTCTGCGAGAATGTAAGAAAAAAAAACATTTCCATAAAAACTGGACATGCTTTAAATAATTGTCTTGTGGCCCGATTATTATTAGACTCTTTCCACTTATTTGGATCCTTCATCAGAAGAGACTTTCAGGTGTTGAAATGTATCCAGTGATCTGACTCCATGTGTTTAACTGGAACCCTGTAGTCAACTTGTAGCACAAGCAGAGCTACACATCATGTGGAGATGGTTCCCCATTCTCCCGGTGTTCTTCACTGTAATTTCCAGCTAGTGTCCTACCTTCTCAGATGGCTCTGACTGTACAGATGTGCCTCGTAAGGAGCACTTATACTTGGCGTTCTGGAGAAACCACATCTAGAGGAGCACTATATCAGAAAAAAATCGAATTGAAGTGAGCTCAAGACAAGCTGCAATGCTCACTGGGAAGATTACGGCGTCATTTGGTTAGTGTGGGGATGCCTGGGGGGGATCTATTAAATGTGAGGGTGGGGGGTGAGGGTTGGGAATTACTCGACGGTCAGAGTCTTCCACATGTTATTTCACACTTCTGCTCCTAGTATATTGCAACTGTGCCACAGGGAGCATGTACAGAGGTGGGGCCACAGTGACACTGAAAGCTGAATGGCTACTGGAGTGTCAATCACAGATTCAAAATACATCATTGGCTATTGATAAGGTATGAATTCCTCTGTCTCGATTATGGTTCTTCTTGTACCCACCCCCCACCATAAACAAAAAATCCTAGAGTTGCCCCTGCTGGGCCAGAACTCTGCTGACGCAAATGAGAGACACACATTATATCCTACAAACCCAACAATTTGCTATATTAAATTCCCACTTAGCATAAGCAGGGAAAGCAACACCTGTTAATATCACTCCAAAGTCTCAGCGTGGCATGCACAGATTTATGAATGTCGTTATTTAAAATTACAACAGTTACAAAAAAGATGTCTCTCAGTCAGACGTGGCCAGGGGGGATTTGCAATTAAAATTGCCTGGGGCCACACAGCCTCTTTTCCACCTCTGAACCCTGTTGCTGTGGCAACCGGTTTCTGCCGGCAACAGGGACCTCTGTTTTGCTGCCTCAGGTATGCGGGGGACCGGAGCCGCGAGGGGAGCCGGGGTGCGGGGCTGACAGGCAGCGCTTCGGACGCCACCGCAGCTGAGTAAATGTCACCCACTTGTCACCCACTCAGATGAAGAAGCACCCCCTGGCCTTTCAGCCTGTGCTGCAATTACGCCTCACTGTCACGCTGTTACTCACTCAGCTAGTCGGTTATATTAGCCGCGCCATCGCTCCGTGTCGTAATGAAATACTTCAGGGTGGCTGCTGAGCGCCGGCGATCGCGAGTCCCTCCGCGGTGCTCGGGTGACTCGTGCGGTCGGGCTGGACGGGGGGAGAGAGAGAGCTCCAGATTTGATCCCGGGCTGAACTCAATCTCTGTCAGCCCATGAATCAGTAGCTGGCTTCCATGACCCAATCAGCCACAGTCCGCACAGAAGCAGAACACGCGACACGGGCGGAATGGAGAAATTAGCATTTGCGGGAAGACGCCACTCCTTCAGAATTACACGCAGCAACTCAATTACACTAAAGCTGTCTCCAAGCACTTGCCTCACATCACCCCTGCTGCAGAACTGAATCTCATGAATGAAGCCATGTATAAATACATATATGTGTTATATACTTTTCATGTAACAGTCTATGTAAAACGCAATGTCTTGTTTTATAGTGCATGAGGGTCAGATCCAAGGAGAGGGCCACAGGAGTTGGGTTGAAAGCTGATTGGACTCTGGAATGCTCCCAGCCCTGTCAATCACCATTTCAAAACATATCATTGGCTAATGATACGGTTGGCCCCGCTATATGAATTATGGGGACTCTTATGCCCCCCCCCCACCTTAAAAAAATCTTAGAATCAGCCCTGTAGTGCGTGATCCGATGATGAGATAAGACCTGTTTGACACAGTTACGACCATATAGATCCTGAGAGCACTGACAAAAGGCTGAGGCAGTAACTCATATTTATGCTTTTATGCTCATATTTGTAGAAAGAGGGTAGAGACAGAAAAGATTTTCCCTTGTGTGGCAGCACATTATTAGGTCATATTTAATATCGATTCATTAGAGAGCACAATGTTCAATTTTCTAGCAACAGAAAGCGGCATGAGAATTTAATGTGGCTTTGTTAACAACACAGAAGTGGTCTTTTTACAATTCAAGCCGTATTTTAGGTTATATGCAAATATTTGGAGCTGAGTGTTGCATTAGCACGCTTTTAATAAATTGTTATGGGATGTTCAGAATGAGTGCGGTGCTGCCCAGTGTGTTCAGGGGGGTTGGGCGTGTTTGGTGCTCAGACATGGAGCATCACAGGCCTCCCAAAGGAGCCTCAACACGGAGGAGGCAGGACTCTACCTGCTGAGCATATCAAGCACACCGCGTTCAGGGGGGAAAGTCTGCTCTTCAGGCTCACATCTCCAGGGGATGAGATGTGCAATTCCAGGGGCTGAAAATATGTTTTTTCATTTTATTTAGCTGCTTTTGTGGGAAGGAGTGTGGCTCAGTCAGCTAGGCCCCAGTGCTTTTGATCGGAAGGTCACTGGTTTGAATCCCATCTGGGGCTAGAAAATCACATCTCTATTGGGCCATTGAGCAAGATCCTTAAACCCATGATGAATAGCTTACCCTGCAGACAGACCCCAAGCTTCTCTCTAAATATCTGTGTCTGTATTTATTAAAAAGGAGCACAAGATGAAAAATAAGTGTAACTGTACTCCAGCAAATAAAGCACTTTTTTATTAGTTATGTACAAAAAAAGCAGGATCAGAAAGCCCTTAGAGCCGGGGAATGCGGTCCTGATCCTGGAGTGCTGGTATCCTGCAGGTTTTACATCCTACCAGATGAGTTACTATCTGCCTGATATCGGGTCTGGTCCATCAGAGCCCAGGTAGGATGAATACCTGGATGGATACTGGCACTCTAGGATCAGGACTGCCTATCCCTCCTCTATAGCAATTGGACATTAAGGGTCCAATGGTGACATTACTCTGACCACCCTGAGATTTGAACCAACAACCTTACTCGCTGAACCACACTCAGGCCCAACATATCCATACCAACAGCATATGGGCACATATCAGAGTTCAGTGGAGGAGTTGGGGCCGGAGGAGGCTGAGGGCATTTCATGAGTATTTTTGGGAGTAGATGTGTAAAAAGAGACGTGTCAGAATCAGGGGCGATTCTGAAAACTTTTATGGTGAGGGGCATAAGAGGGGCCATAATTCCTACAGAGGGGCCGATCTTATTGATAACCAATGATATGTTTTGAATCAGTGAGTGACAGGGGAGGGGACAGTCCTAGGTACCAATCAGCTGGAGCCAGTGCCCTTGTGGCCCCGCCCCTGCATACACCCCTGTTCAGAATACAGCTACTAGTAGCCCCATGATTCACATTCTGCTCTTGTGGTGGTAACTGCAAGGAGTGTCCAGTTACTGCTCTTCATTCCCATGCTGGGCATGACAGCCTGGCTAGCGGGTAACGCCCCCCGGCTGCGAGGACCCTGCCGCGGGGTCTCGACACCCGAGTGACCTTGATCACACAAGGAATTCAGGTGTCTGCTGATGTGCCAGCTGTTTACATAGACGTTGTTGTGAAAAACAAAGCCCCACTGACACACGAAGTGATGAGATTAAGCCAGAAAGGGTGGAAATGTGGACGGGGGCGGGGGAGGGGGTGTCTTAGATTACAGTATTCCAGAACAGAATTCCTATTGTCCCAGTCAGAAATGTTACATTTTACAATAAAGCCTTTGTTTCATCAAAATAAGCAGTGGCATTCCCCACAGGAAACTGTTTGTGTTGGTTAGAGAAATTCATGTGGGAAATAATGTAATAATTGATTCTGCTTTGGTGAGTGACTGAGGTTAGTGTGCTCTGCTGTGTATGTAACTGGGGGACATATCTGGGTGTCCTCCTTAACTTGTTTGAAGTTTTTTGTTTGGATGTATTTATACATGTTACACTAATACATCACTCCACATTTTAAAGCAGAATTAGGCAATCTTATTCAGAAAGGGCAACTGTGTGTGCTGGTTTTGCAGCTGACCCAAAGGTTACCCCAAAAACCTGCATACACACTGGCCCTCAAAAGTCACCAGGAAGAGAGCAGTAAAGATTGCCCATTCTCGAAAGGACCTTTTATGGAATTGTGGTGTGTTTTTCTTCCCCACAGAGATACCATATTTTTGCCTTCCCCATCTTGTTCTCCATGAGAAACAGAGACATATATGCAGGTGTGACCTAGGGGGGTAATGGAACAAAGTTAGCCAGCATGCAGCACTACTGGAGCTGGGAGTGAAAGGCCTTGTTTAGGGGCCCGAGGGCGGCAGGGGTCTGCCAGCCCTAGGATTTCAACTGGCATCTTCTGATCACCAGCACAGGGTCCAAAACAGCTTTGACCGTTTCAGCTTTCCTTAGTCCAGGGTGGTTCCCAGAGTAACACTTATTTTGCATCGCCAGGGCTAAGGGTTCAAAGCATGCCACTGCTCCATCTGCGTGGTGCTTACACGTTCTCCCTGTGCTGTGTGGGTCTCCTTACGCAGCCGAAGACACAGAGTTAAGTGGTGTCCTTAGAATCGCCCACAGAGTATGACTGTGTGTGTGCGCTGTGATGGACTAGCATCCTGCGTGAGGAGTCTCTGAATCGCGAACCAAGTACTGCCTGGGGTAGGTGACCCTGGGCAGCACAGGCTGTCTAAAGATAGGCTAATTAGCCTGTTGTAACAGGCTTAGATGTGGATCCTCTTCAAAACGGTCCCTCAAGGAGAACAAGAAAAAGTTAAATAGATATTCAAAAGAATGGCAATAGAATAGCTAAGACGCAAACCAAGATGAATAGCAATTGCATTCATTGTAGGGAAAATAAAGCATCACATGTTCTTCAGATAAAAGCAAAGACTTCTGGCAAAGATCTCCCATTGTCTAGCACTGAAGTTCTATACTATCGATTATTGGACTGGGTGTGCCGTGGTTTTGGGACGCGTTTCTGCCCATGAATTTATGAGCCATAGCAAAATATTCTGCAGGGGAATCTCAGGCCCTCTGTCTGTGAGACATAACTGGGTTGAGCAGCACCAAGCTAAACATACCAGGAAATCTAGAGAAACAGGATTAGGAGGAGCAATGGGTCAAAGCTTGAGCCTTACACCAATACAGATATTCGAGACAAAGGCATGTTTGCTAAAAGCTAACTGAATTCAGTTTCACTTTTCTCTGGTTTTGAGTCCTTGTCACGTTCAGTTTCTGCCGATTAAGAAACACCAGAAAAAAACAATGAGCCTTGTGCTATTCTTGTTAGCCTCATCAAATACTGGACCTAATATTCGATGAAAGACAATACATATTAAAGAGCTTTCACACACATTCAAGCAATACAGACCATACAGTATAATCGCAGACCCAATAGATTAAAGAAGGACCCCGCGGTGCAGGGAGCCAATGCGGCAGAGCCGCTACGAAGCAGGAAAAAGTGGAGGCAGGAAACTTTGAGAGGCGCAGAAGTTTTCTGACATCAAACTCAGGGGCAAGAAAAAAAAAAAAACGACGTTAAGAGCCACATTAGCATGATCGGCTCAGATGTGTCATCGCGTAAGCAGAGCGAGCTCCGAGGAGATCGCCGAGACGTTTTAATGACCAGGAAAATGGGGCTCTGGGATGAAATTGTGATAAAAATCGACAAAGAGCGAGCACACAAGCGCAGTGCGATGTTCCTCACTGCACATTCTATCACCTTAGAAACCCGCCGCTTCATTGACAGCTGGGTGAACTGCTTCAGTCTCTTTTGCATATTCTTTCCCTTTACAATCTTTGGTAAACAGTTGTAGTGGAGACTTAAATTTAACCATCTATAGCTAATCATTTATCCACTGGTTCTTGACCCTGGTTTTAGTACAGAATTCTTAATCTATCTTTATTAAGCTTTTCAGTGAAAAAACAGCACAATTCGAATTCACACTGAACACTGCTGGTAATTCATATTTCTGTAGCCATTTATTTCTTGGCTCTTGAAGAACATATCAGCATTCATTTTTAAGCACCTCTATATTGTGCATAAGTCAACAGATATGAAATGGAGAACCCAACAATAATTTCATCCTGTACACTGGATATAATGGGCTTTTTATCTCTCCTCGCCATAATGGCTCCCAGGATCCCTCTACAGAAGATCACTGCCATTTCAAACCTCAGTAGAAAATCACACATAAAATACATATTGCACCATTTACTGTAGCTGTTTGTATCCAAAGTGAGTTGTACAATGCCTTGGCTTTATTTATATGGTCCAATAGTTGTACAGTATCTCTCCTGGTAAACATGCCAACAATTTCCTGCCTGCCTCTATGTGTCTGTCTTTGTGTCTGTCTGTGTATCTATCTACATTATATGGACAACGGTATTGGGACACCAGCCTGTCCAACATCTCGCTCTGAATCAAAGGGTACTAATATAAAGCTGGCCAACCCCTGCTTTCTGTAACAAATAGCCTGTACTCTTCTGGGAAGATGTTCCATCAGATGTTGGAACATTGCTGGTGGGATTTGCTGCCATTCAGGTTGGGTATTGATGCTGGGTGATCATGTCCCTGTCTGTGAGCTTGCCAGTGTTGCAGACGCTGCATATTGCATGACTGTGTGCGTAATTATAAACCTGTATGTCAGCAATGGGCATAATAATTAATTACATATACATTTTTCTTACTTGTAATTAGTATGGGTATCCCAATACTTTTTTCCATATAATCTATCTATCTATCTATCTATCTATCTATCTATCTATCTATCTGTCTGTCTGTCTGTCTGTCTGTCTGTCTGTCTATCTATCTGTCTGTCTGTCTGTCTGTCTGTCTGTCTATCTGTCTGTCTGTCTGTCTGTCTATCTATCTGTCTGTCTGTCTGTCTGTCTGTCTGTCTGTCTGTCTATCTTATGCTGGTCAGTGCTACAAGGTTTTGTATCTATGTGCATTATAATTTCTATGTCTATTTCAATGCTAGTTCCTCAGATGTTATTATGAGCTGAGAGCAGAAGAATAACAGAAGTCCAGAGTCCATTGACTCTGACAGGTTTGCCAGACTGACTTCCATGGCTGCCGGAAGCTGTTGTGCCTTTTAGGGGGACTGCGTTGCTTCTGGGAGACATGGAAGTACCTAAATGGGTCAAGCTTGAAGCTAAAAAAATATGTAAGTGAGCTAGAGTAAATGTCGCTAAGTCTTTAGCTTGGAGTGTGGATGGTGTCCCTGTTGATGCCGTGCGGATGATGTGTCACCGTTCCCCCCCCTGCCTCCTCCTGGAGGGGGACATGCGGCCTCGAGGGACCTGCTTTTGCCTCTTTCTGCCTTGCCTCCTGCACCTCCTTCTTCCCAGTGACCTGAGGTGACCTCGCAGAGGATGCGCTGCCAGAGCTCGAGCACCGTGTCTGCCGTGCAGTCTGCCCACGCTTGAGTAGGGGTCCTTCCACCCAGCAAACCCCCCCCAAACCGCTCCCGCCGCAGAGACTGCCAAAGGGGTCAGCCTTGAGACGGGGGGGCAGCCGACACATCGAGAAGAGGACGCTGGGTCTTAGTGCGGTGGGCGTTTCAGGACCAGCACATACACCCGCCATATCAACGTCGTGCTCGGAATCAGTCATAGTTTGGCTTCGAGCCAGGCGAACTTAGAAATGCGGAGCGGATCTAAAAGCAGGCGTAGCATTCGGCTTTTTGCTCAGACAACTTTAACCGGTTATTTTTACTGCACCGTCTTTGTATAATGAGATGGATATTCCAGCTTTCCCGAATGCTGTACCAGCTGCCTTTTGGGGATGGGGGAGGGTACTGTACCTAAGTGTAGAGGACAGGGGTGTGAGGAGCTGTGGGAGGCGCCGGTGCTGGATGCTCTCCTCTGATACCAGCTGAATCCGCACTCAGACTGAGAAACACCAGCATCCCAGATGGGCTCATTCTACTCTTGTTCCTGTTTGGTTCTGTTGCCAAGTAGTGAGGGAGGTGGGGCTGATAAAATTGAGATGGAGGTAGTTTGGAACCCAGTGGGGGAGACCTGGACCCCAGGAGGAGCACACCGCTGACATCTGGTCCCAGTTCCAGTCTCGTGACGCTGTGTCGTACCCCATGTTTGTGCGGATGCCTCATCTCCCCCCCGCATCCACCAGATGAGATCCAGGTAAACAGATTGGGGTGCTGTGCTCTATTTTGATCAAACGCGCATTGGAGTGGGACTGCCACCTTATCTATGCAGATGTTAGGATGAGAAGGGCAGGGAACTATCTAAGACATTTGCTCCCAAACATGGGGGGTAAGTTTTACAGGTCTGATAGGGCGGGGGGGGGTTATGGTTAAGGTTAGTTAAATACATTTTCCTCTTTATTTGAGGTTGCGCTCAATACGTAATTAAATACGTAAACTCTGTAGAATTAATTCGCAAACCATGCAATACTCAATATTCCTTGATCCTAGGACAAAAAATCATATTTGAGCTTGCAACAGTGCAGATCAAAGCTTCTCCCAGCCGCACAGCAGCCTCCACAGTCCCTGGGAGCTCCTCCTTCACCGTTCCAGAAGCCTATGGTGAAACCACTGCTCCAAGAAAAATGGAGGAAGAAGATGCACAAGCACAGTTCCTGAAAACATCTCCAACACATTGCTGAGTTCTTCTGACCATGAAGGGTTCGCCGCTTCCCATTGTGCTGTCACTAGTCGCAGAAGTTATGACGCAAAAATAGCTGGTGTTTATTAAGGCCTAAACAAATAAGGCCGAGCATGAATCCAAAAACCTAAGCTGAGCGAACAAAATAAAGGGAGAGCAAAATAATGAAAGATCCGAGATCCACGTACCTTGGGGCCTCTTTGAAAGCAGCAAGAGCCCCCCCCTCAACTGCCAAGAAAGCTTCAGTCCAGAACTTCAGTCCATGACTACTCAACATCTACTGCTACCTCTTCCATAAAAACACCCAGCAGGACAGATATACAGCTCCTCTCTCCGGAACAACTAAATAAAACCACCCCCACCCTACTCTGAGATCAGATATACCGTGGTATTCAAAACGTCAGATTGAAGCAAGAACAGAAACAGCAGCCAGCACGGAATATGCCGAACATGTCCAGGAGCTAAAGATACACACTGGCCAACGTACGATGAGCTGGTGTGAGTTTGGCGATTCTTTCTGGTTTCTTGCTTCATGACCATCGATCCAGGATGTGGCCTGTATTCATATCTTGATTTTTCATTGTCCAGTTACTTTCTCCATTCAGTCCTATTAATTTTTTTCTTCATATTACAGCCTTGTCTTATTGCATGATCTATTCTTACTTAAGAGTTCTTTTGTCAATCCAATAGATTCAATGATTCCCATAACAGCACTGCTTTTGAGGACTGGTCCCTCAGGGTTGGTGCCCACTTGGCCCTGTCCTGTGTGCCTTTCCCCTTATAGTCAGCAGTCCACACTGGCCACTCCCTTTGGTGTTGCTCTGTTCACCAGGCTGCTGTGTGATTCAATGGGCTGAGTATGGAGCTCAGAGACAGACATCCTTTCTGCCATGAGTTCATGAGTGGCCCGGGGCCAGTCTTGCCTTTTGTTTATTTTGATTTTATATTATTCCCTGGTGTCTGGATTTGTTAATATGTCTTTGCTCCTGTGCCCTTGTTTTATGGTTAACCTGCTCGTGCCTTGATATGTTCTGTTTTACTTTTGTTCCTTGATCACTCCTAGTGTTGAATGGCCACTGTGTTTATTACTGTTTCCTAGTCTCTAGTTAATTGTTATCTCACCTGTTCCTTGTTACCCCTAGCCTTTAGTGATTGGTTAATTTGGTTAAGGTTCTCACCTGTTCTGCGTTAGTGTCTTGTTAATGGTGTATTTAAGTGCCTGCTCTTGTTCTGTTCCTCAGTGGGTCATTGTGGTTGTTGCCCTGTGTTAGTTGCCTGTTTGTTAGTTATAATTACCCTGTGTTAGCTATTGTGTGTTCCTCCATACCATGGGTATTGTTCTTCCTGGTATTGCTGTCTGCCTTAGTTTCTGTTTTACCAGTTTAGTTTTGACCCCTTGTGGTGCTTTATATTTTGGTTCTCCCTCTCTGTTTTGTTTCGCAAATCAGGCCCTGTTTTGTTGGAGCCGTCCTTCAGCTCCAGTCGTTCCTCCCTACATCATGCCCTGCCATAATACGGTCTCTGTCACCCATAATGCCTCCTTGTCGGACCCATGCCCTTGTAGATCTGCGTCAGGGCACCTTCACCAAAAACCACGACCACGATCACTGACGCCAATTCATAGGTGACACCCGGATTGGGCTCAGATCGCAGGCTGCCATCAATCAGACCACGCATAGCAGTGCCAGCCCGTCCAAGCGCAAGGCTCGCTGCCAGCTGCTCTCAGAAGCCCCTTCTCATGGGGAGTGTTAGCTGTAAGGGAGGTACAGAAGGACAGGATGCCAATACCATGATGTGATTCAGTTTTCCTCGCTCCAGCCTTGGTGGATGGTGATGAAAGCGCCTGACACAGGATGGGACCCGGTGGGTTGGTCTCAGGAGCCGCCCTCTGGCGTCAGCTTCTCCTGATGTTGTCAGCGCTTATCCGTCAGCCTAGCATGGTGCCTCTTCTATCCCGGGGAATGGCCATCGCCCCCAGACTCTGTCTGATGTGCTCGGCTGACGTGTCAGTGGTGGCGTGGATAAGGGGGGCTGCTTTGGAGCCGGCGTGATGCACTACTGCTCTGCTGCGTGTTGCTTTCCTGTGGTTTCCATTGCTGGTGGGCAAAGGGAACAGATCTCCATGCCGCCGGTGTACGGGGAGGTGCCATAATCATTAATAAACCAGATCTGTGGCCACAATATTCCAGCCTTAGGAGGTTCCTTCTGCTGTAGTATTGCTGGCACACGTTACCTGAACTGCCCCAAGAAAAGCACCCAACATTCTTTGCACCTTAGATAAATAGGCAAAAAGATAAGGCAGTGGAATGGATATGCACTTGTATCTCATACATCACCATCATATGAAGGTTTTGTAAGAAGCGACAGCTAGTGGTCTCACTCCAAAAAAGCTAGCAACCAGGCATTTATTTGTTTAACAATAAACACCTCCAGGAAAGTCCAAGCAGTTTGCTTTGCCGATGGCTCAATTTTACAAAAAGTACGGGAAGCAGAAATGGAAGCACAGAATGTTTCTGCCAGAGCAGAAGGGCAGAGGGACAGACACTGGACATGGAAATGATGCTCACATATCTAGGCCACCTGGCGATTCTGTATTCCAGGACCAGGCAAGCACTGTCCTGACCTATGTGGGCACGGTAAACTCTCCTGTTTGGCACCGAAACAGAGGCTTTGAGGGGAAAAAAAGGTGAACAGGCAGATGAAAGAGTGAGCGAGAGAGGGTTGGAGAGGCAGACAGCGAAAAAAATCAATACTGTGAATTTGCACATAGTTAGAATGCAATACATTTTTCTGTGCCAATGATTACTGGAGCGGAAGTTCTTGCACAGAAATAAAATGGACCAATTTTCCCCATCATATAAGGCAAAAATATGGAGGAAATGATGTCATTAATAGTGAGAGGCTGGCTAACAGCTGCTGGCCTGCTTAAAACTTCCCATAAATGTGGCCAAACTGCACAAAAAGCATTTTATGGAAGCAGGGGAGATAGTTTGGCAATATAGTCGTGAGAGATGTGCATAGGGACTGACCCGTGTTATTGTGTCTTTGGGTACCTTTCCAAATGAGTAACTGGATGGAAGAAAATGCCAATTTCGTGTTGGTACAGACGACATGACGGCCTGAAACCCCTACTGTGTTCTGGGGGGGGGGGGGGCTTCACCAGCTTCTGGTCCCCTGCAGTGATAGCTGCAGAAAAAATGGAATGAAATAAAAATCAGCTACTGGAACTAGTCATTAAGGTCCTGTGTCTTTTGGACCGGAGATGAATTATGCTACTTATCTGGCCTTTTGCGGGCTGTTTGTCTTGGCTGTGCGCAGACCCTCGTTTGGCTGTGTGATATCTCCAGATCGAGCCAATGAGTCTGCGAGCAGTTTGATATCTTCCCTCCTCTCAAAGGCAGGGCCGCTGGGTTTGATCATATGACGTCTGTTAGAAGTTCACTTGACAACACGTGCAGCCATCTGCTTTTTTACCACAGAATTTTGTCTGCCTCAAACAACAAGCTATAAGTTCGTGTACATCAAGAAATGTAGGCTGGTAATATCAATTCCCGTTACCTAACTACCGGGACACATTTGGGAGGTGATGTAATGCTAACGGCAGCAGCATTCTTCCTGAGGCCTCGTCTGTACTTACAGGTGAGGCAGCACATGCGCGTAAAGGCCTGGAGCAGAGTCGTCCTCCCGGAAACAGCCATCGGAAGGTCTTCAATTAAAAATTTTGCATGCTGCACGGCAATTAAAGAAAGATTTATTCGCGAGAGTCACAGAGAACCATGAAACTGAGATATGCCTTGTATGTTATCTTTTTGTCATTCTCCCAGTAATGTCAATTAAATTTCTGGTTCGTCCATCCATTTCCAAAAAATGTGTCATCCACCTGGAATCTGCAGCCTGTCCTAGGAAGCATAGAGCGCTAAATGAGGTAGCTATACTCCATATCTATGGACTGTGGGAGGAAACCAGAGTACCCAGAGGAGCCCCCCATGTACAAGAGAGTTGGGGCTGGTTTCAAACCCTGGAGGTGTGAGAGGACAGGGCTGAGCTACTGAGCTGAATCCTATTTATTGGTACCTAATCTACTTTGCATACGATTGTAATCCCTGTAGTCGCTGTAGGAGTTACGCCGGTAAATTTGACGCCTGACAATTTTGGACCAGAATTCAAATTAGAGCAGCTGAGTTCTGGGGCTTTTCGCTGGAAATGGGTTCCCAGCAGTAAAGCAATAATACTGTACGCCGGCTCTGATGCCGAAATCTGACAACGCCTGGAGATCCCTGCCGAGCGTTTCTCGTGCACCTCTACCCGGAGCGAAGGACGACAATAAGAAACCATAAACGTCAGGAGTAGTGCCATCCCCCCCCCCCCCCCCCCCC
>JAODKF010000051.1:13115597-13127013 GCA_026779585.1 Mormyrus proboscirostris
GTAATCAGACCTGAAGGCCTCGTTTTCACCTCTGTTTTCATGCGTATTTCTTCTGTCAGTTTTCTATAGGCATCATTGCTGGGAAACAGTCGTGCGGTTCTCATACAGTAAGGGACTCAAGTCTGGCATTTTATTAAATAAATAAATATATATATATAGCTATATATATAAGCCGGCAGTGGAGGACAGACTTCACTGCTTGCAAACGAGCACTGGCAATCTGTGTGCCGGGTGGGGGGGGTGGGGGAGTATGTTGAAGCGGAGTCTGGCATGTCCAAGACACACCCACGTGCAGCCATCGAGCTCTCGGAGATGCCTCATTATCCTGGAAAACGTCAGCGCGGAGGGCTGGAGGCCACCCAAAGCTCCGGTGGAACCGGCTGGCTGACTGACCGCTTCATTATCTCGCCGAAATCTCCCTGTCACTTCCCAGTATGCTGGGCCTGGCTGCGGCCGCTTTCCGTAACAGGCTGGGGATGGAGCAGCTGACCACGAAACAAAAAACCCGTGACAAGTTCAGAAACAATAGGAGAGTTTATCTCACATTGTCTTAAAATGACCCGCTGTCGACCAGCTTAACCTTTCGCTGTTAACTACCTGTATCCTACGTACGTCGTGAATGCATTACCCTCTTCCCAGGAAGGTGCTTATCGTGGTTTTTACGAACCAATGGAGAAGAATTTGCCTCTAGCTGAATTTCTGCTCTCGAGTTCCTCTGCCACCAGCATTCTTCAAACCCACAGCCTGACATGCTAGGTGGAGGATCCTGGGCTCATTTTATGGTGCTAAAATGGGAAGCATATAACCATCCATAATTTCACTGAACTCTATTAATCATCTTAGAGCTACAGTGCTTTTACTGGAAAGGTGGCCGCACGGTCTAGATGCTCTCTCTGCACACATACATGTAGCACAGTCACTGGAGCAATTTGTTGGAAAAAAGGAGGTTATGCTCGACGCGAAAGCCATATTGCACTTTCGGCTAATGTCAACCTGGTAATACGTGGGTCGTACTTGCGAGTTCCACCTGGATACCCGGACGTGAAACATGCCTCATGCACATTCAAGCTTCCATCTCTGTGTAAAAGATGCCATCTGCGGAGCAAAGATTTCCCGGGTGTAGCCTGATCCTACTGCTGAGGAGCAACTGAAGGCGCTTTCAGCACAGAGAAATATTTATTAACTGGCCATTGTTCACGATGTGGGATATCAAAGAGGTTCACAGCCTTGTCGAGGGCAAAAACAAACAAAACACGGCACCTTTCTGTAGAGCCAGCTTTGAGATAGCTGGAAGTAACTGACACTGTGGGTAACCTTTAAAAGTGATATATTGGCACTCATTCGCACAGAGGCGTGAGGACGGGAACACAGAATGGAGTGGAAATACTCGTAAGGCATCTCCGGCCTTTCATCCGTGCCCAGAGAAGCCATCCTTGAACGTCCTGCTGAATCGGCTGGATACACGGCTCCGCTGCTTGACTCTGGGAACAGTTTGAAAGCGGAGCCTTTTTCGGTAGGGTCTGCCAAGCCATCGGCCCTGGGGAGCCTTTTGAGGAGTGCGGGGCGCAATGAACTATGGCCAGGAAAGATGAAGCTAGAAAAAGTGTTATCCTCAGCTAACCATTATGATAACCGGCAGGGGAATAGAGGCATAGAGTCATTCTGCAAATCTTTGTGAATTCAACCTTCAGCTCCACCTTCAGGTTCTTTTCCGAAGATGGTGGACGAGTTCATTAGCACCAGCTTCTCCGGTGGACTTCAGCTTCTACCCAATATTCAGTCAGGCAAGAGGTGCAGGAACGCAGATGGATGTATTTTGGCGACGGGAGAGCCTTGACGAGGCCTTTCCTTTCTGGCGGGATGCCTGGTGGGTTCTCAGAGCTACGGAGCAGTCTGAACACCTCTTGATGCACGGTGTGCGGCGTCCTCGATGGAGCACACCTCCCATGGTGACTCGGCACTGACAGAAAGGCTTGAAGAGGCACGTAAGCTCACCCGCCCTGCACTGCAGTCTGCCGGCGCGCCAGCAAAGGGCAGGTGAAGGCCACGTCCCGGCCGCGGGCACTTGTTTTCCAGAGCTGTTTGCGTTCCGCTGATTGGCAGCGGTGCCATCTGGGGAGCGGGAGGGATTACGTGCAGCCGCCTGTCCTTGGCTCCGTCTCGCATTAATCGACTGTCACGTTCCGTCCACTGTTGAGACCACGAATGTCCCTGCAGAATTGCAGCAGAAGTTCCAACTGGCTTTCGACGCATTTCTGGACAGCTGGACAGCTCTGCTATAACCGAGGCGTATTACCATAGTACCAGCATTTCCATCACTAAGTAAATCAGGGTTGGAAAGTCGGAATTGCCCCCAGGGAATGTCTCAGTCTGATTATGTCTTATTATGAAGATGATGGTGTGACAAGTTATGACGGAGTTCATGCTAGAATGGACTCCAGCTGAATAGCACCTGAGGACACTCTCATTAAAGTTTAAGCTGCATCAGCTTGTGTCTTTATTTGTACAGAGAGTGTGAACATATAGGAAGTTTCTGCTGGACCTTTTACGTTTGCATACGAGCGGAGGAGGCTGAGGAAGGCAAGATGTAAGGACAAGGTGATAAGAAGCAGCTCTATTGACAGGCAAACCTGCCACTGCTCTGTGAAGCTAATTAAAAACTGAGTGGTGGTAACTGGTGGCTGTTGGCCTGGGATCTTCAGGGCAGTACGTATTTACATATATAAGAGACCCAAATAGAGAAAGCACAGGCGGACAGGGCCGTGTCTCAGACATTTCACCTCCCCCAGAAGTTCCGGGAGTCCCTCTGACACCTGTGGCAAATCCTTCAGGACAGGGCTGTTTGCAAGAGTCCTGGGTCATCAAGGTTACTGGCCCCACCCAGGACGTTTTTCTGAGCGATTCAGGTGGGTTACTGTGGACTGGGGGGGGGGGGGGCAAAAGCCAGCGTTGAATGGACAACAGCTTTTACAGTCTCTCTGTCTGCCAAACCTTGTTTATGTTTTCTTTCCTTGGGACAAGCCAACATTGTTGCAGCTAGTAGTGATAGAGGGAGAGCCATTGCAGGGCGATGCGATGCCAAACGTAACGGACAAGCTGGCGGGACATGGGAGCACTGGTCTGAGGGTAAGAAACGACGCGGAGGAGCGGCGCCCGCCTGGCAGCAGATAAACCGAAAGAGACAAACAGTCAAAACCTCGAATGTGACGGCTGAAAAAGAACCTGCAAGTCAGCGGCACCTTTTACAGAGCAAAAAAGGGCCTCGCGAAAACTTTCAGGTGAGGAACAAGGACGGAAGAAAATAACCTTTCTTACAAATAGCCTCTTGACATTTACACAAAGATGACTCCGAAATAATCAGCAGGATTCTGCATAGGCGGGAGAAAAAAAAGTTTCTAGAGATCAGTACAAGGCGCATCGTCGGTGTGTTATTCCAGAACATGCTAATGTCTCTGTTTGTTTACTCCGCCATTTTTCCCCGCTTCGAGAAGACCATTATTATTACACCGGAGAGACCTCCCTCACCAGGGCACCGCCGGCTCGCCGCCGCTGCTGGAAGTTGGTACGGCTGTGAGCCGTCGTTTCTCAGTGCCCCCACAACATCAGAGGCACAAAAATCCAGCCCAAAATAACCCGGGCTGGGGACGCTCACTCGGCTTCATCCACCAGGGTGTGCGACTCGGATCTGTCAGTTTGTCTCTACAGGGAAAGCAGACCGTGGCCTCTGGTCTCTAACTATCTACAGCATCGTTTCAGCTTTTTTAATCCACCACAGTCAGAATAACAAAGATTATGTTTTTTTCCTTCACCGATTTTTCTATAGCTGTTAGAGACCACCCATGCCATTTTGGCAAAATTCAATACATATAAATGCAATAAAAATAGCAGAAAAACAACACTATGACTAAAAGCATTCTTGGTGGGCACGTCGGCATTGAAGTTTGGTCATACTGACAGGCGTTTGTTGTTAAGATGGCGGTGATATGAAAAATATGCCATCTGTGGATCAATGAAGTATCTTAAAACGAAAAAAATAAACATTGTATGGAGCTAAACAAGAATGACAAGGTAGAGACATGGACTATAGCCACGGTATGTTAATAAACTAACTTTATATGTGAGGGTGCGTCAGCCGGGGCACATAAATATTAAAATGACACCAGGAAGGCACGTATAAATGGCGTGTGCATGTTTGCATCAGCCATGGTGAAGAAGGCCTGGATTTTTGTCCGAGTAATGAGCCTCAGGAGATCGGTTTGCAGGCGCGCGATTTACTTTATCGCCGGAGGTCACATGACGTGTAGCAGAAGGCGAGGTGTGCGGCGCTCTGGCGACAGGGAGCCACTTCAGGAGGCAGTTGTCGAGCAGCGGAGGCGTCCACGGAAAAATCGACGAGGCTCCTTCCTCTCCCTGTCATCTGGGAGACGCTCTTCCGCTTTCTCTTGAATGAGTGGTGGTCCAGGGCACCGTGAACTCAGCCTTACCCCCCCCCCACAGTCTCGTGTCAATAGCACCCCCCATCGCTAACACAACGGGAGGTGGCCTTTGTTATGTGGGGCAAAGGATGATGAGGCACAGAAAAAATGGATGGATGGATGGATGGATGGAAGTGCAACATTCCTAACAGTAGGAACGCTTTAAAAAATGTGGACAGTTCAGTCAATCACTTTGTTTCTCATTTATAAAAGGTGATTAAAGAGAATCCATTTCCTTTGAATTTTTTCCATAAGCGGGCTTTTTTAAATAAGACAGTGTGAGATTCTTCCATTTTGCCCCGATTTTAACAGCGTCACCTAAATAATGTGACTCCATTATTAGCCTAGGACCGTTAATTGGGAAAAAAAAAATGGCACAACACACAACACAGGGTGACCAATCACACGGCTGTTCTCAGGGCATGTGTCACTTGCTGTCGTGTTGACAGTGTAGATCCATGGGAGGGCAAGAGCACAGCGGTAGGCAGTTGGAGGAAGAGAGTTATGGGGGAGACAGTGGGGGGGGTGGGGAGAGGGGGGGCGGAGCGCGAGAGAGACGGTCCTGCGGGAGACGAGGCTCAGCTATTTGTTTTCATTTGTGGGCGAGTAAATGAAAACAAAACAGCACAGACATGCGGGTGAACAACACCTTCCCTGCTGCCAGAGCCGCCTCCCCCTTCCACACACACACAGACACACACACAATTTTGCAATTATATCTTTGTGGGGACTCTCCATTCATTTCTATGGGGAAAACTTCCCAACATGACGACCTTAACCCCTACCCAGCCTTAGCTTTTTGATTGCATTCACAGATCTTTGTGGGTACCTGAAAAATGATCCCCACAATGTCAAAAAAAGTTTTTATCACATTGTGTGGGCACATTTAGTCCCCACAATGCAATATAAACCTAATCGACACACAGAGACACACACACAGACGGCACACAGAGCACGCACACGCCGCGTGCGTCTGTGCACGTTTACCCGCGTACCTGCATCTCCGTTTGCTGCATTTGTGTGCGTGTGTGCTGGGCTTGATGCATGGGGCCTAAAAAGAGCGGCTGAACAGCAGGAATGTCCCGCAAATTGGCCTGGGAGTCCCTGGACCCGGGAACTGCTCCGGTCCATCCATCAGCACGTCAAAGTGCGTGACGATTGGTCCCCATCGCGAGGGCCTGGAGGGGGCGATAGCACGCGGGTCCCATCCTCCCGCCCTTGGTCTGCGATAATGGGACAGAAGGGCTCTTTCCTCACAACGGGGCAGCTCATTACGCACATGATGGCCTGTGACGTGCCGCTCCAGAGGATGAGAAGGGGGCGCCGTAGGACCTGTGCGGGTCCATGGAAATGACCGGAAAAGACAAAACTGCTGCTGTGTGTATTAAATTAATGCATGCAAGAGTCACATGGTTGTGCGGCCATCATGCAACTGAAAACATGCGTTCATATTTTTCTCAGTCCTACAGTATAACTTGTTTACTGGTTCTTCTTTAAGCATGTAGTGCACGTGTTGTTATTTTGTCTTTTTTTTATTGTTAAATTAAGAACCCCCCCCCCCGGATGAACATTCACGGATGTGAGCGCTATTAGATTCAGTCGGTGCCCTTCGGATGTGCTACCAGCAACTGTGCTATTTGAGGGCGTCACATGGAGATGACATCGTCTCCGCTGGGGTGTCCTCCAGCTGCGGGCAGTGGCAGAGACCTGGCTGTGTGTGTGTGTGTGTGTGTGCGTGTCCCTCGGCGCCCTGCGCAGACAGACAACCCGTCAGTATAAAGGTCACGGGGTATACGCACAAGGAGCTCATTAATGCACCCACACACCCCGCTGGAGACTCCACGGCCTGAGAACTTGGGCGGAGCCGCATAACATCTGGTGATGGAGGTGTCCTGGAGGTGATCCTACACCTCTTCCTGATCTTGTGCGGTAAATGGTGCTTCTCACTTGGCAGACCACGGTGCTGCTTTGTCAGGCACCCGTCAAGTAATTAGTACAATACCCTTCCTCAACATAAAACTTCTTTTCAAAACCCATTAACTCAAACCTGCATGCCTTTAGTATTTGATGTGAAACCCTTTCGGAATGTGAAACGTTACCTTACGGCATCTGCAATCTGCCTCCGTGCTCCGCCCACCCCTCTGCCAGTTTTATTTTTTATGTTTATTTTCCCCCTCCTGTCCACCAAAATGCAAACCTATCCATCTATCTATCTATCTATCTATCTATCTATCTATCTATCTATCTATCTATCTATCCTGTATTTTATTACGCACAGTTCATTCACTTTTCTGTGTCATGTTTCTCGTATCTTTTATTTATTGTCTGTCTGTATTATGCGTATGTTTGAAAAATGAAACAGCAAACAAGCAACCAAATCATTTACTGCAAAATGCTTCAGTTCTCTCTCTCTCTCTCAGAACACCCAAGGACTATGGTAACCTCTCCGGACCAAAACACCGAAATCCTAGATTACGACTGCACTGAACATCTTGTTGCAACACAAATACATCATTTTGCTGGTTACTTCTTTATTGTGGCGGCAAGCTGCATTTCCTCTGGACTTGGTTGTGTGGCAGTAAAGATTCTGATTCTGATTCTCGCACTGCCCTCTTTGAACGTTTCATTGCTCGTGACGTATCTCCAGTGTTTGCTCCGCTTGGGTCCTGGCAGACGCATCGGGTGTTATGGAACAGAGCAGCATCTCTCTGTCGCACGTGGTGACCTTCTGTTGCGGTTGAAGGACAGTTCTCGGCCTGTGTGACAGGGATCCCCGCCGGTGCGCTGCTACCGTCTGCTCACACACCGCAGAGCCGCGTCTCCCTGTGCCTCTGGATCTAGCTAAAGTCTCCGTGGAGATCCTGCAACGAGCTGCCGCTTCCGATCTCTTCAGAATCCCGCAGTGAGGCCGAGCCGTCCCACTGGCGGTCGCTTGATTTAGGAATGCCCATCTGTGCAGAGGCATGAGGACTGATTGATGACTGAGGATGCCTTCGGATGCTTCCAGGCTCCCGTTCACCAAATCGCTTCAGCACTCTGTCTCACGCATGCACACACTCACACACACTTTTCACGCCAACCGAGCGGCGTGCGGAGCGTGCATCGGAGTGTCGGAGTGCAGATTAAACACCGGGTTATCCATCTTCAATTAACAATTAAGGCAATTAGGCTTGTTAGCGAGCGCTGCAGCCAGAGACCGTGGCCGTTTCGCTTCCCAGGCTGTGGACCTGAAATGCGTCAAAAAGCGGACAGATTAATCAGAATGAGAAGCTGTCAGCGTTGATGAACAACTTTGTGCATCAATGTCTCTCAGCCAGAAGGTAGAAAGACCTGGAACCTTCTTTTTGGTCCGTCCTTTATATTAGGACGTCATGATGCCAGTGGCACACAGGTGGATTGAGACCAGCAAAAACACCATTTTATACCCTCTCGCTCTCACTCTTTACTTCTGATGTACTTTTTTGGACTGCCTCATGCAGCATGGCCCCTTATCCCAGGAAAGATGGTCCACTGACATTTCAGAGCATTTGGGATATTTTAATCGAGCCTTTAGTGTGCCTCAGATTTAGTCCACCCAGGCTGGTTCAGAAGAAACATTTCATTGTGCAACTGCCAGTGACACGTGACACAATCTACCCAATGAAATGAAGCAGAAAAACAAAGTTTTTCTAAGGTTGCAGATTGCAGTTCATGCGCAATTAACATTGTGCCCGTGTTCCAGACAATGCTGCCATATATGGAGTCTGCTGAGTTCTGCTGTCAGAGTAGTAAGTCAGCATGTCTGCAGTTGTTGTATGCAGAGGCAGACATTTCAGGTCCTGAAAGTAAAAATCCAGACCAGGATTTTATTTCAACCAACCAGTTGAGCATAAAGAGTCTCAGTCACTGGTTGGTTGAAACAAAATCCTGGTCTGGATTTTTACTTTCTGCACCTGAAATGTCCACCTCTGGTTGTATGAATAGCAGCCATAAACAACTGACTGGCGATCCATTCAGACTTTTCAGACAGCTGTACTGTACATGTCACCTGTCCTGCTTGGCGACATGTTCAGCCAGCGACAATGGGCAACGGGCTCCAGGTCATTGCTCAGGCTGTAAAGATTCTTTTAGAAATGCCAACCCCTTTAACAGCTGCTGATTAATCCCATCCCCCTTCCTGTTTGGCCACAACTGGGACAACAACACACAGCAGAACCTTCCTTTAACAAAAAAAAAAACATGCCTTCAACTCATTAATTACATTTTTCTTATGCAGAATCAAAGGCCACTTATTTCATCATTATAAAAACATTAGCAACAAATACACTTGCGCCCAAATGATGAACCAGCCACCAAAGAATATTATTTAGCCGCTCTTTGCAAATGTGTATCTTTCTGTCAGTAGCATAAATATCGATCACGTTCTACTCAATATACAGGCAAAACCTTGTCTGGGTCTAACAGCCAGCTCAGTGTGTACTTTTTCTGTGGAAAAAAAATGTTCATGTAAATGAATGAGAGAAACAGCACTGAAATATCACACAATTGATAATCACTGCTATTTCAACACTAAATGGTGAAAAACAGACCTGGCAGCCAAGATGTAGAGATACTCTGCTGCATTGGAAAGCAGGCAGCGTCTTCCCATCTGGACAGAAAGTTTGAGGTTATAGGTTAGACTCAGGTGGTTAAATGAGATTATGAAAAGTTCAGATTTCCTATCTTTCCACACTTCATAGAATGGAAAAGGTCAGAAAGCAAAGCTTGGAAGTGGAAGGTCAACGTTCAAGTGAACATGGGCATCAAGCTGTGGAGGCATGGACCCCCCAGGGACATTTTTAAAGCCTGATTTGGTAGAAATTGGTCAGGGTCCATAGCAGAATCCATAACTTAGCTCCCTAGGTGATTGACGTGTCCAAAAAACCTTTTCAACGATCAGCAACAAAGAACCACATCCGTGAAGTGTGACCTAACCGAGGTGACAAACTGCCGGAACATTACAGAGACCTTCTTATCTGATCCATCAGGCTGCGGTGAAAGCCAAGCCACAGCAGCACCTTCCTGTCAGGCCATATCTACATATAGATGCGGGTTTTGTTAACATTTGTCTGAACCCGCAAACCTCAAGATGGTTTTTCAGCATCTCCGCCCGTCCAAGTGCCGTCAAACTAAGGCCTAATTTTATTACGCTGCCCTAAGCGAAGTGAGGGAGTAGATAAATGTGACACCAGCTCATCCCCTCCAAACATTCCCCCGTTCCATGCCGATAATAAAACCTTGGCCTCCGTGGGTCACCACACATAACTCTACATACTTAATAATGTGGTTGCCATGGAACCCACGAAAAATCACGGGAGGGTCTGGTGGACACCCATGGGATTGCTTTACTGCGACATGGAAAGCAAGACTGAAAGGGAGAGTCCGCTTTAATGCGACAAACACAATGAGCCCGGACACCAAAGGAGATTAACGATTCCAACGCATTCTGAACTTTCTAGATCCAGAGCACTTTGAGGAGCCTCAAAGTCCGGCTCTGCCACTAAATATATCTCTGTACCATGCATATTTATGACATATTAAGCTTGGAATTAAAATTCAATGATTCCCTGAAAATCTGCACAAGAATACTGCGGAAGAATGTGGTATTAGCTACTGCTAACTGCTAACCCTATGACAGTTGTCTGAGAAATGGTGGATTTTTGTTTTGTTTTTTTTTTTTTTTTTTTGAGATTTTTAGATTAAAAATCTTCCAAATGCAGCAAATGTGGGAGCAGGGATTCATCATCAAAGAGAGATTTATCTCGATCTGAGGCGTGAGATTTATTTTAATATGTCTCTGAACAAATATTGATCACTTGGCCTCACCCGCCCCCCTCGGCGGCCATACTTTATTTTCTTGAGACGGAGAAGCCGCCCCCCCAAAAATGCAACCACCATTTATTTCCGTTGCAGATTGTCGCGGCTGTCTCTTTATTTATTAGTTGGACCTTGTCGCTGATTTAGCGGTTTGTAATCGGAGACAGGCGGGGCAGATCACAAAGCCGCTGATTAATTCCGCCCGGCTCGCCGTTGAGGGACCGCGGGAAGCCACATCAGCTCGTTCTGGCGGCCCTGTTGAGGCTCGCCCTGCTATTTTTTCAGTGCTTTCCTGGAGGCATCCGATTGGAGGTTTACCGAGGTGAGGATGCAGCTCTGCCCTCTCACGGAAACCCGAGCGATCTTACAGTTTCTCGATCTTGATGGACGACTTATTATGGAGAGGCGGAGCTCACAGAAATCCGCACCTGTAATGTTAGCACTGCATCATTGTTAGCTGGGTCTATAACCTATGTCTTAAAACTGTCTAGTTGATTAGAAGACCACTATACCCAAAATATAAATGGATTCTTAATTTAGTTAGCCGAAATGGCTACGTAGAGGATTCTATTTAAAAAATGCTTTGCATGGGGTGGCAGAGTCCTTAGCGCTGTTGCCTCATAACTTGGGGACCAGCGTTCCAGTGGCCGCCATGGAGTTTGTGTTGTGTGTGGAGTGTGTGCTTGTTCTCCCCCTTTTGTCATGAGGTTTCTGCCTCCCCCCCCCATCCAAAAAGCATGCTGAGATTAAGTGGAGTGACCAAATTGCCTGTTGTGTGTATGGTATTTGGGTGTGCTCTGCGAAGGGTTGGTGCCCCATTCTGGGTTGTTCCCTGCCTTGAGGCCGTAGACTCTGGCACAGGCCCCGGACCCCCTACTGTACGACCCTGGATGAGATAAGTGCTTACAGGAAATGGATGGATGGATGGATGCTTTATTTGCCATTTACATGAGTAAAGGTACAATGGAACACTTCTTTTCTCATATCCCATCATGATTTGCTTTGCGGCGTGCACATGCACATATACATACGCGGACGAGAGTGAAACTTGGGCTTTGAGTCAGGCGATTTATCTGGCGTGCCTGTGAATTTTTTTTTTTTGGGTG
>JAODKF010000051.1:13127059-13151424 GCA_026779585.1 Mormyrus proboscirostris
GGGCTCACGGGAGACATGGCTGCTCTTGTGAAGATGGGATTTCAGCCAGCGATCCTCCCTTAACAGGCCCGGAGGTCCGACCCACTGAGCCACCCCTACATGGCCTATATTTATTGTCTTTGCACTTTGTTTTGATATTATTCAATATGCATTTGTATCCATGCACTTTGTCCCTTCGCTGCTGTCGCAAAGGATTCCCCCCTGTGATCAATAAAGTATATCTTATCTTGTACCTTCTTTGCTCTTTAACTTTCCAATCGCTTGCTGCATAATACTGCCTCTGTGTTCGAGAGAAATGTGGAGGTTTGCTGTGGGCTCTGCATCCCACCGGCGTTACTGTAAAGGCGGCATAGGTGCCTCTCATTGGACACTAATAGCCCTGAGAGTCCATTTGTAGCTTGGAGAGACTTAGGCTACGCCGTTCATGTGTTCAGCTCCAGTCCCACCATTGTATCTCCAGCGAATTAGCTATGGGTGCTCACTGCCTATGTACAACAGGAAGATATTTGGTGGGTGTTGTTCTTTGCAGGACCCATTAGTCTGTGAAACAGGGGGGGGGGTGTTGGAGGCCTGTCTAATTAGCTTACTAATTACATTCTCTTAGCCCTCCGGAGAAGCGACGCCATGTACATAACAATGACGGAAGGTTCCGGAAATCTGACAACATATATCTGCCTCACGGACAACCGAACACAGAGTGGATCTTTTTTTTTTTCCCTTTTTTTGGGACCGTTCATCCCGTTCGATGGCCTGTTCATGCAGTTCGATGCTTTCTGGGAAATCTGAGGTGTAGGTTGTGTTATGAGAGTACTGTACTCTCCAAGGATCACGCACCCGGGGAATCATTCGCACTCTCGCCGCTGTGGTCAGTGTTGTGTTTTCTGGAGGCAAGCTCTCTAGTGTGGGGACGTGCCAGGAGAACATTGCTGGTGCTACAGCATATTAAAACCATATTATCACCCCATTAAAACAAAATTAGCAGGTTTCATACGGTCTACTGAAAGGCTTCAACTTGGACTGAAATCAGAACCTCGCTTGCAGCTTATTTGAACGCCTGGACAGCACAAGGTACCTGGGAACAGTATCTCAAATTGCCAGTACAGAAGGAACTAGGCCTTCATACTTGAAAGGGCCTCCTTTAGGTTTTCAAGAGAAAACAGTGAGGTTTGGTAAAAATGAATCTGTACAGGAAATATATATTTAGAGAGTCATTCATTTATGCGTTTTAAACACATTTTTCTGCCCTTACCATCTAAGGTGACCAACTACATGGGAATTTGACATTTATTTGACACTTTTATGGAAAACACCGTATAGTAGAGGGAAGGGTCATAATTGATGTGTATTCTCTGGGATTTGAACCCCTAACCTTTGTACCATTAGCACAAGACTTGCAGAACTACAGGACCGTATCTGCACGCTCTGATATAACCTCATGTTATTCAGCTAGCTAGGAATGTGAGCCGTCAGACCGAGAACAGATTCAACATATATGAGGAGAGTATTGAATTAAGAAAAGGCTTAATTTAGCATCAGTGTTAGACTGTGGAAATTTGACAGTGTCATGGAAACCACACACCTCCCTATCATATTCTGTTTGAAGCCAGTACAACTGTTATTATTCTCTGTGATGAAATAACACAGTGTGTGAGATTATTAAGATTAGAGAGGCTGATCCCTAACCTCTGACAATGGCTTTGTAAGGTCTCCAAGAACAATGCAGCAGCACCTGAAATACTGTCTGAAAGATCTTCGACAATCTGTAGAATAGTGATGTGTGGAAAACATTCATGTATCCCTTAAAAAAAAAAACTGATGAAAGAGAAAAGTTAGAGAGAATGTGCAATTTAGGAAGAAGTTTATCAAATGGATGTTTGCAGAGCTTGGGAAAATCTGCACAAGTGAAAGGGGCTGCCTTCTCTGTCCTTGAGAGTTCTTTGGAAATTGAATCCAACTGAGAATATTACAGCAAAGCTCCATACTTTCATTGTTGGGAGACAAAGACTTGATGTTTCATAAGTGTTGAAATAAAACACTCTTTGGACTGATGGGTGAAAACCTCTAGACTGAAACTCAAAACAGACACGCTATTTCTGTACCTCTATCTCTCTATCCACACACACACACGCACACACACCCATAAACCTAATATCACGTTAGAAGTATAAAAAAACCTAAAATCAGACCAGCAGTATTTTTGTGAATTTCAGACATTTTATAATCAATAGCTGTCAGCTATTGTTCAATTCTATCTTCCTCTCTAGCCACGAAAGTCATCGTGTATGTATCCAGTAGCAACTGCTTTTTTTTGATTCCCCATGTCAATAATGGATCAGATCAACAATCCCAGTAAAACGTTAAAGCAAGTCATCCTAATGTGATGACTGGTCATAACAGGGAACCAATCCTGCCTAATTAAATTAGAATTAAAATGTGTGTTATTCCAAATGTTAATTGAAAGGCTGCATTTCTTCTAAGCACCTGTAATGAATATCAAACCAAACAAGACCTGGGGTAAAGGTCTGATCTTGCAGGGTGGGGCAGTCGTAAATGCATTTACTGTCAGCTATAGGGTAAAGGTTTGCGCAATAAGTGGTGTCTGAAATCAAGAGAACAATTCCCCCGACTCCACCAAAAAAGAGGAAAAAAACTGGCTGTGTTGCTATGCAACCACATTCCTGGGACGGAACTATGATGTGTCTTATTAGACAAAGATTGATGGCTCCCTCGGGAAACCGTGTGACTGAGGTATAACTGTATCACTGGGTCACCAATGAGGCGGCCGAGATAAGACCGGAGTGTCTAATCACACGGTAATTTGCGGCCAACACCAAGAAAACTCAGCGGATCATAATGTTGTCTAACCTCTGCTCCAGGCGTCAGCTATGCCGGGAACTACCAGAAGGTGTAATTTTCCATTCGCCTCTGTACTGTGTCCACAGTGCTCACAGGACAGACAGTCATAAACATGCAGCCACAAAGAGATTCGTTAATGTGGTTATCCGACGTGACACCTGATGCAGTAACTTAAGGACATCCGTAAGCAGTGAAAACACAAGAAACCAGAACTAGCATGACTTACGCATCAGATATGAGCTATGAGTATCTAAACACATCCCAGGCACGTCACAGAATCACAAAGGCAAAATCAAAGGAAAGAAAAAAACGTCAAGAAATCAGATTCAAGGGGACGAAAGCTTTATTGTCATGTATTCATGAATGAGCAGAATGCTTATCGCACACCTCTCTGCAGACTTAAACAACATAATGAAGGACAATAAACAGCAACAGAATAGTGAGCAATAACACGCAATATCCATCCATCTATCTATCCATCCATCTATCCATTCATTCATCTATCCATCCATCCATCTTCCATTCCCCATTGTCCTATGCAGGGCCGCATGCATCCGGAGTCTATCCCAGAAGCTATGGGTGCAAGGCAGGGTCTAACGCAAGACGATGCACCAACCCATTGCTGAACAGGCAATATACATATGATTTATACAATATGCAAGCAATGTACAATACGCATACAATATATAATAACATTCAGGTAGGACAACAGGGGTCGGAGGTTAAAGTGGCTGTGATTAATAAAAAACAGTGTAGGATCAGAGTTAGAATCAGGTTGTATATAGCATTCTTATCGCTGTCAGAAAGAACCTGTTTCGGAGTGTTGAAGTCGGAGACCAGATGGACCTATAGCATCTTCTGGAAGGAATGGGGGAGAAATATTCATGGTGGGGGGGCAGGGGGAGGAGGTCCGCATTTGGAATGCAGTACAATGAAATAGAATGGACTCCAGTGCCCTCAATACTCAAGGCTTGGGAGCTCAACAGACAGACGTTACACTGCTCTTTGAGTTGGGGGAGTCCCATAAAGACTTGAGATCGGGATTCTATGTAGCTGAGCTCAGGTGGAATAGCACAGAGACAGGGAGCTTTTAATAATGAAATTCAAAGAAAGCGGCATTATAAAGGCGCAGCAAGGTCAGGCAGCAGTCAGCTTCTTCGAAGGAATGATATTTAAATGTAGGACGAAAGTGAGTGTTTGACTCACATGGCGGTATTACGAAAGATATCAGGAATATAAATTTAATTGTTGTCGGTAGAGAGAGAGTACATGACAGGAAGCTTAAACACCAAGGGGCAGAATCTGGCCGTAACAGTGAAAAACCGAGCAAGTCACTGCGGACAGAAACAGCTGCTTAGAAGCCATAAAACCTAGTAAAATTTTAAATGGAAATCCTGATTTAGGGCATGTTCTGGCCTCCAGCCTCCAGGGGGGAGCATAGAGGTCCGGCGCTCATTCCTGCCCATGTTGAGATTTGTGGCCCAGTTTCTCATCTTGCTCTCCAGGCTTCATTTTCCTCCCAAAGCCGCAATATTCACCAGACTCCCGCATCTGAAAGCGCCGCTGTCTTCATTCAGATGCAGTCTGCAAGAACCAGCCCCCCCACCTCCCCCAAGCCCGCCCGAAAGACACAGAGAACCTCAGTGCCCCACTGCAAATTCATCTCCTTTCCAGATTGGGGGCCGTGGCGGGAGTGTGGGTGGTGGTAGTGGGGGGAATATTAGGAAAAGTAAATGAAACAGCTGCCCTCCCAGTGTCGCAGCACGGTGCGGGCAGACATTCCCCCAGTGCCTGCGAGACGTCATAACTTGTGCCTTCATTTTTCTTTTCATTTATTTTTCCAGGCCGGGCCTCTCGAAGGAGTTTTTTTTTTCTTCTGGTGTCCCAGTGTCAACAGTGCTTTGAAAAAGACAGTCCTAAAGATCCACCCCCCTCCCTTTTTTTTTTTTTGGACAAGTCACAGTTCTGAGTATTTGTACCAATAGGTGAATGGACTGGGATGCAGCGTGGTGGACCAGTAAGCCAGGCAGAAATTCCATTGAGCTGAGGGGCTGTTAAGGGAATAAATGGCCCCGTAGCTGAGTAAAATAACAAAATAAATCATTACGTGGGGAGGGAAAAGGGCTTTTGTTCTTATACTCCAGCTGTTTCTGACCTTGCCTGCGTGGATGGTGCCAGATAAATCCATACGCTGATGTACTACACCGCTAATGTTAATATGGTCAATCTAATTTCTGGTGCAATTCTGCACTGTATTCAGGGCCACCATGGGGGTCGGAGGGTGGGGGGTAATTATGATGATTCCAATGGACCTTGAGTGACTGGGGCCCCAAAAAATTCGGAACATACTTTTGTCCGGGATGGGGATGGAGCTCCCGATGGACAGAAACGGCGTGTGACGGGAGAGAAGATGTTGCATGGCAACATGTCAGGATGAGAGTGGTGGCGGAAATGAAGTTGGTCCAGTGTTCCGGCATCAGGTGCTTGTCTAGTGTAATGGCAGACCGGGATTCGAGTCTGGCTCCCAAATGCTCTGGGGGGCTGGGGGGTGCGAGTGGCGGCGGCGTTTCCACGGACGCGGCATCTGAATGCGGAATGAGCCACCTGTGCGGGCATCTGCTTCTGGATCCGCTTGGCGCGAGCGGGGTTGAGATGTTCAGAAGCCTGCCTCCTTTCGATCCGCCTGCCAGAGTTGCGCCGTTGCCAGGAAGAAGCCAGCCGAAGGAACGAAACAATAAGTTCATTCTGCAGCGATTTGCACGTGATGTGTAGAGACAAGTGCCCGGGTGAACACTCCATCCATCCTTCTGAGTCTCCGTCTCCCGGGTTCCGTGTCAAAAATGAAGAGTGTGCAGCTGAAAGGCCAAAACAGAGATGCATTATGGGATTTCTTTTTTTACAAGGCTAGGTAGAACGCTATATGAACTATAATAATCTCCTTCCAGGGGTGTCAGACGAGCAAGGATACCCTGCAGAATCAGGGGGCGCCAATAGGGGACACTTTAAAGGCCACCTAAAATGTGACAACCCAAGCTTGGGGCCCAAGGTGACACAGGGTTGCAGTGATAATATCTGTATATTATATCAAATATGCTGTATGATTATCCATCTACCTTCCATCTGCTAATTCAAGGGCCCCCAGAACACATTCCCGACAGCAGAGGGCGCACCTCAGAGACGTGTGCTGGCCAGGGCGCCATTCCACACGCACGAATACACACTCACTCACAGACTATGCACAGTTTACAGAGTAGCAGAGGTGTCACTAGAGATTTATAAAAAGCTAAACTCCTTAGTATACATTTATTTCGGGCCTAAAGCCACCCTCAGAAAAGAAGAGTCCTAGCAATGCCCCTGTGTAGTAGCCTTACTGTACGCCTTTGTACTGGGAAGGGATGAGAACGTGCAAACTCTATGCACATGGAGGTGGGATTCAGAGCGGCAGAAAGCAGGAAGCAGCACCATCACCCACTGAGCCGCCACTCTGCCCTTAAAGCATTATAATAATACACTATAATATTACACGCGCTTGTAAATGCCACTCAAACAGCTGGCATTTCTGCGGTTGAAAATGTTAATTATAAACCCAGCTTTTTCCCAGAAGTTTTAGCCGTAACATCCTCTCAGTCAGCTGGCATGTACTGTCGGAAGCTTCACCATGTATGACATTAAAAAAAAAAAAACAAGGCAGGCAGCTTAGGGAATTCTATACAAACCGGAGAATGTTTCAGAGATTTGGCGGACTCTTTACCAGTCTGGCCCTGAGGAATTCGATAATGGGTTATACATTTCTTTAATTTTACTGAGTAAAAAACAATTCATATTCAAACTTCATAGTGCTAGGAAGCACTATATCTAAACAATTGTAGTCATGTTTAACCACAAAAGCTTGAAAATTTGTTTTATAATACGCATGTTTTTGATGATAATAAATCAGTTAATAAACTGGGGAAAAAAACACTTTGTGGCACCAGTCTAATCCCAGTGTCACTCTGGAGGAGAGTCTAAAGAGCAAGATACGAAGTACCAGTCAAAAGTCCGGTCACACCTGCTTTAATGTGTTTCTCTCTGTTTTAGTTACAATATTCAACTTATAGCAAAAGGCCTCAAGGCAGTAAAGTAACACATATCAAATATCACAACGACAAAGTGTTCAATATCTCAAAATGCTCTCATATTTTAAACTCTAAGCCCCAATTTGTTTCGATGAAATCATTACAGACTCTTGGCATTCTTCCAACCAGCTTCCAGATGTAGCCTCCTGAAAAGCTTCTCCAATAGTCCTGAAAGAGTTTCCAGAAGTTCTCAGCACAGGTTGGCTACCTTGCTCTTACTCTTCGATCCAAGTCATCCCAGACCAGCTCGGTAGATAGGGTTCAGGTGGGGGGGGGATCACGGCACTCTACTTTGCCCTTACTCACACGATCATACAGCCCTTACACAACCTCGAGGTATTCTTGGCATTCTTGTCTTGCTTTTCAGTAAGGGTGTCTAGGCTTTCGACTGCCCGGATCTACAGGGAAGCAGGGGCATGGCAACACCCACCCCAGTGAAATGCCAGTGCAACCAATAGAGAATCGTTCCTGGACCCCAAGTTGGTGCCACCCCCCCCCAAAAGATGGCATTCTGCTAATGGCCAGGGGGAGCCCGATGAAGGCACGTCAAATTGGGCCCCAAACCCCGATCGTAACCTGGGAGGCCCTGTCACAGTGCCTGTGTGTGTGTGTGTGTGTGTGTGTGTGTGGGTGTGTTTGTGTCTGTGACCAAGAATATAGACTTAAATTAAAATAAGGGGGGAAGAAACGGGAAAGAGAAAACATACGTTTACGGAAGGCGGACCAATACACAACTGAGCATGCGCTTGTCGGGGGGCTGGTCGCTTGAAAGACGCCAAAACACGGAAAGGAACCACAAAACATCCCTCTAAAAAACGAAACAATTAACATTAAAAGACATTAAAAGAATAGTCAAAAACAATACAGTAATTTCAAAAATGTAATATTTTTTTATTATACTGTACTGTATTATATTGTACTGTATTTTCATATGCCTAAAATTTATATGTAGATTTCGTGATGCCACGTGTTGTATGGCGATGAACTTGTTTGTACTGTAAACAAACAATACGCAGTTGCCACTGTGTGTGAATGGAGAATATAACACTTAAATAGGAGTTATTTAATAATGTATGTTATTAATGAAGTACTGTAATTTTATGTATACTGTAGATATGTGACTGTTAAAACCATCACAAACATGTTTATCATTCATTGAAAGGTACCGCTATAACAGAACGTTCTCTCTCTCTATTTTTTTGTTTTTTCAGTTATTCGACCTCTGAAGAGACATAAGTCTACAACAAGTTTTTTATACATTCCACAACCGTTCTTGGGCCTAATGTGCACTGCTTTGTGTTTTGGGTGGTTCTTTGGGGGCTTTCAATGGACCCTTTTGGGGGATGTTTGTGTGTTCGCAGCCTGAAACACGGTTCGCGAATCAGTACAAAAAATGTTCAAACTTCTGGGTCGTCACCTGATTTGTTCCTGAACAGGACTGTTCGTGGGTCGAGGTACCACTGTATATATATATATGTATATATGCACACACACACACACACACACACACACACACACGGAGCACAATTGTTTTCTTCACTCATTTCTCAATATATGTGTGCGTCTGTGAATAATAATATATTTCCCTGCAACTGCAGCCTGGTTCTTGCCTGTTTCTCATTAATGAAGGGCTTCTTCCTTGCTTTATGGGACCTCAGTCCTGCTTCTAGGAGCCTGATACTGTCCTACCGGTGCACCTCACACCTGCACTTATTGATTCCCATTCTTTTGAAGTTCACTTGATTTCATCCTTCCATTCATGAGAAATCGAATTAAGTTACCGGTCATCTCTGCCATTAGGAAGCCGCTCACACCCTCTACCTGCCTGGTTTCTGCTCGTCCCCAGTGTTCCCACTGTTATTTCTGTGTATCACTGTCTTAGAAATTTTGAACCTCAAAACATCTTGCTGCTCAGTGTCGCCTCCTGCCAGCAGAACCACAATTAAACCATGATTTAAAAATGCAAATTTGTTTAAAAATATAGTGGTCTCTTAATTTTTGCCAAAGGCTGTGTGTAATATATAAACACACACATAACAAACAGAATTGCTTTGAATCTAACCAAAGTGCACAGCTTCGATCTGGCACATAAGCGTGGATTGACCGTGGGGCGTGCCGGCATTCCGTCTGCCCATGCATCGCCTGGCCGGCATCCTCACTCAGTCGTTAGCTAGAACTGGTTGGTGGGAGAACTGCACCGGTACTGTTCTCAAACTGTATTGTGCATGTACGATATTTTTTGTAATTTTTCCCGTAACAATACATTATAACTGCTGTGCTGTTTTTACATAGATTTTACATTAGGTAGGTACAGTTTTGTAATCTAAACATGATTGGGAACAGGTGGACAAAGTGTATAGGCAACTTTATATAAGGGTTTAGAATGTATGCGGTTTTGGAGTATCGCAGTGGGTCGTGGAACCAATGCACCGCGTAAGATGCGGGAGGACTGTAATTGGATTGGTCTGAGTTGGGGACCCAAGATCTGCAGTGACGCCCCTGTGTGTAAATAGCCAGTGTAAAGCTTTTGAGGTGGAGGGGATTATATCAAGTCAACTGCATGAGGCCTTTTTCATTGCCGTCGCCCTGCTGGCCTTCAGAGCACTAACTGGTAGCTCGTCACCCTGCGAGGTTTCTCTCTCTACCAAAGAACCCTGTGCTGGGCGAGAAGCTTTAATCAAAAGTCAAACAGGGCAGGGTCGAGTAAAAGGACGTCTCTTTGGGATTGTTCTTGTGCAGCCCAGGGCCTGTCCTCCTTCCCGCTTTCATGCCGATGTAAATTCAGGTCTTAAGGCTCGCCGATGCGGAAAAGCGCGCCGAGACGGATGCTTCAGCGACGCCTGCATAATGCATTAGGTGTTCAGCCTAAACTACACCATCAGCTGTGAGGAATTCATTTCAGGGGGGGGGCTGACAATGCCACTTCCTGCGCATAGGAGACCCGTCACCCCCCCTAAGCCTTTGTTTGATTATTAACACGAGGGGATATCAGTAAATGGGAGGTTATGTCCAATATCGGATATGAATCTGAAATCACCAGCTTTTTATCACAGGTTCAGGGTAAAGTAGCAGGAAAAATCAGCGTAAAATAAACACCACAGGAGATACTCTTTATTCCAAACCCGTGCGGCGTCTGATTTATTCATGCACACCATTGATGTTTAATGAAATTTGTACAACACGAAAAATGTCTTTTTCTTCTTTCAAGGCTCCATCTATCTTCCTTACCTGCTTATCCGGAATATTATTCTGAACCTGTAGCCAAACCCAGGAGGCACAGGGCACGGAGGGACGCCCTTGAAAGGATGCAAGTCCGTCACAGAGCTAGCAGTTCAGCTAAACGTCACGCAGGAGGATATGCACACACACACTCCTGGGGCTGCTGTGGTTCCCACTGCAGCACCCGTCATTCTTCTCAGGTAACTTAGGAAGACCGTGTAATTCAGTAACAGGAAGAATCCTGATGTGCATAACGCTAAGGGCATTGGCAGGGGACATCTGCACGTCTATGTTCTGAGTCCGGGCCTTTGCGGATGTTTCCAGATGTTGCCAGGATGGAGACCAGCGGTGCAGGATGCTGACTGGACCTGAAACTGGCTGTTGCCTCTGGGTGGAAAATCTCTTTGTAGATGTTGGGATAACACATATTCTGGTTCCATTAGCTAAGTGTTGGCACCTGTCAAGGTGCTGGAGGCTGGCTGTGGGAGCTTCCAGGGAGGTAAATGACTAATGAGGGCGTGTGTGTGTGTCTGCATGTGTGTGTGTCTGCGTGTGTGTATGTCGGCGTGTGTGTGTGTGTGTGTCTGCTAGTATGCACATTTTCCTCAGTAGCACACGGAGTAGCACACTACATTTGCCCAAATTGTCAGAAGCAGCCGAGCGGTTAGAGATTAGCGGTCACTCTGTGAGTCTCTCGTCCACTCACCCCGGCCGAGACCCCCTCCGACGGCCAGAAGGTTGCAAGCACAACAGGACCCAGGACCTCTCTGGCCTGCAGACCACCCACCTCGCCTACCCACTGTTAAATATGCAAATCAACATCTGCTGCAGAAGCCATCCTGTGCCACCTCACTGGCTATTTAATATGCAAATATGCAAATAAATCCAATTTGTTGGCTTTTTTCCCTTTTTTGACTTCTTTCCTCCTCCTTCCCTTCTCTTCCCCCCTCCCCAGCCTGCTGGCATGCGAGAGTGCAGTGGGGGAAAACTTTTAACAGGAGTAATAATGATGTCGGGGCTAACCGACTGTAGAGCCAAGTCTACGATTGGATGTGCGGCCCTGGAACATGGCCCATGCTGGGGGGCCTGTCTTCGGCAGCCATTAGCCAGCGTAGCCTCATTAGGGGGCTGACTCCAGTTCCCCAGCTGCTTATTATAAGCAGACACATGAACACACAGTGGATGGTAATGACTGACGGCCATCATGCATTCATAGGAACCCAGAATTCCACGTTGGATGTCATACAGTGCTGTCTTGAACACGTTTCAGCAGACTAGGGTAGCATTAATTCGGATTGTCAGTAATCGAACAGCTAACAGGTTATCGCTCTATCTGATTGAATGTCTCCAGTGATTGCCCATAGAACGGTAGACAGGAAATGGCATCGATGGATCTTCCTCTTTCGGGCTTTGTCCAATACATTGCCACAGGTTGTCTTAGCTAGCTTTGTCAATGTGTCTGCCCTGTTCCAGTTTCACTCCTTCAGGATGGAAAAAAAGCTTGACAATTTGTCATTCTAACAATGTGTGCGGTTGTCCAGAAGGTACTGAAGGGGTCAGATGAGGCAGACTAAAGAAGTCCGGCAGCCTTCTGTCAGGTGACGTTGCTTGACGCAAGTCACCAATCCGTCCTCCACCTGAAGTCTTGTCACCTTCACATTGAGGGATGGCTCTGTACTTCATTGCCAGGCAGGAGAGAGCTTCAATCCTGCATCTGATACCTCCACCCATCTACAGACAGCCCCAGGGAGCTGGGAAGGCAGGCATCCACTTCACGGAAGCTTCTAGACCAAGAGCATAAACAGCTGAACTCCAATTATCCCTGAAGCAGTCGGGTACACATTCTAATGGAATAGACTGCCATGCATGACTCAAGCCTTCACAGATTTCTCAAGACATAAACCCCCTCTTACCCCCAGTGCATCGATAAACAAAGTGCTATATCTGGCAATCCACACTCTTCCATATGCGGAGAGGATATTACTTATCCATCACAGGGACATTTGCACACCTCAGTATTTAAAAACAATGAAGTAACACTGCACATTTTTTTCCTTGGGATTAAATAGCTTTGATGCTTTTGCAAACTTGATCCACCGAAGCAATGCAATAATGATTACAGAGGACAATTACCAGCATGATTTTAGTCTCCACTTTTGTGTGTATTGCAAAAGGAGCATGACCAACGATATTATATGGTTTCCTGGTAAGCAGCTGGGGTAATAAGACTTCTCTGCAAATTAATATGCACTCAAGTCTGAGAACAGCTTTCAGAAACATATGTAATGACATCCATCTTCTAACCGTGCATCCTGGTCAGGGCCGCATGGGGCCTGGAGTCTATCCAGGGGTGATTCTCAGATTCATATCTGCTTATCCAGAACATTATTATGAACCTGCAGGCAATCCCAGGAGGCACTGGGGGACACCCTGGAAAGGATGCTAGTCCATCACAGATACAGTACAGAGGAGCCGACTTTATCATTATCCAATGACATGTTTTGAATCAGTGAGTGACAGGGGAGGGGGTATTCCACGGGCCAATCAGCTAGTGCTCTCGTGGCTCCACCCCTGTATTTGCCCCTGAGCCTATCCGAGGCAGCATATGGCATAAAGCTGAGGTCCACCCTGGATGTACCTGATACAGTATAGAGATGCCAATAAGTCTAACTGCATGCCTGTTGGGGTGTGGGAAGGAGCCAGCGCAACTGTAAGAAACCAACATGACACAACACGAACGTGCAAACTCCACACATAGAGCTGCAAACTCCAGAGCAGAGGTGGGATTCGAACCCCTACCCTGGAGGTGTGAGGCAACAGAACCACCCACCCACATATGTAACAACAAATCAGTATTCTTTCACACAAGCACAGCAGAGCTAAAATTCATGGTCAAAAATGAACGCTGAAGGTTACATCTTTTTTAACTTTTTGTTTGTTTTGTTTTAAAAAAATATCCTAAAAAAATATATGTTTAAAATGAAGACACTGCGCAGGAGCGCAGATGAAAGACCTTCAAACAGATTGCAGGATTTTTTTCAGACACTGTAACTTAATTTGACACACTCTTGACATCTGTTGCAATGAACCCATCTTCTCCCCCCAAGGTCATCTGGGTGCACACAGCTAGTAGTCTTTTACAGTAAGGCTCTCCTTTCTCATTTAATCTCGCTCTCCACTGTTTGCTCTCATAAATATTCATCAGGCGAAACTGGATATACTGTGAATATCTTGGCGGGTATAACATTCAGCGAGCTTCGAAATTTTAATGACCTGAAAACCCAAAATTAACCACACTAAAAACTGCTTTAAGAAACGAGCTTTGCGAAGGTGCTCCGACAGAATAATAACCTCAGTTAGGGTGAGGTAAAATCAAATGTATTTATCATATTTTACCACAGATCCAGTACCAATGATGACAGAACTTTTAACAATATACTTAAGTATATTAAATTATATATTTCAATCCATTAATTCGGTTAGTTAGTGAATGAGGGTAAGATCAGGATATGATTAAAGTACAGAGTTGCAAGCAAAATATGTACTCATTGTTGACATACACATACTTTTTTATTTTCTTTCAAACCTTTATGTTTGACAGGCTGTCATATAGTACAGAGTAGAATGCAGTTTGAATCACATTATTGTACAATAGTGCTCTTATGGATGGGCAATCATGTGAACTTGTTTACCATATTACCTCTTTCCTCCATTCAATAAGAACAATTTGTGTCCAGTTTGTGTCTCCTGTACACCCTGAAAAAATAAGTTTTATAGTGCTCTCTTCATAGAGTGGGGGGGGGATATTTCTTTGAATGATTTGTGTCAAATTGCATTTCACAGGGACAGGAATCCAGGAATCATGTGACCTAAATGGCTCATCTGATTGGTGGATTCTGTTTGATCAGGTGACTACGGGTGACTGCTAGTGTCGTTTGTGGCTTACACCTGCCCCTGCCCCCGCCCCCCACCCCCGTCCCATGAGCTTCTAACAGGATGTTATTCGATCATACCCATTACAGGAAAGAAAATCCAGTACAGAAAAGGAAGTGTTTTCTTTATTGGACATTTGTGATGAGAGGATTTGACTCAATAGTTCTCCTTGCACATCATCTGTGCCTTTTCACCCTCCGTAATGGGGGTGTCTTGGTCAGGGGGGTGGAGTTCTCCCTGGTGCTTTTGAGCGATAATGGCAATGATATTACTAAATAAGCATTGTGTGTCACCAGTGGGAAATCCAAAATTGGCACTGCCGTCTGTGGAAAATGAAGCCCTTTACCCAGAACCCTGAAGCAGTCATGCTGGAAAAAAAAACACAAAATCAGAAAGGACAATCACTTTACCGTACCACTGTCATTTGCATAAATAGCACCAGTGATTATGGGTAGGCTGACTGCTGTGTAACGGAGCACACCCTTGTCCCAGAGGGCGAGCTGCCACTTAGAAGCAGGAGTGATGTTGAGCACAGAGACGACCGCATGTGTGACAGAGGCAGGAGTGATACACACACTACCCATCTATTTTTCAAAAGTCAATCTCAAATGGATTTCTGGACCAGGGCTTCACTGCACCGGCGCCGTGAATCATTGAAAAAACATTTTAGCACATCAGCGTCTATTTTTAGATGCCTGTAAACCAAACACAAACGCAGGCGTATCTAATCATGCTCTAATGACACTTATTTTGAGTCTGGGTACACGTGTGCATGTGTGGTTGTGCGTGTGCGTGAGCGTGCATGTGGATATGACCATGCGTACGCGTACGCGTGTGAATCTTTGTTGCATGCGTGTCTGTCATTTGTGCATGTGGTTGTGTGCTGTCTGTATAGCCTACACTAACACACTAAGAGACGACCCTACCGTTTGAGCACTTAATCATGCAACTCCACCCTGGGTCCTACTTTTATAGATCACAAAGCTAAACTTAAATAGCCACCGGAGTTCAAGAGCTTCAGGACCAGTGATGCAGTCATTTGCTGATTGTGTCCAGGCAGGACACAGATAGCTATACAGCCCCCCCATCACAAAGTTATACACGACACCATGGATTTCATGCAGTTCATACTTCAGGCTTTGACACGAGGTACCTCATTTTGTGTGTCACGTCGTTTCGAGGAGTGAAACATGGAAGCGCAAACCTAATCCCATCATTTTATAGGCCTGCCATCCCAGAACAGCGACTGTTTAGGATGGATCTGTCGTAAAAAAAGAAATCACCTCTTCAAGTCTTCATGGAGAAAAGCCTTGACCATCTCATTCTCTTTCAGGGCAAAAAAGCTCCTGAGTTTCCACGAAGGTAGTCTCAAAGGATTCTCCTGTCCTTCACTCGCCCGCCATTTTGGGGCAATTCGTAAACACACGTTTGAATTTTCTCGTAACAACGAAATATAAAATCAAATCACAGCCGGTGAATGTGGACTAAGTCAACCCGTCCACCTTCTGTACCCGCTTGTCCTATTCAGGATCACTGGGAGTCTACCCCGGAGGCTACAAGCGTATGGTGGGGAACAACCCAGGATGAGGCGCCAACGCACTGAAGGGCGCTCATGCCATTCACATACACCATTCACACCTATGGCAGTTTGTAAACTCCAGTTCACCCTGGCATTTTTTGGACTGTATCATATATCTCAAGACCTACAAAAAACATCTCAGTCTCACATGTCTTGGGTTGTAAAGCTCATGCAAACAGTCATTCTGTCCAAAGGATTTCCAGGAATTTCTGTGCCATCTTATGTTAACCTTATTAACGGCTGTCACATAACAAATAACCATTTTCTGATTTCCATTACAAGACTGACTACCAGCTTCAGATAAACCACTGACAGGAAGGGAAAAGGAAAACTAACTGGTTGTGACGTTTCTATTATGATTACTGGAGTTTAAGCCGGGGTCAACAGTACAGTAATATAAGAACGTCAACTTTGTTATTGCTTTAAGCTTAAAACTTAATAATGGGGTTCATCAGTGCACAGCTCATCCTTAACGCACTTTTGTGTTTCGCTGTGCTTCGGCCGGGAGACTTTTTTGGGAGAACCTGAGAATCAACTCGTTACTTATTCACCAGCAAAGTCTCCCTATGAGGTCTTTCTTGAGGGAGAGGATGTGGCTCAGCGGTGACCTGGATCTGTGGCTCCGGCTCTGGAGCTTACAGTATCCGCAGTGGGGTGGGGGGCGTGTCATGCTCATGTTCTCCAAGGCTTGGCGCAGTGGAATTCACTGGTTTCTCTGAAGCAACTCCTGGGAAGCAGCCTTGGGAGTGTGTGTGCGCATGTGTGTGCGTGTGTGTAGGTATATATGTATATGTATGTGCGCGTGTGTCACAAAACCTCTTTTGTGCTGCCTGTGGTTGATGAGTATTTTTATGTGCGCTACCAGCATATCTGGACCCTATTAGCTAAATTACTTGCAGTTTTCTGTTTGCAACATAATCATCTTTGCGAGTCACGTCAGTACGACTTCTGCAAGTGATTTACGGGGTTTCACATTTGGCCCCCACATGAGCTGAGCCTGCATGCGGACGGCCAGACTGTTGCTGATTGTGTGTGTGTTTGCCTATTTGCAGGTGTGTGTGTGTGTGTGTGTGTGTGTGTTTGCTCACTTACACAGCTTATCTTGTCCTGCCAGTGGGATGGAGCGAGTTTGCACAGATCCCAGAACAGTGTATGGGTCATGGACCCTTCGCAGCTTTGGTATGGTGCCCAGATCTCGTCCATCTCACGGACTCTGCCAGAGAGACCTTCTAGAGGCGACACTGCAAGGCAGGTAAAAAGCTGTCAGGAGGGCGACTCAGGGCCAACATGCTTGGGCTTATCAGCAGCAGGCTGGACTTGCAGGCCTGGGTGGGCTGAGAGCGGAATTCCTTCTATTAACCAGGTGAGTCCTTCAGGTCATGTAGTTCAGCTACCATCTACTCTATCTGCAATAAACCTGCCCTTCTTGGTTCCTTCTAACTTGGCTGTAAATAGCCCACACACAGTTTGAACCTCTATGCTATTTCTCATACATATAAAAGTGTCTTCGAAGCCTCAAGACAACTGAATAAAGCATCAGAATCATCTACAGATAAGCGCCCAGTTTGGAGCAACCATGGTGAGATAATCTGAAGTTTACTTGTTTCTTTTTTTAACTTATCTAATGTGGGACTAGTGATTAGGGGACTTTAAATTCTGCCCAGCAGGTTGAAAGCTTAAATCCCATAAGAGAAGCCGGATGCTTCCGTATTTCTGGCTGGGAGTACAGAGAGTGCAGTGAAGACAGCATCTGAAAGGCTTTACAAAGGAGCCGAACGCAAAAGGTGAGGAGCACTGCAGCCAGCCCAATTCTTCATGAAATGCCAGTCAGTCAGTGGGAAAAAATACACATAAAGAACATGTCACTGCCTTGCAACAAAGGAAACTTCTGCATCATTCATGAGCTTACGCTCAAGTGGCTGCCCTCCGAATCCACCAGCAGCAAGATCCCTCCTACAGCCACACTACAGCATCTTGCTACTGAAAAAAATCAGTCTAATCAGCCTTGGGAAACTAACTTCAGAATAGCGACCAATCAGAAGGCCGATGTATTTCCCTCCAGCAACTCAGACTCAAGCTGATTGGATCATGGGTGGCCCGATTGGCAGCTGGGGCAAAATGTGGACCATGGTCTGATTAACTTTAATTTTTTTTAAATAGGAGAGCATAGCAGATGACATTCAAATGTGAGAAAACTTCCCGTTCCATTTTTTTTTTAACTCTGTTACGCTGACATTTAATTAGGAGCCTGAATGGAGTGCACACTTGGGAATAGACCTGTAACCACGTCTCTGTGAGTCTGACATTTTCTTCCTCCGTTCTGACTTGTCATAACACCATCTGCAGAAAATTAATGAAGAATAACATAACAATGGTGTTATTTTTATTGGAGGTATGTGTGGAAGGGGATCAGATGCTGATTAGATTAATTATAATTCTGCTTATGTGGAGTGGATGCATGGTTATTGCTGCCAAAAATACATGTAAAATTACCCCTACCAAAGTCGCACTCACCTACTTACACCTTCTCTCCTTTTTATTACAGAACTGGGGTCAACAATTAGAATCAACTGCTAACATCAATGCCTAGAATCATCAGCTAGCATCATGGGCTAACATCAACAGCTAACACCAATGGCTAATATTAACAACTGCCGTCATTGGCTAACATTAATAGCTAACATCAACGGCTAACATCAATGGCTAAAATCTAACACTAACATCAATGGCTAGCATTAACAGTTAGCATCAGTGGCTAACACCTGTGATTAACATCAACTAACATCAATGGCTAAAATCTAGCACTAACATCAATGGCTAACATCAACTGCTAGCATCAACAGCTGACATTGATGGCTCAAAATCAACAACTAAAATAGATGGCCAATATCAACAGATAGCATCACATCAACTATAACTAACTTAAGAAATCTTAAAATTCAATATTGATTGATTCTATAAATCAGAAAATCATGCGATAGTGCCGCCCTGTCATATTGATGCATGTTTTTCTTGAAATGACCTCATCTAAAATTGGATAACCACTTCCTGAAGATGGATTCCCTGGTTGAAAACTAAGTTCTTTTGGTATTTCTTCTGTCAGCCATCATCATTTCATCGATTCTCCTGTGATAACCAGTTCCACAATGAAGACATCAAAACCCAATATTATAACAGACTCAGCTTTAGGGAGTTCACATCTTCCTCACTGTTCTGTTACTTTCTTCCTTCACATCCATCATATTTCTCACTTACCTGTACTTCTTGGTGCTGAAAGGGTATTTTTTTAATTGGGTTGAGGGGTTTAAGCCAGTAGACCAGGACTCTATAAATCTGGACCCCGATTCCAAATCCAGGCCGTGTTTACAGTTCTCCCAGGTAGTTCCTTTAATAATTACTGGTTCTGACTGGCCAGAGGCTTCACACCCAGCTCACAGGTAAAGAAAGGCTTGAAAATCAGTAGAGCTCGGCCCTTGAGGACCGTGATTTGAATAACCCTGCAATAAACAATCAAAACACCAGGTCATGCTTTCGGGCAATCAAAATGTCTACTCACACTCTGTGCCAATCAAAATGCCTGTTCATGCTCTTAGCCAATCAAAATGTCAATTCATGCTCTCGGCATTGCTTCCCAGCAGCACAACCTTCAAAAACGTGGCCTGGATAATGGTTGCCAGAGCATCCTGGCACACAGGACCAGCCAGCTGTCTCCCTCTTTGTCTGGGAGATTTCTGGCACTACCAGTGACCCGCTTTACAGACCCAGAGATATAAGTGATCATAGATCCAATAAGAGACAAAGAGTGGGCTGGGCCTTTGGATATAAGGGAACATACAATGGGACCAGAGGATAGTCGAGGAATAAGAGGGGTTCCCCAGCTTTGTCTCTGGCAGCCTCAACCATGGACAGAAGGTTCTTCTGCCTACAGACCTGGAAAATCTGCATCCAGACTGCCGTCAGCACCGGGCCGGGTTAGACTGACCTGGTTCAAGGTGTTGGCTGAGGTTGAATGCCCAAAACCCTGACCCACAGGACACCAGCAGCAAAGGCACCCACAGCTAGCTATTATTTGCGTAATTTAGCAAGAAGTGCCCTTGATTTAGCCTGTTTGTTAAATGAGCCGGACACTTTCGACAAACGAGGAAGAGGGAGTCAGAGGCATGGGATGGTGGATTGGTTGATTGGCTTTTCATGTGTTGTATTCCTGGCCTCCACGGGCTACGTATGCATTCAGACAGGAATGGATGCCAGCACAAATGAATCACAAAAGTCACGAGAGAGTGAGAGCACTCTTTGCTTTTCGCCACAGGAAATACCTGAAAATGACGCACAGACAGGGGCAGATCAACTTATCTGGGGCCCCTAGGCTGACATCAACGTGGAGACTCAGATGTCGTCCATTTAACTAACTGTTCAGTTTTCTTCCTGAGGCAGGGGTTGGGGGGTGGAGCCAAATATTTGTCGGGGCCCTAGGCTAAAGCCTACGTTAGCCTTCACATTAATCGGTCCCTGTGCTCAGAGATATGAGACATAAAAAATATCTAAAACATAAGGATATACTTTCTCTTGAACAATCTGAAGGCTCCAGTAGTTCTTATCTGGTGACGTGTTCTAAAAGCATAGAACTAAAGACCAAAGGCCCCCGAGGTATGATAACCAGTTTATAGAGGCTTGAATGGAGAGTTATGGGTGAGCGTGGACCAGATGAGTCACAGGATCCTGACATCCTCATTTTGACTAAGATGTCATTTGTGAATTAAATTTGCAGGTAAGACCCCCAGACACCGCATTTCCATAATGTATTCCATAGAAAATGGGATTTTTTTTTTTTTTAAATCTGCTTTGGCGAGGGAACTTCGAAGTCACAAAATGATCCTCAGATGGAAAGAGAAATTTAAGCAGCTGTATCTGACAGGGGTGTTGAAGAGCAGGAAATTATTCATAAAAAATTTATGGAAATTCACTGTTTGTTTTGCATTACTTAGTTTGATACATTATGAAATATACATAGAAAATGCTAAAAATCGACTTTTACTATGCTTTTCAATTCAAGAGCAAATGGATAAATCTATTGGCGAGATACAGTTTTAAATGCTGCTGAAGGAGTTTTTGGTCAGCTAAAACATTCCTCCTGACTATGATTGGCTAGGAAAAGCAAAAAGACAGTTATGTCAGCGGCAAACTGTCAAAAGTTAAAGTTGGCTTTCCGTGGACGTTGACAGAAGGAGAAGTCTTTCCAGAAAAAAAAAAAAGGCCGACATCTCCTCGGATGGCTGCACCCAACGTCGACGCATGTGACTCACACAAGGAGACAGGAAGCAGCACCTGTACAACATGAAAAGCTGATTTCCTGACTCACAGTTTACAGGCTACATGAGTCAATGCTTCTTTTGAGTGAGTCAATGTCAATGTTACGTTTTATTCAGGTGGCCATGTTTGAGTCAATGTAATGCATTAGCACTGTACGTAGTACTAGATGCTCTTTTAGAAGATGAATTCCATTCTTATCATTGTACCAGTGGCAAATACAATGAAATTCTCTTTTCTCATATATTATATGAGAGCAAAAGCTTACTGTCAATGCTGACGGTCATCCTTACAAAAAATGCCCATGAAAGCTTTACTTACACAAAAATGTTCTGAAGGTAGAACAAAAAATGACTAGTCCCGAGAGATAACGAATCAGATGTCTAAGTCCCGCCTCCTCAAGATACTTGGACCCACCTCCTCTACAATCTGATTGGTTATCTCTCTGAACCAATCATTTTTCATTTTGCTCTCAGAACATTTTTGTCAAAGGAAAACTCCCACAAGCAAAAGAAAAAACAAAAAAACGTTTGCAGATTAGGGAACTATGCATCGGAATGCCTCATATCAACAGCTGACAAGAACGCCTAAGCAATGGACCTCTTCTTAAGATGCGTATAATTACTAGGTATATAGTCTTTACGATTTTAATATTAATTATGGTAAGTAATCATAAATAGGCAGCTGAATTAGAGAGCCTATTACTATCACATGTAATTATGCACTTCCTAACAAGGGATGGGGAGTCTTCAGCGTCGCTCATTTGTGGCTTTAAATGATAAGTAGGGATGAACACAACAAGTGCTTGGTATGCCCTAATGACTAGCCAACATATTATCATCTGCTGGCTCATTAGTAGCCTAAGAACAGTCATGCGCAGTTGACACATTGAAATGCTACCTCAATACACCTCCACAGTACTTTGTGAGCAAGGCCGCAGTAGGGGCACAGATACCCTGGTAGATTCGGGGGCTCAGCACCTGGCAGGGGCCCTTGGATGCATAAGATTATACAATTATATAACATTTATGGGGGGGGGGGGGTGACCTTGAATTTTGAGCTCCACCCTTGTTTGTGAATCAAAAAAACATTTAAAATGAATCTGCTAAAAGTAACCATGGAAATAGCCAGTATAATGTAGGTAAAATGAATCCAAGAGAGTGACCGACGACCCTGGCGAAGCTGAATTTGTCCCATAATTCCTGCAAACTTCCAGCACAGATTCACCGCGCCACACATCGCGCTGCATAAACGTATCGCCCGCGCAAGGCCCATGTGACTCATAAGCTCGATTCGGAGGGTGGTGCTCTACCGTCACTGAGGCTTATAAGCCCCCTGTGTCTTTGGTCCACCATAATCGAAATGGCTTCCTGTAATTGGAGGACATCTGGCGATGAAAGCTAAGTGTTCATTAAGCTTCTGGAAAACAGTAAACGGAGCGGCACGCACCAAAGTAAAATATAACCTGGGGTGACGTAAAGGGCCATGGGGGAGTTCCAAGACCGCCTCCTGACTAGAGCTGAAGCATGAGCACGCAGCTTTTGGCACACGATGACCATTCATGGAGAGCTAAAGGATTCTATTGACTATTTAAGGAAAGGTGAGCACTGAGATAGCCTAATTTGGGGATTTTGCTCAGTTTATGCACGCTGCACACAACCCTGCCTGAAGCTTCAGATTATTTCGGTTGCTATGCAGACACAACTTGGCATATTTGATATTTATTGGCATGCAGAGACATGTACATGGGCGGGGCCACAGGGGCACTGGCCCCAACTGAAAGCTGATTGGCTCCCAGAGTGCCCCCTTCTCTGTCATTCGAGGATTCAAAACATCTCATTGGCCAATCTTTTTTTTTTTTTAAACGAAGTGTAGGGCAATACAGAATACAAACAACTATAAGAAACATAATACTCGTTACAAGGGCATCAAACAACAAAAATTATAACAGCAACAATATCAACAACAACAGTAATAATAATGTTACAGGTATTATATATATGTAGCATACACAAACGTGATCCTACACATATAGATGTATATTTCAATTTCTATATCTATAACATATGCTAATAATTAAACAATAATAATGGTACTGATCGCTCAACCTTGTATGCGCCCATTCTTGTGTGTAGGCGTGAACTGATATGTCATTGGATGTGCTGTAATTTGATGCTGTCAGGGGATGTGACAGCGCCCACCCCCTCCCCCCCGGGCCCAAGGTGAATGCAGGGGGAACCAGGCAACCGAGGCCACCCCGCCGCCCCAACAGCACAAGGGCCCACAGCCACACGACCACAAGACCACCACCCGCCCAACCCGAGAGAGAGACAACCCCCGTACAAGGAGGCCCGCAAAGGGGGGTCGGCAGCAAGCCCCACAGTCCTGCTTGCAACCTCCCCACCAAGGAAAGTGGGTCCAGGGCCAAAGGCCCTCCGCCAGATGGCCCCCCACACGCAGGAGGGGCACTGATCCCCTCAGCCTGCCCCCCAATAAGACGTATCGCCGCCCACCGCAGTGTCCCCACACGTCCCCCCCCCCTCCCCGACAGTGTAGGATGATCTAAGGGTTCATACAAACAAAGTGCCCCCCCACCCAGGACCTGCGGCGACCGGGCTGTGGTAGACCCGCTGCCCAACCACAAATCGAACCCTTCAATTCGCATAGAATGGTCCAGAGCATCCCAAGATACCCCAGACCCCCCACCAGGACCCCACCACGGCGCAGCAGAGCCAAGGACCCCCCAGCCCGCACCCAACAAGAGGAGGCCGCCCACACTGACCAGGGCCACCTACATCCTCCACATTGGCCAGTCATTAGGTTGGACCCTATGTATGCATGCCCACATTTGCATAGGGCAGAGTGTTAAGGTATAAGTACGCCTAGATGTCCCAATGAAATAAAACAACAACTTGTTGGAGTTGCTGCAGGACAAACAACTAAGGGAATCGGGAGGACAATGAAAAACAGAGCAAAGGTGGTACGATTATGGTGTCATGGATAAGGACATGAAGGTTCCTCACAGGTGTAAATAGAGGCGGGGACTCAGGGACAATGGCTCCAGTTCAAAGCTGAGTGTTCCTCTCCTGTCATTCGTTGATTCACACCATATCACTATGCCCTCCTTTAAAAAATCCCAGAATGGTCCCTGAGGTTTCTCTTTCACAAGTTGCCTTGCTGTAGTATCTGTGACCAGCTACTGAAAAGCTCAAGTCTAATAGGGGCTCAGATGAAGAAGCACTAGCTGTGAAGTGCTTAACGTAATTCCGCGGCGTCTCGGGAGACAACAAGCTCAGGGCTGCGGTGGTCCGGCTTCCTTCTGGCTGGGGTCCCAGCTCTGGTTCTAAAAATGGCAT
>JAODKF010000051.1:13167946-13190545 GCA_026779585.1 Mormyrus proboscirostris
TTGTGAGTTTTTCTTTCATTGACTGAAGGGTACCAACAATTTTGTCCACGTGTGTATATATATATATATATATATATAAAGAACCAAGTTTTATCTCCACTGGGGCTGGGATGAAACTAAACACAAGTTCTCAAGGTCATATATTTCCCTAATTTCTGTGACTTGGAGCAGCCATTGGTACAGATGGGACTCCTGCGAGGAGAGAGTCATTTTTCAGGCTCGTGTCACATTTCCGCTTGCTTATTTAACATCGCTGGGAGCTGCTCCCTTTATGGTGCCACGCAGCCCAGCCAAAGCGCACGGTGTGAAAATTACACACTGCAGACATGGCTGCCTGAGCAGACGGCAGACCAGGAGGTGAAAGGTTCAGATGCGCGCATTGTCATCCGGGGGGCGCCAGACCGTTACATGCGAGGTCAAGCTGAGGTCACAGGGATTATAAAGCCGCTGTGCTTCTGGAAGGTGTCTGCGGGGCCCTCTGGGGTGATTCATTACAAGGTGAGCTGACTGATTTAAGAGCAGGGCCTGAGCCGTCAATCTGCCTATTAGCTTCTCTCCCAGACAAATGGCTGATTTTCAGCCTCTCTGTGTTGTTATCCCCACTGCTGGGGACAGAGATGGCCACCGTTCTGTTTTTTACGGCGAGATGGCAAGAAGGAGCACAAGGCAGCGTACTTACAGCATCCAGACCCCAAGCATTAATCATTCACTGCTTCACATTACGTCTGTGGTGTAAAAATATTCATGAGCATAATGTTGCCTGACGCCTGTTCTATTAAAAACATGAAGGGGTGGGGGGGGGAGGGGAGGTGAAGACAGGAGACGGTGGTTGCCAGATCTTCACTGTGTTTTATTTACAGCTGGATAAGCGGGACCTCTGTGCAGACTCTGTGTGCTGGGAAAGCTGTGCAGCTCCTTTTGATGCGATGCCATATCGCGGCCCAGACGAGCACAAGCGGCTCATTTCTGCCAAATTACGGAGTTGGCCTCTGTCTCGGCGACCCATGATGCAGTACAATCCTCAGCCCACATTTAAAATAATCGACAGAATCGTGTTACGGTTATGTCCACCATCGGTGCTGAAGCCCAGCCAGGATTTAGCACGATCATCCCGACAGCAGAACAGAAAATCGACTCCGGTAATTTCCCTAGATGGTGTAAAAATCGGGCAGCGGCTGTGGTCCAGCCCCCCCCCCCCCCCAGCTATATTGTGGGGAGCCACAGAAAAAAATGAGATCAGCAGCTCCTTTACTACGGATGAGCGAAGCACCGCTTCAGATGGGGTTCTCTGTGCGGTGAGGCCACGAATGAAAACGCGAGCGAGCCACCTGCTCCCCTCCACCCCTAAAGCCTAATGACACCCCCAGTGAGGGGGGGCTGGCACTCAGCAAGGGGCTCGCCGGTATAGAGATGGCGGGAATCCACCAGCTGATTATAAAAGGGCTGAGGTTCCCAGTTTCATCATCATTCTCCTCTTCTCAGGCAAAAATCGTTCCCCTCCAATTTTGTGTTTGAACCTCATTATTTGTATGTCTCGATATTTGCTCCAGATTTAGATATATATTTTTAGACCTATGGGCATGGTTCAGTGCATTGGGATGCTGTGCATAAGATCAGAAGGTTGTTAGTTCAAATCCCAGATTTGGCAGATTGATTTCACTGTTGGGACCATGGATTGAAGCCCTTAACCCTCAGTTGTTTAATCCTGCTTCCTCAAGGAAAATACATGTCCACCAAAGTTTATTTTTCATGTCTCAGAAAACAGTCTGTATACCAATGTCCCTGTGTGCTTTTCTGACTCTGGTTGGTGGAGCTCGGTTGATCATCGAGACGGCCCGGTGGCCAAGGGCTCAGAAGCAACGGCTCAGATTAAACTTGAGCAGCACTTCTGGTCCTGGAAGGCATAGACCTTCCCCCACTGACAGCACGAAAAAGAAAACTTTTTAAGGGCCTGTTCGGCTAAGTCTGTGAAAACTGCGATCCACCTGAGTTTGTTTCTCTCGTTGCGAAAGATCAAACGAATCTGCTAGGTGATATTTGACTATTCATGAAGCATTTGCATGCAAGCCAGTCCACTAATTAATACTCACAGGGATTACGGATTAATCCATGAAAGGGATTAGCAACATTCAGATCATTCTGGAAAAGGCCTTCCTTAGATTTCCACCTAGTACGACTTTTTCATTTAATACAAAGAATTTTGCCAGTAAACAGATGAATCCAGTCAGGAACCTTCATTCCAAAAGCATCTTTTAACTGGACCACAAATGTTACGAAATTACAACTCAGCAGTAACATATACGAGGATGACCAGAGTGTAGCAAGTTTCATAATAGTCAGGGAGGTGGATCTGAATAAATGTGTGCCAGATGGGCTGGTTCAAGCCTCAGTAAACAGCAAAGAGAGAAATTAGGTTCTGAAACCCAAAGCGGGCGGAGGTGACTTGAGCCGCCCTATGCTGCCTAGATATACCGCACCGACGAAAGCGATAAAAAAGTGAATGGTAGCCCAAAACACTCCTACTGACTATGGGTTTCAAAGCCAGAGGATACCTCAAAGGGAGCAGCGAATCTGTGACAGGTACGAGGAACATCGCTGGCAGCCAAAGTGCTGTTCCCAGCGTGAGACCTACTTGAAAAGCGATTAACACAGAGGCTTCAAAGGAGCCAACTGGGCTACGCTCACGAGGGCAACCGAAAGACGCCAAGGAGGAGAAAGCGTCCAGGCTAGGAGTACAGGAGCGGGAGGAGTGTTTTCCAAATAAATATCCCAAACCTAGCAGACGAGGAGCAGCAGCTCCTCAGTTGACTCGAAAGTAACAGATTTTTGGAGAAGGTGGAGATGAAAACAATTTTCATTGTACATTCTGTTCCCATGGGCTGAAGAAGCAAACGACATCCAATAACTTTTACAGTCATTTTTTTTTAAGCTGGTAGCCAGCACTCTTCTTTATAGTACTGCGAACAACGCGTGGGAGTACATGGATGTTGCAGATGATCCGGCAGTTTAATGAGCACAGGCCAGCTTGGCGTGGGGATGTATTTATTATTTTATAGCACGGGTGAATGGCGCTTCCATGACTCACTCCCTCCCAGAGGTATCGATGTAAACCAGCCCTGTTTCAGCATTAGGCTTCAGCCCTGTGTCACGGCCTAAACTTTACTTTCCTTACCTTTGCTATAGAGCCCTTCAAATGGGGCAACATAAAGTGCTGCACACATTGGGCATCTACAAGTGGAAGCTCATTTTCTGTATGCAACTCATTTATAATGTATGTTTTGAGTATTCTGCGTTAAGGTTTCAAAGGTCTACTTTTTGTTAACAATTGTTCCTACCAACTCACACTTCGCACTTGAACAAATTCTACCCAGGTAAAAAATAAAAAAAAAAAAATCCAGGAAAGTTTATGAAAACCAGCCCACAAACCTACCCCGCTAGCGACTCCCTGTAACATCGCAGGGTGGGGCGAGGGTTCAGCTTTGGCAGAATTGTATTGCACCCTGATGAGCTCGCGAATCCCGTTTTCGTAAAGTTCCTGTATAGCGATGAAGAACCAGGCAGTTATCGATTGCCTGCAACTGTAAGAGGAATTCGATAAGCCTGCACTACCCAGAATAACAATTGTAAAAGTGCGGCTTTGAGCTAACCGGATATCTGAACATTCCTGAATATGCACCGCAGTGGACCTCCAATATTCAAAATCCCAAAACTGTGGACTGTATGCTGACCATTCAGGTTCCAAAGTTGCCTGGCTATTTGGTCGACGCTCCCATGCAGACCTTTTGTTGCGGCGGCATTATGCGGCTGCTTGAATCTCCAGATTCTATATGCTGCATGAGTGAAACACCAGAATCAGGGACAGGCACCAGCAGCCCAGGATTAACTGCTACACTAGCTGCTTTCAGAACCCGTTACAATCAAACCAGAACTAAATGAGAACTTTGTACAGATGTCCTACTTGTACTTCAATACAAATTTAAGATCAGAGGAGGAAGGAAAAAAAAAAAAAAAATTTAAAAAAAAAAAAAAACACACAATCACACACCTCATGCAAATTACATCTTTTATTAGATTCTTGTTTAAACAAGTCCCTCAACACAGGGGAACAAAACAACAGGTTTAAGCAAATCCAAGTTTAATATTAAACAAGCATTTTCCATTCCTTCTGGAACTATCAGTGAACTGTCAGAACCAGGGATGACGTCGCCATGATAGAAGCTGGCCGTTTCTAACGACGCCACACAGGATTTCCTCAGGATGGTACCTACCATCTGTTTTATTATTTTTTTTTTAATTTGACACAGCCAAAAGCCCACTTAAGTATTCATGGAGACACGCTGAATAAACTTAAACGGTTCAGATTAAGGTCATACAAGAAATACATATTGTTTTTTAAAATTGTTAGGACAGCCTGGCAGAGAACCCTTGCCGATTGAGAAGCGGGCAGCAAGGACTATGCGACAGCGGCAGACATTGGCGTGGAGTCCCACGCTGGCCGGGTGGGTCACACACGTGTGTGCATGCGGCCGGCCTGCTTGGATTCCGTCCCTTCTCGTTTTCTGCCTTTGCAATTTCTCATTACATTTGCGGCTCCCGCAGACGACTCTTCCCGGATTTCCAGTTGTTAAAAGGGGCCTCGGCCTCAAGCGCTTATTAAAACCCCAGCGATAAGCGATCTGTCCGTAACAGAACCCCGCTAAGGTGCCGCCAATGCACCGCCCGGGGCAACACCGGCGCCGTCACTGGCTTTAATTGGTAAGAACAGAGGAGGGGACCAAGTGGTGGGGGGAGGATGGAAGGGTCAAGTAGCAAACGGGTGGAATGAACCAATCTGAGAGGGAGGGACGGACAGAGCGGACCTAGCGTCAAGCAGGCAGGCACGCGGAGCATATCGAGTGGGAGGACTAGTTTGCACTCTCTGGATTAGACCTTGTGTCACAAGGTCTTTCTTTTTAGGGCACGATAGATTTTGTCTGCTTCGCAAATGCTCCGATTCAGAGTAACTGAGCTCACAGCTTTAAAATAACCCACTAGAATGAAACCGTAGCCTTGCTGCTCAGGTACATCTGATCTGAAAATCCCAGAAGCCCCCACATCATTACTAAATACCTTCATAAAGCTTCCGCTGACACACTGTTCTCTCAAACCAAACAGCTATACAACTAACACACTTTAACAGAATTATAAGCAGGCGAAATAATGCCACAGATTTGTTTCCTAGTGCTGCCGGAGACTGAGTGCCACAGAGAGACAGCTTTTCTGGGTCGCCCCGAAAGCCACTAACCCGGCCAGTGAGACACTCGCGCCAGCCAGGGAGCAGAATCTCTGACCCGGTTTTTGGGGCTGAGCATGGCCAGAGAAAAATGCGCTAGTGGGCGGGGTCCCAGCCACTGTAGCTAGGAGACACTTCACTGACCCCCTTTGCAATACATTAACTGAAACTGGGGAAAAGACACCCGAGAGATTCCGGAAAAATCGCTACCCCGCCTCCCAGTTGATGGCCTCAAACAGAAAGGCTGACAGACGGAAGAAGTGTCCCGGGTCTTGGTCTTCAGCGGGTGGCCTTGCACAGCCAGACGATAGCAGGCGACGCAAGGAACACGAACTCCACTCTGTCCCCTCTGAGTGTCTGTAACAACCTGCATGTACACCCCCTGCAAAGAAGAGCAGGAATGACAACAAATAGCAGCCCTCCCCACCGTTTACAAGCTACACGGGGTCACCAACAACGCGGCTCGATCGGGCATTCAGGACAGACACCATTGCTAATACATGAGTATCTATCTTTAATTCAGTTACAGATTTGTTATTTTGGTCCAATCTGGAAATCTGGTAGAAAGACAAAACAATGATGTGCAAAACCTGATACAAGCACTTTCCTGTAACTGCAACCTTCTCTGCAGCAGCACATAAACCACATCAATAAAATTTACTTCAAGGAGAAAAAAATTTTTTTTTTTAAACCAGATACATACCTTTCAAGACCCCGAACTCCCGCTCATCTTGAGTCTGAGTCCTTATATGGTCCCACAGACAGACCAATTTGTCATGTGATTACCTGGGGAAGGGGGAGGGGGAGGGAAGGAGAATCATTTATCGTTCTTGAGGATGGAGCAGCAGAATAAAAGACTCATGCAAGGCTTACATTCCGTAGCAAAGTCATGCAACTCAAGCTTGTGGGAACAACTCACTACTGATAGATTACAGCTCAGATGCACTTCAGAGGTTACACTGTGAAACATTTACGCTGAAATTAAGCAAAAGAAAGCGTAGCAGCAGCTCAACTGATCTACAGATATTGATCTAGATTTGGAATGTATATTTTTTTTTTAGCAAGAGTTGCATTACAATCTGTTCTTTGCTATATTAAATGTTAGTGCACAATTAAATCTGTTTTGGAAACAGCTATTTTAGTTCTGCTTTTTTTCCCCTCTGATTTTTAAAGTACTTTTTTTTAAATAAACAACTTACACGCATTTACTGGCAATTTATGTATAATATATATATATATATATATATACTGTATATAGAATACTGAATTACAGATTTAGGATTAGGGTTTACCTTTTGTGGTCGCTCTATCGTTAAGCATTCCGTCTCCTTTTCATTGCGATAATTTTCTTTAATAAAAACAGCCAACACGTCTTTGCGGCAAACAAGTGATCGCCCTGCAAGCTAAACTTGAATGTTGTTTAAATCCAGTTATTTCAGACTAGCAGTACATTCTCATGAAGAGGGAGATCACAGTTTCACTTTTTTAAAAAATAAAATGCCCTAAAACTCCAGAGGGAAACTAACACATAACCTTGGTTAAGCCTCTCATTTATTTTATAGTGTACATAAAAGGTCTTACCTCTAGATCCTTTTTAATATAAAAAGAGAAAAAGATGAAAAATAAGTTGTGCCTTTTTTTGTGAAGAGAATCACATCTTAACACCTTTTAGTTTTTGTTTAATTCTTCCAACTACATGCATACATTTAACTTTAAATATCTGGCTTCATGGTCAACTAAAGTAATCTGTTTAAGAATTATTTAAAAAAAAAAAAAAAATGTATTTCATTATTTTGAGAAACCAAAAAAAAAAATACCAGGTTTTGTTTGATAGAAAACAAACTAGGCTTTATTGACAAAACGCTGCAAAACATTTTTGGACATATTTAGGTACCTATTTAGGCAAGCTTACACAAGTAGCATTTTGCATTTTACGGTGAGGGTACAGATATTAATGTCAATACAGTTTTTGTAGTTTTTAAGTATGTACAAAGATGGGGTTTAGCTGCAGTATCCCTTTGTGAGAAGGCCGTGTGGAGATTTGTCCCAATCCTTCAGAAGTTTACATGTTCTTTTGTTTATGGCGCATCACATGCTAAGCCTAGCAGGAAAATGCAAATCAGCGAGATGAACAGTTTTGACTGACCGCTAGGAGCCAATGGTAGCGTTACACTTTTAAAAAATTGAGGATTTTAGGACAGTTCATCTCAACAGTGCCTAACAGGGCTATATTTCAAAACTCATTAAGGTACAATCCAAACTATTATGTAAAACTAGGCTAAAACTAGATGAACAGCTTTTAAGACTATTTAAAACAATACGATGGATACATTAAGTCGCTGGCAAATTTTTGTTCATTCACTGGTATTAATGCTTCTGGCCTATATTACATAAAGGAAGTTTAGTGGTTTTATTTCGCAGAAGACAGAATTTTGAAATGTAGCCTAAATGGGAGTCTGCAACTGTCACTTTACGTACTTTTAAAGCAAGAAATTAAAATGGTAAACTTCAAAATTAACAAGATTATAGACAGTCCTCTGGAACTGAACAAACTGGATAATTTGTTTTCTTTTGTGTTTTTTTGTTTTTTTTTTTTTTTAAATGAAAACATTAGAAAGTTTGTCAACAATGCAAAAAAAGCGAGGGGGAGAAGAAAAGATAAAAGCAAAATTAAAAGCTTGTAAAGAAAGCTGACCTACGTGCTGCCTAGCGGTGTAAAATGACTAGTTCTTGACAAATATACAAGTTGATTCCCAAAAATCCAGTCGTAGGAAAAAGGAGGAAAAAAAAAAACCAAAACCACAAACGGACAATTACTTTTGTCTGGTTGCTTAAAGCGAGAGCTGCCGCGGGTGACAGTAGCTTGGTGGGGCCACACGCTAAAGCAAACTTCCGCTGGGGCCCGCTCAGTATCTTCCGTATGGGTGTTCCCTGTAGGCTCCTTTGGCTGGCCGTGCTGGGGGTGCCTTCCCACCCGCAGCTGGCCGTGTCCCGTTCCAGTCATCCTGACCTATGGGGAGGAGAAGCGAGAACACACGCCCAACCACGTGCTTAACTTCAACCGACCAAAAATCGCAGAGGCGGCCGCAGATGACCCTGAACTTGGTCCGACAAAAGCTGTAGAACCACAGGTTGACGGTACATGGATGACGAGTCACACAAGGCATGAAGCCACACTGCACACTGGGATGAGGGATAATCTCAACGCTACAAGTCATGCGGGAACCATCCGTGTTCACCAGTAACACAAACTTGGCTCAGTAAGATCCTAAGACTGTTTTAGGAAACACAAGGCACTAGGTATGTTCTAAATAAGTCAGGGAGATGCAAGAATCTCGACACATCTACACGAAAGCAATGTGACCATTTTAAGCACAAGTGACACAATATACCTACACAATTTTATAAAAAAAAAATCCTAGATCTATATAAATGCCAGTGGGCATCACTGTTAGCATAAATCGGGAAAGGCCCCTTTAAAACAAAACAACCCCCTTCAGAATAGCTAAAAGGGATATATAAATAGGGTAAGAATTCCCAGAGCACATTTTTAAGCATGTGGTCTGTATATATTTACATCAGTTATTTGGTTTGGAACAGTTTCTTTTCTGGGACGTGCGGAACTTACCGTAAGTGTCATAAGCTTCCTGGGCCTCCCCATGTCCGTAGTCATAGTACTCTGGCTCTCTGTGAAGGAGGTAAAGCGGTCAGCCAATCAGGTTGGCCACCCGCATGATGTACTTGATCAATGCGGAGTTACCACACCTAACAAGAATGTCCGGGATGAGCAGCGCATGCAAATTCCATTTCCCAGTTTGCTTAAAAGCAGCACCGGTCTGATACTGTGTACAGGAAGCGACCCGACACGCTCCCAAAAGCATGGGGCGTGGATCTCATGGACACATCAGCCTCCCCAAAAGCTCATGCACACCAGGTGCCGATCCCTCGGGCCTTATAGCTATGACTTACGCTTGGGGCTGGGTGTAGTAGGTGTCGTAAGACTCATATGCTGGCTCTGCATAGCTTTCTTCATAAGCCTGGCAAAGGAGTAAGAACATCGGGTTAGTTAAGGACAGACAGTCCAGGCGAATAATATAAAAAAAGAAATTTAAAACGATAAATCTGAACTCACATATTCATCGTAATGCTCGGGGGCGGGGGGATGCGGTGGGGGCATCCTCTGCGGCCCCGGGGCAGGCGGTCTGGCACGTGTAGCGGCCGCACCTCGAGTCGGCTGAGCAGGAGGTCCGCCGCGGCTCGAAGGACCACCTCTGACAGCGGCGCCTCTCGCTGGGCCCCCCCGGGGTGTTCCTCCACGGGGGGGCAAGGCTCGTCCCCTGGGGATTGCAGGTGGTCAATCGTGAAAGGTGCTCCAGTGCAGCCCAAATCAGCAAACCGGTAACGTCCATCCCTTCAGATGGCCAACAATGACTACCGATGCACAGCAGGCATCCAGGACGACATCCATCCATCCATTTTCCAACCCGCTCATCCTTCTGAGTTGCGGGGGGTACGGAACCTATCCCGGAAGCTATGGGCACGAGGCGGGGAACAAGCCAGGATGGGGGGGGGGCACACTCACTCACCGTTCACTCACATGCACACCTATGGGCAATTTAGTAACTCCAATTAGCCTCAGCATGTCTTTGGCCGGGGGGAACGGAGGACCCGGAGGAAATCCCACGACGACACAGGGAGAACATGCCAACTCCACACACATACAACCCAGAGGTGTGAGGCAACAGTGCTAACCACTGCACCACCACGACAACTAAAACGGTACCAGTGAAATGAGAAAATCCTGAGAGGTTGAAAACTTCTTAGTCTTTGCAATATTCAATTTGTATTACTTCATTGCCTCAAGGCCTTTGCTACGAGGCGAATAACAGCTAAGAGACAAAAGTACTAAAAGCACACGTCCCCAGAATTTTGACTGATACTGCATATCAAGCAAGAACGGCTGTCCAGAAATCAAATCGACTTGATTCATCAAAGAGACATTAACATGTCCTCTGGATCTGATTTGGCGTGCTGGTTACATCCAATATTGGGAACAAGATAAATACCACAGAGCATAGCGCATTCGAATAACTCGCAAGCACATCTGTGAGGCTGGGAGAGCGGCGTGGCTCTAATGTGCCCCAGCAACACCGAATGTAATTGCATGCATAGAATATAGGAACACTGCACATGGGTGCATAACGACACAGCCTGGAGCGAGAGAGATGAGTCACTAAAAGCGAGAGGGAAGTAGCCTAGAAGCCGGAGGGAGAGTGCGGCGGCCTACCGGGCGGCTTGGGAGGGGGGCGGCGGGGCCCCGCGACCTCGCACTGGTGGACCTCCTCGGCCCCTGCCTGTGGGTTCCTGGCCTCCGTTCAGGTAACTCATCTCCATGAACTGCTCCTGGCAGATGTCGTCCATCATGTCCTGGGGTGGGGAGGGGAGCCAGTCAGGGGTTTATGGCACTGGGGGAGGGGGTGGCTGAGCGATTAAGAGTGTGAGATTTACAGCGGCCTGCGTGCCGAACGAGGCGCCCAGCCTGATGAGCTTAACACAAGGCGCCATGTTCTAGCTACTAAAAGTGCCAAAAGTGGCAGGTCCGATACAGCTTTACACGCGTGACATGGACTAAAGATACTTAGCAACGCAGACACATACCGGCATAGTGCCCATGAGGAGGGTCCAACCAACAAAGCTTTTAATAAAAGCACAGACCTGACGCTGGCCGACACTCACAGGAAACAGGAACTTCTTGACCTCCTCCATGGCGTGGGCCATCCGCAGGTAGGCCTCAGGCACCGGGGCAAACACCTCTATGAACACGTGCAGCTCCATGGACAGGTGGGCGTACTTGGGCTCACCGCTCTTCCTCAGACCTTCCTCCTTTAACAGGGACACACACACACACACACACAAGGACCTGGTTAAGCATCCAAGTAGCAGGCAGCAGCAGCAGGACACAGATTCTCAGCCATAACTCTGATACCATTTATTATAAAATAATGGGTCTGAGGCAGAGAAACAGAGTGCAGACTGCAGGGGAGGTAACACCTCTACAAACCGGGGAGCACAGGACAGTCACAATGCTAAGTGACACGGACATATTCCGCACTGCTGGAACACGTCAGGCACCAGACAGAACCAAGTAGTGAACTTAACCTGACCTCCAACCAGCAGAGCCCTGCTAGTGCTCACCTTGGCTTTGTCCCTCATGGAGCCCTTCCCCAGGACTGATATCTTGGCGCCCGTCTCTTCCTGTAAACGCTTGATAGTGTTTCCTTGAGGTCCGAGAATCTTCCCTACAAAATTGAACTTGGGGGGGGGGAAAAAGGTGTAAATTTATTAAGCGGTCATAAGAGGGGAAATGAGGCTTTAAAACCCACGGGGGGCGGGATTATTAGGCACCATTGGTCACTGGTTTAATCCAATGTGAACCAATAAGCATCCAGAGAAATGGGACAGACCAGTCTAACACCACAGTGTACTGTGATCCCACTTACAGCGGGTTCTGCAGCTTTCTCCATCTCCCATGATTCCCAACACTATTTAAATATGACACTGGGGGCAAACAAAGTGAGGATGAAAAAAATATTGTATGGCCTATATGCTTGCATGGCGAGACTATGCCGCGTGCACTCATGCCAAAAAAAACCCCAAACAAACTAGCCAAGGTTATGATGGTGCAGTCCTATTCCCCGTTACACACACGAGTGTCAGGAGAAACAGGCACTCGTCTGTACGGAGGGGGGAGGCTGGAGGCTGCCGTTTACACTCAAGGTGCCGTAAAACCCCTACGTACGGCTCATCCTCATTCCTACACTGATAGAGCTAGGAACCCATTGCTTTATCGCCTACAAAAACAGAAGGTGGAGCGGCGAGAGCATAAAACTCCAACGATCCCATTTTAAGCTCCTGTAGACACAAGATAGGGACCAAAGAGGAGGACAAGCATGGGTAGGGAGCCGGCTGACCTTGGGGTACTGCTTCACTGGGATCAGTACCCTCTCCTTCAGCTTCACGTTCTTCACTGTGAAGAGGTCCAGGTAGGTCTCCCTCTCATCCTTCTTTGTCTCGCCCTTCTGAATCCTCTCGATTTCTGAAATGGACAAAAGGACGGCCAACGACTTAGCGAATGAGAAACCACACTGCCAACAACCCTGACTCATCACACCCCATTCTGTATGAAACAGATTTAGAAGCTCTTTACAAAATAACTGGACTCTGTTTCCGCCAAATACAAAATCAGACCTCAGAAAACTCTTTTCTCCGTTAGGTTATGCGGAACAGTACAACGTGGCGGAGCTTCAGCAAACATACCATATGCTGCACCAGGACAAGTTTGGTGAAATGCCTCAAATGTGCTCAAGGCTTTATTGCAGGATGCTGTACCAACAAGGAGCAGCCAAGTGTGATATCCCGGCAAGTCGTGAGCTTTTCATTGCTAATGACACTGCCAACGTCGCTTATACAGATGTACGCCTGGGTTCATTAAAGCATTCTTAATTTGGCGTTTCACCAAAAAGAAAAGGGACATTGCGTATTGCCAGTGACTCGCGCACTCATCCGCACCATTGCATTGTCGAAGGTATGCATTTCTGAAACCAGCACCGAAGACACCTTTATGACAAATCAAAAATCACATCTGCTCTCAATAAACCACCCCCCCCCAAAGCCTACATTACAAAGGAACCAAACAGGGGACAAAGACTTCCTTTACTACTCCACAATGTCGTATCCTGGAAATCACATCTGTTAGCTATTAATCATGCAGCTCAATCAGCAGCGCAGTTTCCCACGGCAAACCAGCAGCGCCTGGTTGCTCTGGGCGGGAAAGCCAGCAGTGGCGCAGGTAGAGACGACGGCACAATCCGTGGATGGCATCTCGCTCCCTTCACATCCAACACTCTGATGCGCGATCCATCTCCTCCAGAAACTCCACTCCGCTGCATCCGCAGCGCCGAAGGGCAACGAGACACTGACCCATGGCAAAACCTCAGTCTGCTTGGCAGAGCAGGCAACCAGCAGAATTCCTCCCTGCCGCCAAGCTGGCTGGCCTACCATGCAATTATCCTACAAAGACATTTCAAACAAACGATCGGCTCAGCATCTCCATCCAGCGATCATGAACATGGCGACAATCTGCCTTTCCGCCCCACACTTCTGTCTTCCTTTAGCGGCTTACTGCAGTGGGACCAAGGCGAGAGCTGTCCTAACAGGAGGTTTCAGGCTCGGCTAACGTGAAACCCAGTTAGGCAGAACAGAGAGAGCTACACACATCTGACCCAGAACCACGTCAGCTGATATGCAGAAATCCTTCGGAGGGGAAACACAACAAAAAGCAAGAACCGACGGATAGAACTGCTCGGAGCCGTGCCTTATAAGAGACTGTGCCAGATGACCTTGGTGCCCTGCTCTCTCACTACCACACGCAGAGATATATTGAAAGTGCAGCCTAGCAAATCAGCACCACTCAGAAGGGACACAGCGGCATCCAGCCTGCTACTGAATACAAGGCTCTATTTCGAGATAATCGGGCAAACCTACTGCAAATGTTCAGGAAGCATAACATCACCATTTCTGCAGCAGTACCACAGCTCACCTATCCAGATCATCTGGTGAGACACCACCACTTAATTCAGAAAGCAAAATCCAACTCTAAATCAAATAAGAGCATGTTACAAGCAAGCCTTAGGCACGTTGTTGCTAAACAAGAATGCCCAAAATAAAATTGATGAGTATCCTCAATTCAAAGCACTTTGTAAAGATTATGAAACATGGGTCTCTACCATAGTATACGATTTTAAAGATAACGAGACCAGTGTTACGGTAAAGGGATGATTAAGCAACAAGCAGCAAAGCAACCAGGGGGTGATGCTGAATGTGAAATGCTTAGGCACAGGACAAAAGTAGACAAAATTGCCGATCACAGTCGACAGAGCCATCTTAAACCGCATTCCCGTGCTCGCGAACGAGTGGTCCTGGGTCACATCCTTCCCGTGCTGTGGGTCTCCCCATTTCCCAAGCGTGACATCCCGTCAACACAGCTGACACCTGATGACGGCCGCTCATCCCCCAGCGTCAGCTGCAGGTGTGCTAAACAGCCAGCGCCCTGATCCTAGATATGGCAGGTCTTTAAAGTCGGTCTCCAAGAGACCCAAAACAAGTGCGCAGTGTTTCCCGTGGGGGAGGGGCACACTGTTCTTTAAAATGCAATAAATAAGATGCATAAACGTGGGCAACCTTAGCAAATAAGCACCACATACTGCCTTCGGTGTTGACCTGATAAGCACTGAATGGTAAATTGGACATTAACCGAAAGACAGGCTGTGTCAGATACCTGAGCAGGGCACTTAAGAAGCAAAAACCTTTACTGGACGTTACTGCATATAAATCAAACATCTTGGATAACTTTTTATACGGGTCCAGGCGACTATACTAAAAGACATGAAACCCCACAAAGCCGTTCAAGCTAAAAAACGCAAAAAAAAATGCAAATTACAAAACCATGAAAATCGCTCAATAACAAAGCGAGACGTTTTTGAGAGACGTACCTCATGCAGGAATAACTTGCAATTCAGAATATAGCGAAACAAGGCACTTCCGAATACAACAATACACTAAAACAATTAGAACTAAAGCAATTACTCGTCTTATGATACTGACGTTTCTACTTTTATTTTCACACAATAACGCGAACAATAAGAGGTTCCGTTAGCCACGTGTCCAAGGCGAGTCCCGCAAAGGGGGGGTCGGCCAGTCAGTCATGATAGAAACACACAGCAGCTTTGTCCCGGTTACTCCTGGCGTCGCGCACCGCGTGTCGGGCTGCGAGCTGGCCGGCTACAATAAAAAACGGCATCGGATTGAGCCCTCCAATCGCCCCGATAACCCAAACCCCGACCGCTCGCCATTCTCTTCATGCTTCACCATATTTACCTGCAGAAAGAAGTTTCATTGCGTGTGTGAAAGACGAATCCAGGCTGTCCTTTTCTGCCAGCAGTTCAGGGAGATATTTGCTCTCGTTCTCCATTTTGTATGTATTAAGCTAGCTAGTCTTGCGCTTCTTTGAATAAAGGTAAGCTGTTATACAGTAAGGCTTTTTTCCAGTTATAGTTTCCACTTTTCAAGTGACCGGGTGCGTTTTATCGATAGTGGCGGGAGGAAATCGCGGTTGAGAGGGACCACTTCTTCCGTCCTTGTAAACACAACCAACGGCTTTCTCCCTCGCTGCCTGAAAATGGAAGAACAAAAGCTTGCGACGGACGAAAAGAATCCGCGAGCCGGAAGTGAGGTCACCAAGATCATACAATCCCGCGCGAGACCGCCCTCTTCGCCATGTTCCGACTATTTAAAGCGACAGTACTCTTTCCCCAGCTAAACTTTTAAACAAATAATCACACTCGCACAGACACACGTTCATATGTACCTGTATAAGATGGTTTATACATCATATATAAATATTATTATATTCTAATGCAGGGACAATCTTAACTAAAACAATGAGCTGAAACTGTGTCAAAGGTTTAATATTTATACCATATTTCTTAAATTCTCACATCTATCTATCCGTCACCAAGCCGCGTGTCCTAGTCAGGATCAATAGGGAAGCAGCCGCTGGCGCATGTTACTGAGTCGGCGTCATGGGGGGCAGTCCCGGGCCATGCTCCAAATGCCACCCACCAACGACACAGTGTGTTATTTCTGTATTTTAATATAGGCGTTCATCCTAAAACGTTCACCCCCGCGCTCTCCCAGTCAGATTTGTCGCCGGTCCTGGCGCGATTCTATTCTTCTTTAAAAATTAAGAGTAGTACATTTTGTTATCTGCTGGAGAAATGTGGTTAGTGATTAAAGTGGTTAAAGTCGTGGTTTTAGAAGTTGAAATAAGCAATGCGTTTAATATGAACTCCCCCTTCAATTATCCATATGGATCGTAGATAACTTTAAAGTCCAGTATTTCCTATGAATTAAAATTACATTACAATTACATTTAAGGTGTGTCCTCCTGTCCTTCGCAATGTGCAGCTCAAATTCATTAATGAGTCTATCCAAGCGGCAGCCAGCCATTCTATCCCCTTTTCACATAAAATATGAAAAATGCTTTTGCCGCGTGCCCACGTAGTATGTTGATATAGTCTGCTGCCTCCCAATGGTGAAAATAAGCCATGAGCCATTATCAATGCAAGAAATGTAGTGTTGATCAGTATGGGATTTTAACTGATTCCCAAAGTGCCGGTATCCCCCCCTGGTATTGGCATAGGCTGCGCCAGGGGTGGCCAATCTTATCCACAGACGGCCAGTGTGTATGCAGGTTTTTGGGATAAACTTTGGGTCAGTTGTTCAAATCCAGGTGTGAGGACTTTTCAGGAAGTCAGCCCAATAATTAGTAATTAGGAATTTAACCTGCAAACACAGTGCCCCTTTCTGGATAAGATTGGCCTTAGGCAAGCACCTTCACATTTACTTGATGCTTTATCCAACATGACCTAAAGTTGGGATAAGAATTAACATTTATGTGCCCTCCCTGGGATGCGAACCCATAACCTTTGTATTGTTGGTACAATGCTTTACTTGTTGACCCTTTTACGAGTTTACATCATGCCAAGTACTCCCACCTACTGGACGTTTCTGTATTGTAACTTGATATTTCGTTCTGAAATCTGAAGTTTTCATTTAGCCTGGGTTCCTTTCATGACAAGCACAGACGCTCTCGCTTAAGACACATATTTAGAAGCCGTTCATTTACATTCCTTTTAATTTAATCCTCAGAAGGCCATATCAAGAAGCCACAACACCATTAGCCACCTAAAGTCAGGCTGCATTGTCATATGTGACAATGTCGAGAACCAAAACTCACGTAATCCAGTGAGGTAATTGCAAAATAACACTGATTGACAATGGCCCAAAACATAACCGTCTATCCTTGACTTCTCAGATAATTTGTATTTTATTGATGGCGCATGGACAGGTAAAATATCTGTGCATATAACATCTTACCATGCTGTACACAGAAGTACAGAATATTCATATACAAAGTATTAGTATATTTTTAGCAGTCAATCAAACATGACAACACCCCATTGCTAATATGCTCTTGCTTTAGTGTTAGTCATGAGAAAATGTTTTGTCTGCTGTCCTACTCACAAATAACAAATTACATCATTCTGTAATCCTGAAATAATCATAATTATTATACTCTATGCCTTAATGGCCTTCATCAGTAAATGACTGGGGCATACAGTATATATAGGGGCGGGACCACAGGGGCACTGGCCCCATCTGAAAGCTGATTGGCCACCAGAGTGGTCCCCTCCCATGTCAGTCACTGATTCAACACATATCATTGGCTAATGATAAGGTCGGCCCCTTTGTATGAATTATGAATTATGCCCCTCTCTTATACCCCTTGCCCATAAAAATACTACAATTGCCCCTGCTGTCACTAGCACTGCACACTAACTCCCTGATGACTAAAGTGAAATTGTAGTCATTAATTTACACAAGGCACTCGATAAGAACAGACCGATTTTTGAAGTTGTGAGAATGTTTCGCTTAAGCTCTGCACCACTTACTTAAAAATTAAATCTAATATTTGAAATCTGTAGCACTTTTTGAAGCTGCGAAGGGTGTGGAAGTCTGACACGGACAAATGCTTGTCAGCAGAGAAGTCCATCCGTCATTTTTCGCCACACTGTTCTGCTCTGGTCCCAACAGGCTTTTTAAGTCACTCGGCATGTTTTGTGATGGGCCCAGTGTAGTGAGGTCATCAGGTATCTGCTCCCAGATTAGCGCAGCCAGAAGGCTGGAGACACCCTTTTTTTGCCTGTGAATGCTTCCTGAACTGTCACACCATTTCTCCCCAATGTACATCTGAGCTACTCTGTCTGATCCTTCAGGGGCAAAAACAAAAGTACTGATCATACAGTTCTGGAACAGTCTGTGACTTTATTTGATGACTATATTGTCCAAGATGTGTTTGTCCTCCTTGGACATACCATGTTAATCAACCCACTGGTGCATACATATTCATTCATTCATTCATTCATTCATTCTCTCTCTCTCTCTCTCTCTCTCTCTATCTATCGTAATTCACATTTAAACACTCTCCTTTATTCTAGGATTTATTAAGAAATGGTTTTGGTATATGCCCTGGTATGTAACACAGTTCTGATCACTGATCTTGTGCAGTTAATCATGACAATGACCAAAAGTGTCCTTCTCTTGGGTTTTTCGGAAGAGGGATGCTAGAACCTGAATTTCAGTGAGTGACCATGTGATTTGAGGATCTCGATGTGCCCCACAGCTTTTGATTGACGGGTGAATCATTTACACATCAGGCCCGCTGCATCTGTTTTTTCCTGTCACTTCCATTGCTGTTGGCCAAAGATGGGAACCATCCTGAGAGTTCAAGCATGTGGGGGGAACATCTTGCTGTCTCATGGTCACACTTAAAAGCAAGAGAACTTTGATGCCATTTTGTCTTCAAAGATCAAGGTTCATCAAATCAAATCTTTTCTTTTCACTTTGATAGATCTTTTCAACGTTGCTAGTTTATGTTGTTGAGATTGCGCGCATGTTATTGCACTGTAAAGCTGTAGGGTATAAAGCTGTAGTTTCAGGCTTGCTACAGAACGTTACAAAACAAATATGTACCTTTTCAAATAGACGCTTTTAAAGCTCGACCTGCTTACATACTTACCAATGGCTCTGTGCAGGGCAGTGAAATTCTTCCATGCCAGACTCGCCCCACCATATATTAATGAACCTTGCTTTGTGTACTGGGGCACAGTCATGCTGGAGCAGAAAAGAGCCTTCCCCAAATTGATCACACAAAGTCGGAAGCATAGAATTGTCCAAAATGTCTCGTACGATATGCTTACCAAAACATCTTGGACATGGTTGTGTGAGTTTGGTGTGGAAGAACTTGACTGGCCCACACAGAGCCCTGACCTCGACCCCATCTAAGTAGACCAGATTTATATATAATGCAGTACAGAATTCATCATGGATACTGTATATACATGGATACTACTTAATATTTATCCAACGCTATGTATGCCACCTTTATGGAGTTTCTATTTGCTTATCACACATGTAAACGTTGTATAGTTATTTCAAACACTCTTGCAAAGTTACCCTCCCACAGTGGACTGCATTCCATTCTCTGAAAACTTGTGCAAAAACAACAGCTGAATTTTATCCAACCTAATGTATTCCTGAACACAACGCGATTGTGCTGAAGGGGCGCTGCCTCTGAATTGATGAATCACGTGTCATTTTCAGTGCTCTGGGAACCAGGGTGAACCACAACCCCCCCCGCCTTGCCCCTCTCCATCAGCCGGAACGCCAATCCCACTATCTCAGCCTCCCCTCGCCTCAGTCACTCAATCGTAACACGACCAGTCATAAACCTGTCACTCAGCTTTTCCGCACGTCAAAAGCTTTTTACTCTCCCTCACCGAGTGGAGAAGGTGTTTGTAGCTATTTACAGTCTCCTAACACAGAGTGACATCCAAGTTAATGGGAATCAGCTTTGCAGTGGGGCAACATGGTAGCCCAGTGAGGAAAACTAAGTAACAGCACCCACCCCAGTGGCATTGTGGGTGTGCAAACTTCTCTTTACAAGCTGATGGGATTAACATTCATATACCAAAGATGTTGTGTTCCCTCCTAAATCCTTTATGCATGGAACACTCAACAGACCTTCCTCCATAATATATTTTTTAAGCATGCTGGCAGACAATAACAAAGTGTTGGTCATAACTAACAAGAGAGATCATTGGCAAAAAATAGGTAATAACTTAAAATGAAACTTTCTTGAAACCCAGCTATCTGTGAGATATTCTATTTTTCAGTAGGTCAACGGCCTCTGGACTGAAGGCATATAATTTTGTGAAAACACATTTTGGAGACTGTCTTAGCACTGGAGCCCAAACGAGCTCTTCCCTCTGCTCTTCTCCACTCCAACAGCATCTCCAGCAATCTGGCCCAACCAGTAAACTGCTGATTGGCAGAGGACACAATGGTGATTGGATTGTGAAAAGTCTGCATGCAGACATAAGAGACACTGGCTGGTGTTATGGTGCAATTGGAACCATCTGGTGCCGCATGCTCTGAAGAATGATAGTGGGTTTTAAGAGAAACTCCACCGCATAGGGTGCGTCATCTTCAAAGATCTGGGAGAAAAACACTGACGTGAGCAGGCATATTTTCTTTGGCAGTTGAAAAAACTCCATTTGGCCATTATTGAGTTCATTCTCACGTCATCACAAACCAACTGGTGCCGGTCTCTGCTGACACATACCAAGACATCACCAAGCCCACAGAAATGATCATCATTCAGACTCATGGATAAACAAGGCAGCTAAATCGCTGCCAACATTTTGAACCGCTTCCATGCTGTCACTTCTGGGTTAAGATTATGGTCACTATAAATGACGACTTCAAAACAAAAAAAATCAGCATCTTTCCCCTAAATGGTGGCCATCATGAACAAATGACAGACACAACTGCTTTCACAAAAGTACAACAGCATTGCTCCAGATTTACATCTGCTGGCCTGTGTTGCCATGAGGAACAAAAAGATTCATTCCAGAACAACTTACGAACTTTCAGACATATGAATTACAAGGACTGTAAGTTCAAATTTTGTTCATTCGGCTCCCGATTCCTGTCCGCAATGTCAATGTTTTTTTCTTCTGGGCGCCAGTTCTGCCTAGTACGACTTCTGGCCGCTACTCCCGCCGGGCAGCAGCGTAGCGTGCGTACTCCCAGCATTCTAGTTCTTTATATTTGCGCATACCCTTAAAGTGATATTGAATAACGACTTCCGAACTTTTCAAGTTACGACCGGCTATTTGGAACGTATCGCGTTCGTGAGTAGAGGAGCATCTGTACATTTATTTACTTGTTTCCTTTTCGATATTCATTGAATTGATTGTAGATGTCATGACCTTGTGTGTACCACGCCCTCTTGCTACCTCATGTGAATTCCTGATTGTTCTCAGCTGTTTTGCATTTCCATCCCTTAGTCTTGTGTATTTAAGTCCGCGTCTGAGTCCATATCGTCAGATCTGTCATTAATGTATTCATCGTGTGGTTGCCCGTATGCCCCCAATAAACCCCAGCTTTGGGATCTTCGTGCATCGGCTTCGCTATTCTCCTTTCCATACCTGCTCGCTGAACACCGATCGTTACAAAAGCTCATGAATTGTATATTTTTCACTGTACTGTACTCCTATCTCTATGTAAGTATGAACATACATGGAAAATCAACGCCATTCTGAATGTGATTACTATCAGTGGCAGAAGCCCTCTTGGAATCAGGTTTGGGAATATGGCAATCAGAATTGGAGTTTGCGTTTGGATCAAATTGTCAGCTGTGGTCACAACGACTTCACCACCACTAACCAAGTGGAGAATAAAAAAGTCTCAGAGCTGAATGTGATAACTCACCCCCCCCTCATTTTAGGGGTGCATTTGTTGTGTTTTCTCGTCTCTTCTCTACCCCCCCCCCCCCTTAAAAAAAAGACAATCTGTCAAGCTTGACGCTACCAGATAATTTCAGTTAAGAAATATTCCTTGTCATGCCAGAATTGGATCAGGGGCCTGGGGCAGATTGTGTTTGTCTGCCTGTTGGGTGCAGTGCAAAGATGCTGTCATTTGAATGTATTCCTATTTTTCTTACCTCTGACTGCATTGTGACATTGATATGTGGGATGTGACAATCTGAGAAAGTATGTTTCCTTTGTGTCTCTTTAAATAAATCCTCCTGCAGATTGTAAACACATAATTAAGGGGGAGGGGGGGGCTGTGGTTTTCCACCGCAGGATGGAGTGCTGCATGCACGGCAATGCCACTCTGCCCAGAGCAGGACTGGGCGCCACCAGGAGTCACGATGCCCATTAGCAACCATCATAGTGACCAGCACATACCATCAACTGAGATCCTGCCTCTGACTTTGAGGACCAGGTATCCTCGCTGCTATTCTCAAAGCAGCTCCCAAAGTCAGCGTTACAAGGCCCCTTCCTTGAATGGCACTGCTAGCTAGCATACCCAACAAATAAAGGGTCGCCAGGTCAAGTCACGTAGAGCTGAATTGCCATGTTCAGTACTCAGTGAAGCGAAATAACATTTGTTCTGAACCCATGGTGCAGCATTCATGACAGGACAGGCATAAAGTATCTATCCATCCATTTTCCAAACCGCTTATCCTTTTGGGTCATGGGGGTCCGGAGCCTATCCCAGAAGCTCACACTTGCACTAACCCTACATATGCACATACACAGACTGACTTGAATCACACTGGACTTCATGCAAAATACATT